>CM038681.1:612473376-612861017 GCA_021605205.1 Aegilops longissima | reverse complement strand
ATTCCTGAATGGAAATGGGATAGAATCGGTATGGATTTCATCACCGGGTTTCCCAGGACCAAGCGAGGGAATAATGCTATCTTCGTTGTTGTCGATCGTCTTTCCAAAGTAGCCCACTTCCTACCCGTTCGTGAGAGTATAACCGCTAGCCAGCTAGCTGATTTGTACGTCTCTCGAATAGTGTCTCTCCATGGTGTTCCATTGGAAATCAATTCAGACCGTGGAAGTCTCTTCACCTCTCGATTTTGGGAAAGTTTCCAAAATGCTATGGGGACTCGTCTCTCTTTTAGCACCGCCTTCCACCCTCAATCAAGTGGTCAAGTTGAACGAGTCAATCAAATCTTGGAGGACATGCTCCGAGCTTCTGTCATTTCTTTCGGTATGAACTGGGAGAAGTGCCTACCATTCGCCGAGTTCGCTTATAACAACAGTTATCAAGCTAGCTTGGGTAAAGCCCCTTTCGAAGTTCTCTACGGACGAAAATGTCGAACACCTCTTAACTGGTCAGAAACCGGCGAGAGACAACTCTTCGGCCCGGATATGATCCAGGATGCAGAAGAGCAGGTTCGCATTATTCGTGAGAAGTTGAAAACAGCCCAATCTCGACAAAAGAGTCAGTATGACCGCAAGCATAAGCCCTTGACTTATGAAGTTGGCGAGATGGCCTACCTTCGGGTTACACCTTTGAAGGGAACCCATCGTTTCGGTATCAAGGGAAAATTGGCTCCTTGTTACATTGGACCCTTTCGCATTCTTGCCAAACGAGGAGAAGTTGCCTACCAGTTGGACCTACCTCCGCATCTCTCCAGAGTTCATGACGTCTTCCACGTTTCTCAACTCAGGCGTTGCTTCTCGGATCCTATCCGTGGAGTGGACCACGAAACGCTTGATCTCCAAGATAACCTCACCTATCGAGAATACCCCGTTCGTATCCTTGATCAAGCTGAACGTACCACTCGACGCCAGAATATCAAATTTCTCAAGGTTCAATGGTCACACCATTCTGAGCAAGAAGCTACTTAGGAAAGGGAGGATCGTCTTCGACTCGAGTACCCTGCCTTCTTCCCGACGGATCCTAAATCTCGGACGAGATTCTTTCAGTGGGGGTGAGTTGTCACATCCTAGTTCAGACCATGCATTAGAGTGTGCATCATGTTTACTTTCATCAGAAAGTGGAAATGGGGAAGGCAGAATCCCCAGCACCCCCCCTGAATCCAACTAGGGTTTACTAAAAACTTTTTCAATGAACCTGAAATGCCCTGCTAAAATGTTCAACCTCTTTGTCTTGGGATGGAACCTATGACAAAAAGGGTGCACAATTTTCTAGGTCAACAAAAGGTCATTGATTTAAATCATAAGTATTTGAATTTGGGCATTTAAAATTTATAAAAATATTTTAAATGTTCAAATATTCTCAAACAGAAATGTTTCATGTTGCCTATATTTTAAATAGCATGCATGAGCAGTTTGGGGATTTTTGGAGTTGTCCAAGTATTTTAATTAAGTCCACAAACAATACAGAATTAAAGAAAAGAGAAATAAAGGGAAAAGAATCTCACCTGGCAAAACCCACGCCTGCCCACCGGGCGGCCAAAGATCGCGGTCGCTGGCCGTGCCGACCATTGCTTCCTCCCGCCAGCAGTAGTGGAGGTGACGCCGGCGAGCGCGAGCTCGCCACGGCGCCACCTGCTTGCTGCTTCGCCACTGGACGCGCTGGGCGACCTCCACGTCGCGCCCCCGACCCCGTGGACACCTCACTTCCTCCCCTGCCTCTCTCTCTCGTTCTCTCCGCCATGGCCGCAGCAGTCGCCGCCGTCCCGCCGCCGTAGCCGTAGCCATCGTCGTCCCTGCGCCGCCTGACCGTGTCCACAAGCTCCGCCACTCCCTCTCGCTTCACCCCACCTAGCCACGCGACGCCGGAGCCTCTGCATCAACCCCACCGCCGTCGTCTTCAACCTCGGGCCGCCAGATCGCCGACGACGTCCCGACCGCACCAAGGCCTCCTCGAGCGCTGACCTCCTCTGCTGCTTCTCGATGAGCTGCTGAGCTTGCCCATCCTCTTCTTTCTCCTTCTAACACCACACAGAGAGTGCACGAAGTTTGCCGCACCCACCGCCGCGGAGCTCGTCGCCGACGTGTCTCCGGGCCAATCCCGGCCACCTCACCATGTCCAAGTTACTCACCGCACACCCAGGAGCCTAACGCACCGCTCCACGCACCTCCCCGTTCCCCGTAGCCCGATTTCACTTTCACCCGAGCTCCGACGACCGCCAAAGTCGTCGCCGGCGACTTCTCCGACCACCCCGAACCCACCTAGCCTCACCAATAGCTGCGGCTCGCTCCCAGGAGCCCGTAGATGCCCTCCGCCGCTCGTTTGGTGGCCGGAATGGCCAAAACCACTTCCCTCCGCCGCGTCTGACCTCGCCGGCGGCTATTCGCCGGCGGGTTCGACCCTTAACCACCGACTGCGTGGGCCCCAGTTGACTTTCTGAGTCAATGACAAGTGGGCCCCCCTGCTAATCTTTCTGGTTAACTTAAATTAGTCTAGTTAATTTAATTAAGCACTGACACGCGGGTCCCACTGGTCAGTTTGACCTGGACGTCCCTGTTGACCGCTGACGTCACACTGACGCTAGGCTGACGCAGTAATCCTTTTTTCTGGAATTATCTTTATACAGGAAATTCCAGAAATTAGTCCAAACTTCAAAAAATCATAGAAATTAAACTACAACTCCAAATCAAACAAATTATATATGAAAAATTATCAGAAAAATTCAATCTATCCAATGGAACTAGTTTCATGCATGTCAGAGCAAGTTTACCTTGCTGTTTAAGCAATACAAGGTGTAGCACTTTATGATCAAGTTTAAATGAACTAACAAATGAACCATTGGTTCATTTAAACCCTTTTCATTCTGTTCTAGCTTGCATTAGGTCAACACACATCATATTGCCATGTCATAGCATGCATCATATTGTTGCATATTGTCATGCATTGATTGTGTTGCAATGTGTCTTCCGTGGTAGGTTCTGCCTCCGAGGATATCCACGAGTATCCAACTGAAGGGCTGTCAGGACCCCGATTCCAAGTCACGTCGACCTAGCTGGTAACACCTCATATCACTTTGCGGCCTCACGCACGGTATCCCCACGGGTGTCGCCTTACCATGGCCCGGGACCGTTTGCGTCTTTTGGCTCACGATATGACATAGTGTCGCTAGCATCCACATGACAAAGAACCCGGCCGACATGGCTAGTCGTGAACCCAAAGCGGCACTAACCTATGGGGACAGGCATACATGAAACACTTCGAGCATGTCGGTCATCAACGATGAACTTGGGCTGTAGCACTGGGCTAACAGGACTCCGTATTCCGGCTGTAGCGAGCTAGGCAGGACTCCAAGTATCACCGCGTGACATTCCCGAAGGGACAGACATAGGAACGAAATGAATCACATGCCGCCACCAAGTGTCCAAGCAGTAGTCTGGGCTAGCAGGACTCGTGAACCGGGCAGAAGCGGACTACTATCGCCGAAGCACGAGACTACATTTCCCCATATGAGAGGCTGCCAAGGATAAACAACTAGATTGTCGGATCCCACTCATACCAAGCATTTCAATCATACACATAATATGCCCGATATGAGTAAATACAACAAGGCATCACAACAAAACTCTACAACTCAAATACTTTATTTGAGAGGCCCGAGGAGCCATACATAACATATCATACAGGTAGGGGTCACATGACCCAACACTCAAGTCATACAATCATACAAGCACAGTGGAAGCAAAGTAGTCTCGAGTACGACTCTAGAAAGAAAGAAAGCTTGTTGGAGCCTTTCTATCTACAATGGCCCTTCACAAGTCTTAGATCGCCACCGGGTGGCTAGCTTACTCGTCAAGTCAACATCTACATAGAATCCATCGGAGGGTAGTATAGTCCTCTCAAAAATATTGATTTAGCAAACATGAGTACAAAGTACTCAGCAAGTCTTACCACGTAATCCTATCATACATGCACATTCTCAAGGAAGGAAGTGGAGTTAATTGCAGCAAGCCAGCTTTGACTCTTGGCTAAGCTATCCAACGTGACACACTTTGTAAAGCATTTTGTCGCATACCAGTCCACTATCCACCATCACAATACTCCACCGTGGATCCTCTCTCGTCATCCCCGAGAGGGCCATCCACGATACTCACACTTATCTTGAGGCTTTTAGTAGTATCCATTTACTTGTCTATGAACTGATATAGGTAACCTGAAGTCCTTCTCCGTGGACACGGCTATTCAATAGATCATATTTAACCCTGCAGGGTATACTTCTTCACACACGCTCACCACTTATAAATGCGTTTACGACATGTACTCGGCAACCTTCAAGCGGAAGCCCAACGTGGGTGTCGGCCACAGCCTACCTAAACACTCAAGTCCCTAGTCCAGGTTTATCGCCTATTCGGGTTCCATCCGCAGGGAGTCCGGCCGAGGTTTCCCATACAGCCCCGAACGATGTGTGCAGGGTTCCCGAGATACCAAACGGGCACTCGGTACACCGGGCCACGGTGCCTACCGCAACACAACCCACCCCTAAGGTCAGCGTTGCGTGCGGCCCCCAGCAAGCTACAAACACCAGAAACTACTTGCAACTCCCGGACTATGAACAGGGGTGGTTAAGAAGCCGAGAGGGTCCATTGGTTTCGGGCCCAATGCGTGGTAGTAGCTAGTTCATGGATCACAAACACAGATCTCAGTTCTTAAGTTCGGCTTCAATGAAACAACCCACCATGTACTCCTACATGGCCTCTCATCGATACCTTTACCAAATCGTGTTCAACACTTTCACTCTCGAACCAACACAACCTTTCACTCCAGTTCATCATCCCGATGAGCCGGACTGACACAACTCTAAGCATAGCAAGCATAGCATGGTAGGAATCACAAACATGGCTCAATCAACTCCTACACATACTAGTGGGTTTCATCTAGTTACTGTGGCAATGACAGGTCATGCAAAGGAAGTGGGTTCAACTACCGCAGCACACAACAGTTGAATCGCGTTGTCTTAATGCGAGAAACGAGAGCGAAGCGAGAACATGGGTTTGTATCGGAATGATCAATGAATTGCTTGCCTGATGGAACTGGGGTAGAGAACTGCCCTTCAGATGGGTAGTCGAGGTTATCTTCGGGGACAGAACCTATCATGAAAACACACCGAAATAAACACACAAGACAATATGCAACAATATGATGCATGCTATGACATGGCAATATGGATGTGTGTTGGCCTAATGCAAGTTGAAAGATCAGGGGATGAAATCATTTGAATCAAGGATCCAAATGATAGCTCATTTGAGTTAGTCCTAATGGTGCAATATCTTATTCTGGTTATTCAGCATAGTTAACTTGTTTTAACATGCATGAAACCTGTACCAATGGATAGAGTGTATTTTTCTGATAATTTTTCATATATAAATCTTTGCATTTGGAGTTATAGAATAAAAGTTATAAGCATTTGAAATTTGAATTATATTCTGGATTTTATTATATAAAATAATTCCAGAATTTGAATTAATGCGTCAGCATGAGGTCAGCATGACGTCAGGGGTCAACGGGTCGCCCAGTCAAACTGACCAGTGGGACCCGCATGTCGTTAGTTTAACTAATTAGTTTTAATTAAAACTAATCCTAATTAGATTAACCGAGGGGTCCACTGTCATTGCCCTGGAGGGTCAACAGGCCCTGGCGAGGTCAACTCACGGCGTCTAGCCTTGGCGAGAGCCAGACGCGTGGCGGAGCAAGTGCTTTGCACTTTCCGGCTCCAAATGGGAGCTGGGAGCACCCACGTGATTTGGAGGTGAGCCATGTTAGTGGTGGAGTCGGTAGGGTTAGGGGTGGCCGGAGTGGGCGCCGGCGACGAGTCGGGCGGCGACCGGGGCTCGGCCACCGACGGGTTTGGGGTTAGAGGGCCCGGCGAGGCGCGGGGAGTGCACGGTTAGGCCCGTGGGGGCGTGGTGAGTGCGATGGGCATAGTGGTGTGGCCATTAGGTGACCGGAGGCTCGTCGGGCCACGAGCTCCATGGCAGTGGGTTCAGTGACCATCGAGTGCTCGCTGTGGTGCAAGAAGAAGAGAACGGAGAGGACAGGGGAGTAGCTAGGCTCACGGTGAACCTGTGGAGAACTTCGTCGGGGTCGGGGGCGGACTGATGCGGCGGCGGCGACGATGGGGATCTCCGGCGGCCTTGAGCTCGGGCGAGGTCGGGTAGTGGCCTCGGGTGTTTTGGAGCGAGGGAACTAGCTAGCTAGGGGTAACGGGTGCGCGGAGCTGCAGACATGACGGGAGGAGTATGGCGGCGGGAGCACGGCGCCGACGGTGGCGTGTCGGCGATGGCGCGGCCAGGTCGGGGCGAGCGAGAGAGAGGGGGGGGGAAGTGAGGTGTCCGGGTGGTCGGGTGACGACGTG
Organism: Aegilops longissima; assembly: GCA_021605205.1. Lineage (NCBI taxonomy): Eukaryota > Viridiplantae > Streptophyta > Magnoliopsida > Poales > Poaceae > Aegilops > Aegilops longissima. The sequence goes on along the minus strand of CM038681.1, from coordinate 612,854,556 downwards.
GGTCGCCCAGCGGCGAGGCGGCGAGGGATGAGGCAGGGCGGCGGCCAGCTGCGTGGCGCGCCTGCGCTCGCCGGCCGGCATTAGCTGCTGCTCTGGCGAGCCAAGCAGCTCATTGGCGCTGCTGCTGGCTGGGCTGGGCGGCAGGTGGGCGGTCATGGGCGACAGTGTAGGTTTTTTCTATTTTTAGTCTTTTCTATTTACGCAACTCTGTTTAGGGTTTTTAAAATACCAAAACTATTTCAAAAATTACCAAAATGCTCCTGGTCACTTGTTGGAATATTCCCAACATGAAACATTTTAGTTTGACAATTTTGAACACTTAAAATATTTTCCATGATTTAAAATGCCCATTTCAAAAACTTGTGATTTAAATCTAGAACCCTTAGGTGACCTAGAAAATGTTCCACCTTCTTTGACATGGATCCTGAACCCAAACAAAGAGGATGAGCATTTTGAAGGGCATTTGATTCATTGAAATAAATTTTAGTAAACCCTAGTTATTTTAAGGGGGTGTTCAGGGTTTCTGCCTTCCCCATTTCAAATTCAAATGAAATTTAAACATGATGCACACCCTAATGCATGGTCTATCCGGGATGTGACAACTCACCCCACTCAAAAGAATCTCGCCCCGAGATTTAGGATCTATTATAAAAAGGTGGGATACTCAAGTCGAAGACGATCCTCCCTTTCCCAAGTTGCTTCTTGCTCGGAATGGTTTGACCATTGAACCTTTAGAAACTTGATATTCCGACGCCGAGTGGTACGTTCGGCTTGATCGAGAATACGAACGGGATATTCTCGATAGGTGAGGTTATCTTGGAGATCAAGCGTTCGTGGTCCACTCCACGGATAGGATCCGAGAAGCAACGCTCGAGTTGGGAAACGTGGAAGACATCATGGACTTTGGAAAGATGCGGAGGTAGTTCCAATTGGTAGGCAACTTCCCTCGCTTGGCAAGAATGCGAAAGGGTCCAATGTAACGAGGAGCCAACTTGCCTTTGATATCAATCGATGGGTTCCTTTAGAGGGTAACCCAAGGTAAGCCTTTCGCCAATTTCATAAGCCATAGGCTTATGTTTGCGGTCATATTGGCTCTTTGACGAGATTGGGCTGTTTTCAATTTCTCACGAATAACGCGAACTTGCTCTTCCGCTTCCTGAATCATATCCGCCAAAGAGTTGTCTCTCCCGGTTTCACCGTTAAGAGGCGCTCACATTTCCGCCCATAAAGAACTTCGAAAGGGCTTTGCCCAAGCTGGCTTGATAACTATTGTTATAAGCTTAACTCGGCGAATGGAAGGCATTTCTCCCAATTCATGCCGAAGAGATGATGAAGCTCAAGCATATCCTCTAGGATTTGATTGACTCGCTCTACTTGACCACTTGATTGGGGATGGAAAGCGGTGCTAAAGGAGAGACGAGTTCCCATAGCGTTTGGAAACTTTCCCAAAATCGAGAGGTGAAGAGACTTCCACGGTCGGAGTTAATCTCTAATGGAATACCATGAAGAGACACTATTCGAGAGATGTACAAATCAGCTAGCTGGCTAGCGGTTATACTCTCACGAACGGTAGGAAGTGGGCTACTTTGGAAAGACGATCAACAACAACGAAGATAGCGTTATTCCTCTCTTGGTCCTGGGAAACCCGTAATGAAGTCCATACCGATTTTATCCCATTTCCATTCAGGAATTTCCAAAGGTTGAAGGGTACCAGCAGGCCGTTGATGCTCGCTTAACTCGACGACGACGCCGCAGATTAGCAATGTATTGAGCGATTTCTCTTCATCCTAGTCCACCAAAACCTCCGCGAGATCTTGATACATTTTAGTACTACCAGGATGAATGGTGAGAGGAGAGTCATGAGCTTCCTTAAGGATCAATCGCCTCAAAGTTGCGCACCTTGGGAACCACTAGACGGTCTCCAAAGAACACGACACCTTGTTCATCAATGGAGAAACAATCTGCGACTCCTTTCTTGATGTTTCTCCCGATACGGGAGACTCCGGATCTGCCTTCCGTGCTTTGATGATCTGATCCGTAAGGGTAGGTTTCGCCACTGTGGTGGAAAGGAACTCGAGGAACAATGTGAAGATTAAGCTTACGTAAATTCCTCGTGGAGAATTGGTTGACTTTGTTGTAACATCAAATTGTTACAATAAGATTTGCGACTTAGTGCGCCAGCCATGACATTGGCCTTGCTCGGGTGTAAGATATTCCTAAGTCGAAATCTGTATCAACTCGACCCAACGCCTTTGCCTGAGATTCAAACCGTTGGGTGAAGATATATTTCAGACTTTGGTGATCTGTAGATTTCGCAACGATTACCCGTAAGGTAATGTCGCCAGGTTTTGAGTGCATGAACCACTAACGCAAACTCTAGATCGTGTGGGATAGTTATCCTCATGTGGACGAATCGTCGAGAAGCGAGGCAATCACATGACGATCTTGCATGAGTATGCAACCTAGTCCTTGTCGCGAGGCGCCGTAATAGATAATAAAGTCCTTAGAGAAATCTGTGGAACAAGTACGGAGCAGATGTCAGCGCCTTTCGGCCTCTGAAAGCTGATCTCGACCGTGGCGCCCACTCGAACTTCTTATCTTTCTTGAGGAGTTCGGTTAGAGGTTTAGCAACTTTAGAGAAATTCTCGACGAAGCGGCGGCAATAGCTCGCTAAACCGAGGAAACTCCGAACTTGCTTGACCGATTCAGGTGGAGTCCAGTCAAGGACAGCTTGAACTCGCTCGGGATTGACAGCAAAACCCTTACCAGAAATTACATGTCCTAGATAGGTCACTTCTGGTAACCAGAATTCACATTTAGAGAATTTGGCATAAAGGCGGTGCTCTCAAGTTTCATCAATACTAGCCTTAGATGTTCGCATGTTCTTCCTCATTCTTGAGTAGATGAGTATATCATCGAGGTATACCACGATTTAATTTATCCAAATACTCCATGAAGATCGAGTTCATTAACCGAGAAAGTGGCTGGAGCATTGGTTAATCCGAAGGACATGACGGTGTACTCAGATTGGCCATAACGAGTGACAAAGGCCGTTTTGGGGATGTCCTCGTTCCTGATTTTGATTTGATGGTAGCCCAACCTCAAATCCATCTTGAGAAGATCGAGGATCCAGCGAGCTGATCATATGTGTCGTTGATCCCGGGAGCGGATACTTGTTCTTGATAGTGACCAAATTGACAGGTCGGTAATCTACAACCATCCGATCCGTACCATCCTTCTTCTTGACGAAGAGGACGGGCAAGCCCATGGAGATGAACTAGGACGGATGAAACCCTTTTGCAAGGACTCATCGAGTTGTTTCTTAAGTTCAGCTAGTTCTAGGGGTGCCATCTTATAAGGTCTTCTAGAGATTGGGATGGTTCCGGAATAAGATCTATCACGAACTCGACATCCCATCGTGTGGAACACCGGCAGTTCTTCCGAAAGACATCCGGAAATCACGGACCACCGGAATATCTTGAGATCCGGAAGAGGGTTGGCATTTAAGGAGTAAAGTCGACGCTAGACACTCGGGTTAAAACATCCACCGTTTTACCCAAGGATGGGTAAGTTGAACGGTTCTAGTAGAGCAATCGATCTTGGCATAATGGGCTGACATCCAGTCCATACCCAAGATGATGTTTATGTCCGAGGACTTAAGAGCTATTAGAGATGCGAGAAAGACTAATCTGTCGACAAGAATTTCATTCCCATGACTTATTCTAGAGGTTTGCCATCTAGAACCAGGGGTTTGAATCTCCATGGAGGTAGACATGTCGCAGAATGTGATGTTGTGCAATCGAGCATAGCTCTCTAAATAAATGAATGAGATGCTCCAAGATCAAAGAACAGCTGTTGCGGATGGCAATTAACAAGAAGCGTACCGAGGACGACGTTGGGATCCTCATAGGTTTCTTCAGCAGAGACATAGTTGACATGGCCACGAGCGGTGGCAACTGGCTTGGCATAGGGAACCTTTCCTGCTGGCTTGCCGCGGCCAACAGACTTTCCAGCTTGATTGGGGTTGTTCTGGGGACACTCTCGAATATAGTGGCCCGTCTCTCCACATTTGAAGCAAGTGATCACATTTGGCCGTGGGGCCATATTAGCAGTTGGACCTCCATATGTCTTGGGTGGAAAATACGGCTGGTTGGGGCGAGGCGCCTCAAGGATGGCCTCGGGGTGTACTGGGTGGTAGAGCCGATTTGGGACCCAAACCCGCGCTTCGGGAACCAGAGCGGATGATGATCCGTAATCACGGATGTGCTTGCGTGAAGCCTCGAAATCAGTCGCGCTTGAGCCTCGGCCGATAGCCTTATTGACTAGCTTCGAGAAAGAGGTACATTCATGCAGACGGAGATCTCGGCGTAGTTCAGGGCTAAGTCCCTTACGGAACCTCGCCTGCTTCTTAGCATCGGTAGAAACTTCTTCGGGAGCATAACGTGCTAACCTCCCGAATTCGCGGCTGTAGGCATCCACTGTCAGCCTGCCTTGGGTGAAACTGCAGAATTCCTCACGTTTGCGGTCCATAAGTCCTTCTGGAATATGGTGCTCGCGGAAGGCGGCACTGAATTCATCCCAAGTTGTAACTTGTCCAGCCGGACGATAGCCTCATAGTTTTCCCACCGAGGCGGGGGCCTTCCGGATGATAGGCGGCAAAGATAACTTTGTCAGCCTCAGCCACATTGGCGAACGCAGCTTGTGGTGGATATGCGGAGCTAATCATCGGCGCCGAGTGGTTCGACGGAGCATTTGAATTTTGGAGGATATAGCTTGACGAAGTCATTGAGTGAAACCCCATCGTTTCTTGGCTGGCGTCTGTGTTTTGTTCAATCCGCCCAATAAGCGGTTGGTTTCAGGCTTATTATGCGTTCGCTTCAAAGATCACCTCAGCCAAAGATGGCGGTTGCGGCAGATTCACATTTCGGCTGCATCGCCTCTCCCCTGCTCTGGAACAGCAGGAGAATTTCGAGTGTTGACCATCCTGGGAGACAAAACAAAGGTTTAAACCAGGATGGCAGAATTTAACAAGGAAGTGCGGAAGGTAATGGACAGTATGGAATGCAAAGATGTTTATCCGTATGACATGGTAATATAAACTGCCATATATATATATACCAACGGTCATACACACCATTCATAGTTTAGTACAAGCCTGACGGAGTACAACTATAAGGAAAGGCGTTACATCTCATCGGAAGCATTCCAACTCCTATACATTATTTTTCTACACTTCCGGAATGATACACACTAAGTCGTATTCCACGAGTCACGCAGGACGGTGGAAACACAACCATTACCATACTAGGAATACTACTACTATCTCAGGCAGCTCCATAGTAGTCCTCATAGAAGTCACCACCTGACACTGAAGTGGGACATGATCGTCTGAAGCAGATAATCCTGTGGGGCCTGTGGACCATAAGGACTCGGATGTGGCCGTGGACCAACAAACGGTGGCGAAGAGGCCCACGGGGAGGGTGATGCCTCCAACCTCACGCCACTCCATGAAGTCCGCAAACTCGCCCGACAGGTACAAATCTCTCATGTCCATACATCCGCTTGCACGGCGGTGCAAACCTAGTCGAGTAGCCCAGTGGTCGAACGGGCATTATACAGCTCCATACGCAAGGCCGGTTCTCACGGTCCTTGTCCTCCAAAGAACTCGGTAGTAGTGCGAAGGAGTGAGTCCTCATGGGATGCATCACTGTACAAGCCACGAAGGTAGCCATGCGCCCGTGAAGAGATCTTTGGCATATAGCGGAAGTCGGTGTTGCTCGAAGAAAGCAGTCTGGCTCGAATAATAGTCATCATGGAATAGGCTGCATCTTGTACAGACATTCCAATAGTGATTCCGAGCCCATAAGAACAGTGAAGTGGCTCAGTAGCTCCGGGATAGGATGGATAAATCCGGACCGTGCATAGATATTGGCTTTGATTGAAATCCCTGAACTGCTCCTCGACGGTATATTCAGGATACCATCGATAACCAGCCTCAATCATCACCCTAACCAGCATGGCCGTGTGACCGCACACATCAATGCAGCGGGTCAGGCGAACCACTTGGTTCTGGGAACGGGTGGCCATCTGAAAGCACAGCCATAATGCAAGGCATTAGAATTCCTAGGGAAAATCGGGCAGCATAACATCTGTAAATGCTCAAATCAAATTTGAGACATTCAAAATCAGATTTGCAAAACCACTCAACAACATCATATCAAGGTTCTGGTCCAAATGGTAGCATACTAAAATTTAGTAACACTGAACTGAGGATGTAACCAACAATCCTATAAGGTACTACGGATTAGTAACACGTGAACCTGATAGAGAAAAGAGAGCCTAGTCCTAACCCACGTTGAATGAGAAGAGGATGACTCAGATCAGAGGGCATAAGGTAAAGGAGTAAAAAGAGCCTTACGTTCCCTCCCACAATCAATTCCCTACATATAACTAAAGCATTTCTAGACTCAACTTGACCAGTTTGGCTTAGCGGACCTACTGAGGCAGCCCTGCTCGATGCCAACGCTGTCGGGACCCGATTCCAAGTCACATCGACCTAGCTGGTAACACCTCATATCACTTTGCGGCCTCACGCACGGTATCCCCACGGTGTCGCCTTACCATGGCCGGGACCGCTTGCGTCTTTTGGCTCACGTATATGATAGTGTCGCTAGCATCCACATGACAAAGAACCCGGGCCGACATGGCTAGTTGTGAACCCAAAGCGGCACTAACCTATGGGGACAGGCATACATGAAACACTTCGAGCATGTCGGTCATCAACGTATGAACTTGGGCTGTAGCACTGGCTAACAGGACTCCGGTATTCCGGGCTGTAGCAGGGCTAGGCAGGACTCCAAGTATCACCGCGTGACATTTCCCAAAGGGACGATATAGGAACGAAATGAATCACATGCCGCCAGTCAAGTGTCCAAGCAGTAGTGCTGGGCTAGCAGGACTCCGTGAACCGGGCTGAAGCGGACTACTATCGCCGAAGCACGAGACTACATTTCCCCATATGAGAGGCTGCCAAGGATAAACAACTAGATTGTCGGATCCCACTCATACCAAGCATTTCAATCATACATAATATGCCGATATGAGTAAATACAACAAGGCATCACAACAAAACTCTACAACTCAAATACTTTATTTGAGAGGCTCCGAGGAGCCATACATAACTGATCATATAGGTAGGGGTCACATGACCCAACACTCAAGTCATACAATCATACAAGCACATGCGGAAGCAAAGTAGTCTGAGTACTGGACTCTAGAAAGAAAGAAAGCTTGTTGGAGCCTTTCTATCTACAATGGCCCTTCACAAGTCTTAGATCGCCACCGGGTGGCTAGCTTACTCGTCAAGTCAACATCTACATAGAATCCATCGAGGGGTAGTATAGTCCTCTCAAAAATATTGATTTAGCAAACATGAGTACAAAGTACTCAGCAAGTCTTACCACGTAATCCTATCATACATGCACATTCTCAAGGAAGGAAGTGGAGTTAATTGCAGCAAGCCAGCTTTGACTCTTGGCTAAGCTATCCAACGTGACACACTTTGTAAAGCATTTTGTCGCACATGAGTCCACTATCCACCATCACAATACTCCACCGTGGATCCTCTCTCGTCATCCCCGAGAGGGCCATCCACGATACTCACACTTATCTTGAGGCTTTTAGTAGTATCCATTTACTTGTCTATGAACTGATATAGGTAACCCAGAAGTCCTTCTCCGTGGACACGGCTATTCAATAGATCATATTTAACCCTGCAGGGTATACTTCTTCACACACGCTCACCACTTATAAATGCGTTTACACGACATGTACTGCAACCTTCAAGCGGAAGCCCAACGTGGGTGTCGGCCACAGCCTACCTAAACACTCAAGTCCCTAGTCCAGGTTTATCGCCTATTCGGTTCCATCCGCAGGAGTCCGCCGAGGTTTCCCATACAGCCCCGAACGATGTGTGCAGGGTTCCCGAGATACCAAACGGGCACTCGGTACACAGGCCACGGTGCCTACCGCAACACAACCCACCCCTAAGGTCAGCGCTATGCGTGCCCCAAAGAAGCTACAAACACCATAAACTACTTGCAACTCCGGACTATGAACAGGGTGGTTAAGAAGTCGAGAGGGTCCATTGGTTTCGGGCCCAATGCGTGGTAGTAGCTAGTTCATGGATCACAAACACAGATCTCAGTTCTAAGTTCGGCTTCAATGAAACAACCCACCATGTACTCCTACATGGCCTCTCATCGATACCTTTACCAAATCGTGTTCAACACTTTCACTCTCGAACCAACACAACCTTTCACTCCAGTTCATCATCCCGATGAGCCGGACGACACAACTCTAAGCATAGCAAGCATAGCATGGTAGGAATCACAAACATGGCTCAATCAACTCCTACACATACTAGTGGGTTTCATCTAGTTATCGTGGCAATGACAGTCATGCAAAGGAAGTGGGTTCAACTACCGCAGCACACAACAGTTGAATCGCGTTGTCTTAATGCAGAAACGAGAGCGAAGCGAGAACATGGGTTTGTATCGGAATGATCAATGAATTGCTTGCCTGATGGAACTGGGGTAGAGAACTGCCCTTCAGATGGGTAGTCGAGGTTATCTTCGGGGACAGAACCTATCATGAAAGCACACCAAAATAAACACACAAGACAATATGCAACAATATGATGCATGCTATGACATGGCAATATGGATGTGTGTTGGCCTAATGCAAGTTGAAAGATCAGGGGATGAACTCATTTGAATCAAGGATCCAAATGATAGCTCATTTGAGTTAGTCCTAATGGTGCAATATCTTATTCTGGTTATTCAGCATAGTTAACTTGTTTTAACATGCATGAAACCTGTACCAATGGATAGAGTGTATTTTTCTGATAATTTTCATATATAAATCTTTGCATTTGGAGTTATAGAATAAAAGTTATAAGCATTTGAAATTTGAATTATATTCTGGATTTTATTATATAAAATAATTCCAGAATTTGAATTAATGCGCCAAGATGAGGTCAACATGACGTCAGGGGTCAACGGGTCGTCCAGGTCAAACTGACCAGTGGGACCCGCATGTCAAGTTAGTTTAACTAATTAGTTTTAATTAAAACTAATCCTAATTAGATTAACCGAGGGGTCCACTGTCATTGCCCCTGAGGGTCAACAGGCCCTGGGCGAGGTCAACTCACCGGCGTCTAGCAGCTTGGCGAGGCCAGTGAGCGGAGCAAGTGCTTTTGCACTTTCCGGGCTCCAAATGGGCGCGGGAGCACCTACGTGATGCCGGAGGTGAGCCGGTTAGTGGTGGAGTCGGTAGGGTTAGGGGTGGCGGAGGGCGCCGGCGACGAGTCGGGCGGCGACGGGCTCGCCACCGACGGGTTTGGGTTAGAGGGCCCGGCGAGGCGCGGGAGTGCAGTTAGGCCCGTGGGGCGTGGTGAGTGCGATGGGCATAGTGGTGTGGCTATTAGGTGACCGGAGGCTCGTCGGCGACGAGCTCGCGGCGGTGGGTTCAGTGACCATCGAGTGCTCGCTGTGGTGCAAGAAGAAGAGAACGGAGAGGACAGGGAGTAGCTAGGCTCACGGTGAACCTGTGGAGAACTTCGCCGGGTCGGGGCGGACTGATGCGGCGGCGGCGACGATGGGGATCTCCGTGGCCTTGAGCTCGGGCGAGGTCGGGTAGTGGCCTCGGGGTGTTTTGGAGCGAGGGAACTAGCTAGCTAGGGGTAACGGGTGCGCGGAGCTGCTGACATGACGGGAGGAGTATGAGCGGCGGGAGCACGGCGCCGACGGTGGCGTGTCGGCGATGGCGTCGGCCAGGTCGGGGCGAGCGAGAGAGAGAGGCAGGGGGAAGTGAGGTGTCCGGTGGTCGGGTGACGACGTGGGTCGCCCAGCGGCGAGGCGGCGAGGGATGAGGCAGGCGGCGGCCAGCTGCGTGGCGCGCCTGCGCTCGCCGGCCGGACACCAGTTGCTCTCAAGCCGAGCCAAGCAGCTCGCTGGCGCGGCTGCTGGGCTGGGCCGGCAGGTGGGCCGGTCGCGGCGACAGGTAGGTTTTTTCTATTTTTAGTCTTTTTCTATTTCTGCAACTCTGTTTAGGGTTTTTAAAAATACCAAAACTATTTCAAAAATTACCAAAATGCTCCTGGTCACTTGTTGGAATATTCCCAACATGAAACATTTTAGTTTGACAATTTTTGAACACTTAAAATATTTTCCATGATTTAAAATGCCCATTTCAAAAACTTGTGATTTAAATCTAGAACCCTTAGGTGACCTAGAAAATGTTCCACCTTCTTTGACATGGATCCTGAACCCAAACAAAGAGGATGAGCATTTTGAAGGGCATTTCGGATTCATTGAAATAAATTTTAGTAAACCCTAGTTATTTTAAGGGGGTGTTCTGGGGTTTCCTGCCTTCCCCATTTCAAATTCAAATGAAATTTAAACATGATGCACACCCTAATGCATGGTCTATCTAGGATGTGACAAGGGCAATATCCCACCACCACTCCTTCAGGCAAGCAACTCATTGATCATTCCGATACAAACCCATGTTCTCGCTTCTGCTCTCGTTTACTGCATTAAGACAACGCGTTTCAAACTGCTGTGTGTCGCGGTAGCCGAACCACTTCCTTTGCATGACCTGTCATTGCCACAGTAACTAGATGAAACCCACTAGCATGTGTAGGAGTTGATTGAGCCATGTGTGTGTGTTTCCTACCATGCTATGCTTGCTATGCTTAGAGTTGTGTCAGGTCTGGCTCATCGGGATGATGAGCTAGAGTGAAAGGTTGTGATGATTTCGAGAGTGTGAAAGTGTTGAATACGATTTGGTAAAGGAATTGATGAAAGGCCATGTAGGAGTACATGGTGGGTTGTTTCATTGAGGCCGTCCTTCAGAACTGAGATCTGTGTGTGTGATTTAAGATTCAGCTACTACCACACATTGGGCCCTGAAATATGACCCCGCTCGACTTACCGACCCCTCTCGTCCTCTGTCCAGGAGTTGCAAGTAGTTTCTGGTGTTTGTAGTTGCTGGAGGCCGCACGCAGTGTTGACCATAGGGGTGGACTGTGTTGCGGTAGGCACGTGGCCCGGTGTACCGATTCGCCCGTTTGGTGTCTCGGGAACCCTGCACACATCGTTTGGGGCCGTTGAGGACATCCCGGCCGGATCTCCTTGCGGATGGAACCCGAATAGGCGATAAACCTGGACTAGAGACTTGTGTGGCTGGTTAGGTCGTGGTCTACACCCACGTCGGCTTTCGCTTGAAGTCTGCCGAGCACATGACGTGTGCAGACGCTAAGTGGTGGAAACATGTGTGAAGAAGTACACCCCTGCAGGGTATAAAACTATTCGAATAGCCGCGTCTGCGGTAAAGGACTACTTGGTCACCTATACAGTTCATAGAAAAGCAAATGGATACTACTAAAAGCCTCAAGATAAGTGTGAGTACTGCGGATGGCACTCTCGTAGGTTGACGAGAGAGGATCCACGGTGGAGTATTGTGATGGTGATAGTGGACTCGTGTGCGACAAATGCTTTTCAAGTTGTGTCTGTCGTAGGATAGCTTAGCCAAGAGTCAAAAGCTGGCTTGCTGCAATAACTCCACTACCTTCTTGGGAATGTGCATGTATAGTAGGATTCTGTGGTAAGACTTGCTGAGTACCTCTGTACTCATGTTTGCTTTAATTAATGTTTTCAGACAACAACGCCGTCCCTTCTGATGGGTTCTACATAGACCTTGACGTCGACGAGTGACTTATCACTCAGGTGGTGATCCAAGACTTGTGAAAGGTCGATATAGATAGACGGGCTTCTCTAAGCCTTCTTTCTTTTCAGAGTCTGTACTCAGACTACTTTGCTTCCGCATGTGCTTGTATGTTTGTATGACTTGAGTGTCGGGTCATGTGACCCCTATCTGTATGGATGATATGTATGGCTCTTCGGAGTCTTTGAATAAAGTACTTGAGTTGTAGAGTTTTGTTGTGATGCCACGTTGTATTTACTCATATCGGGCATATTGTGTGTATGATTGAAATGCTTGGTATGAGTGGGATCCGACTATCTAGTTGTTTATCCTTGGCAGCCTTTCATATGGGGAAATGTAGTCTAGTGTTTCTGAGCGATAGTAGTCCGCTACAGCCCGGTTCACCGGAGTCCTGCTAGCCCAGCACTACTGCTTGGACACTTGACTGGCCGGCATGTGATTCACTTCGTTCCTGTGTCTGTCCCTTCGGGGAAATGTCACGCACTGGTTTCCGGAGTCCTGTCTAGCTTGCTACAGCCCGGTTTACCGGAGTCTTGTTAGCCCAGGGCTACAGCCCGGATTCATCCGTTGTTGACCGACACGTTCGATATGATTCATGTATGCCTGTCCCCATAGGCTAGTGCCGCTTTGGGTTCACGACTAGCCATGTCGGCCCGGGTTCTCTGTCATATGGATGCTAGCGGCACTATCATATACGTGAGCCAAAAGACGCAAACGGTCCCGGGCCAGGTAAGGTGGCACCCGTGGGAGTACCGTGCGTGAGGCCGCAAAGTGATATGATGTGTTACATGCTGGGTCGATGTGCCTTAGGATCGGGGTCCTGACAGCTCGGGGAACGTATTCAGCTTGTATATCGTTGAAACGCTCTTCCAGCTTTCTCACTTCATCAACGTAGGCCTTCATCAACGGGTCATGAGGCTTGTGAGGTTGGCCATTGTTCTTGGTTTTTCCTGGCCGAGGTGTCTGGCTAGCCGTTCGTCTCGGACGTTGTGTCTGAAAGCCGCTAGGGCTTCGGTGTCCGGACAATCCACTATTTGATTCTTTTTAGTGAGGAACCTGTTCCAGAACTGCCGAGCTGATTCGCCGGACTGCTGGGTTATGTGACTGAGGTCTTCTGCATCCGGGGGACGGACGTAAGTCCCTTGAAAATTTGCCCGGAAAGCGTCCTCCAGCTCCTTCCAACTTCCGATTGTATTTTTGGGAAGGCTTTTAAGCTAGTGCCGAGCTGGCCCTTTGAGCTTAAGAGGTAAATATTTTATGGCGTGGAGATTATCTCCTCTAGCCATATGTATGTGGAGGATATAATCCTCGATCCAGACTCCAGGGTCTGTTGTTCCATCGTATGACTCTATGTTGACGGGTTTAAACCCTTCTGGGAATTCATATTCCAGAACCTCATCGGTAAAACATAGAGGGTGTGCGGCACCCCTGTATTTGGTTGCGCCGAATTCTGACGGCGTGCAGTGCGCACTTCTCGTAGGAGCATGTCGTCTTTGTCCGTAAATAGATCGGACTGGTGCGTGATGCGGATCTTTGATTGGATCGCATGCCGCATTGTGTGCAGCGCCGTTTGCCGTTTTGAGGTGACTAGTAGGTCGTCTATCCGACCGCGCAGCCTTTTTATTTTTCGAATTTGGGGGTTCTAGGGCCTCCTGATCGAATTCGGGCAGTAGTTTTCTCTTTGGATAGCTTTTCGTTTGGCAACTGCCGCTGTATTCGTCTGCGGTCTTGATTACTTTACTCCATCTTGTCTTGAGTGCATTTTCTGCCGTCTTCAGCTTTTGCTTCTGTTTTTTCAGGCTGCGTATTGTGGCCGCGAGCCTCTCTTGGAGATTCTTCTTCTCCATGTTTTCGAGCCCAAACGGCTGTTCGGGGCCATGTTCGTCATCTGCCGAATCGTCCCGCTCTAGGGCAGGGTCTTGTTCGAGGCGGGGTTTAGCTCGGCATTTTCGTCGCCGTTTTGAGTGCTTCTCGGAGGGTTTACCCTTCCTTTCGCCCCCTTTGTCCTCATTGTCGATATTTTCCGGTGTATCCACCATTAGTACGTCATTGTGTGCGGTGGGTGCTGGTTCCGTTAAATCTCCGGATTAAATCGCTTATATCGGCGAGGTCGTCGGAGCCGAAGTCTAGCATGTCGGTTAGGTCATCGACAGTGGCTATTAATTGGGTGGTGGGTGGGCTTTGAATTTCTTCATCGTCTGGATCCCAACCTTGCAGGCCATAATCCGGCCTGGGTTCTCCTGATAAAGAGAGAGACTTGAGAGAATTCAGGATGTCACCAAAGGGTGAACACTGAAAGATATCCGCGGCGGTGAACTCCATTACAGGCGCCCAATCGGATTCGATCGGCAGGGGCGTGAAGGGCCCGGAGTCCGGAGAAGAATCCGGCTCCTCAGAGTAATAGGCAGCGCGGAGTGCGGGGTCGGCGTTTGGCTCAACCGCCTTTAACGTCGCAGCCCCTGAGGTGACGTCCAACCGTTCTTCCTCGACGAACGCAGCGGGCTCCGAATCGAGGGTCGGGGCCGGAGCGTGTGCGGCCTCCAGGACGCTGTTCGGGAGCAGAGCTATATCGTGCTCTTCTTGATAGTGCGGCACGCTTGGCTGTGGCTCGAATCCGTCGAAGATCAAGTCTCCGCGGATATCTGCCGTGTAGTTTAAGCTTCCAAACCTGACTTGATGGCCAGGGGCGTAGCTTTCGATCTGCTCCAGGTGGCCAAGCGAATTGGCTCGCAGAGCGAAGCTGCCGGAGACGAAGATCCGTCCGGGGAGAAAAGTCTCACCCTGGACCTTATCGCCGTTGATGATCAAAGGAGCCATCGAACCTAAAGGCGACGACACAGAGGAACTCTCAATGAAAGCACCAATGTCGGTGTCAAAACCGGCGGATCTCGGGTAGGGGGTCCCGAACTGTGCGTCAAGGATGGATGGTAACAGGAGACAGGGGACACTTTATTTTACCCAGGTTCAGGCCCTCTCGATGGAGGTAAAACCCTAGTCCTGCTAGATTAATATTGATGATAAGGGTACTACAAGAGTAGATCTACCACGAGATCAAGGAGGCTAAACCCTAGAAGCTAGCCTATGGTATGATCGTGTATGACGATGGTTGTTGTATGTATGCTGTATCTTGTCCTACGGACTACAACCCTCCGGTTTATATAAACACCGGATAGGGTTAGGGTTACACAGAGTCGGTTACATGGGGAGGAGATCTTGAATATCCGCACGCCTAGCTTGCCTTCTACGCCAAGGAAAGAACCATCCGGACACGGGACGGAGTCTTCGATCTTGTATCTTCGTAGTCCTGGAATCCGGCGGGAGATATAGTCCGGCTATCCGAACACCCTCTAATCCAGGACTCCCTCAGTAGAATGTCGGTGTCAAAACCGGCAAATCTCGGGTAGGGGGTCCCGAACTGTGCGTGAAGGTTGGATGGTAACAGGAGACAGGGGACACTTTATTTTACCCAGGTTCGGGCCCTCTCGATGGAGGTAAAACCCTACTCCTGCTAGATTAATATTGATGATAAGGGTAGTACAAGAGTAGATCTACCACGAGATCAAGGAGGCTAAACCCTAGAAGCTAGCCTATGGTATGATCGTGTATGACGATGGTTGTTGTATGTATGTTGTATCTTGTCCTACGGACTACAACCCTCCGGTTTATATAGACACCGGATAGGGTTAGGGTTACACAGAGTCGGTTACATGGGGAGGAGATCTTGAATATCCGCATGCCTAGCTTGCCTTCTACGCCAAGGAAAGAACCTTCCGGACACGGGACGGAGTCTTCGATCTTGTATCTTCATAGTCCTGGAATCCGGCGGGAGATATAGTCCGGCTATCCGAACACCCCCTAATCCAGACTCCTCAAGAGCCCCCGAACCTGGCTTCAATGACGAGTCCGCGCGAGAATTGTCTTCGCATTGCAGGCGGGTTCCTCCTCCAAGTTCTTCAAGAATACGAGTAACACCAAAAATAGTGTCCGGCTCTGCAAAATAAGTTTCCACGTATTGCCATATAGAGAATAATGTTAACACAAATCTAATCTGCTGACGTATCTTGCGGTGTATCATAACATCGCGGCCAAGCCTTCTGTATGGAGTATTTTTCCATTGCATCGCCGCACGTTTAACGAGGCGGTTTCCTTGGCACGTCTTATCGAAGCAGAGATCGTGCGCCCCTTTTAGCGGGATTCTCATTAATACGGACGTGGGTAACCCAACCGTGCTCGTTAGCACGTTTGCCGTGATTAAAGGCTAGTCCCAAACGGTAACGGGGAGGGCTCTTGGTATTCAACCTCTTATAAAGAGACCAGGACCCCGTCCCCTCTTTTATTCTTAAAACGAGATCGCCCGTCGCCTCGAGTTCCAACACCCTCGGCTTCTAGATTTCAGGCATACCGAACCTTCAACAATGTCCGGTTCCGACCTTCAGGGTCGGTGGATGCCCTCCTCCGTTACGAGGGAGGACATATCGAAGTTGAGGGAAGCTAGGTTTCTGACCGGCGAGATTTCGCACAGGTTGCCTACTCCAGGGCAAGAGAGTCCCAGCCCTCAGCCAGGTGAGAGCATAGTATTCGTCTCCCACTTCCTCCGGGGATTAGGCTTCCCAACGGATCCTTTCGTTAGGGGGCTGATGTTTTATTATGGGCTAGAATTTCACGACCTAGCTCCGGAGTCCATCCTCCATATCTCCTCTTTCATAGTTATGTGCGAAGCATTCCTCCATGTTACCCCTCACTTCGGGTTATGGCTCAAGACCTTCAAAGTCGAAACGAAGATAATCGAGGGGCGTCAAGCAGAGTGCAGAGGTGCTGTCATAAAAAGGAAGGTTGGCTCCCCCTGGCCCGAGGGTGTTCTTCAAGAAGAGCTCAGCTTGTGGCAGCAGGAGTGGTTTTACATCACATCTCCTCGGGCCACCAAATGGGTGGCGCCTCCCACTTTTCGCTCGAGCCCTCCACCACGGCTAGCGTCGTGGGTCAATACGGGGCTAGATCGGGGTTTACCCAAGGACGTTCCTTTGCTTCAGGACTGCATTAGAGATCTCCTGGAAGGAGGCCTCGTCCTGGTCAAAGTGACGCAGGTCATGCTAATCCGCCAGACTCTGCCCGGCCAACGTCGCCCCCTTCGTTTGTGGGAGTTTAACCCAGAGGGACCACGAGTCCTCCGAAATTATATGGGCGTAATGCCTATGGAGATGTATGAACTATTCTTCGGACCGCGAGAAGCAAATCCGGACCTGACCGAAGACACGGGTTTAAGCCGCAATCGTCCGGACACTCAGGTAAGTGACCTTGTATTCGGACCTCTGATCTGCATAATTAACCTGCGTGCTGACAGCATTTCTTCTTTTGAGCAGGAGTGGATAGAAAAGGCAAAGCTGATCCGGTGTCCAGCTCCCCTTCCTGAAACCAGGCTAGATCCCGAGCTAGTCAGGATGCTTGAAGTGGTGACTTTGGAGGAAAACAAGGGGGCCGACAAGGAAACCATGACCTCTTCGAAAGAGGACACCCCAAAGGGTGGAATTGAAGGTTCCCCTTCTAAGGGAAAGAAGAGGGCCGCCTCTGATGCCCGGAAGTTCAGACTTCAAAGCGGGGGAAAGAATCCAAGTCAGAGGGCCCGTCGCCGAGGAGCCCCTCGGCCGAACTAAATCCACCAGGGGAACAGCCCTCCAACGAGCCGTAAGTAGTGGATAAATTACCTTTAAGGGGGATCCTTATTTTATGTCTGAGAAGCTTTAACCGAAACCTTACTTTTGTAGTTCGGATCTCGACCTTTCTCAGCAGAACTCATCGTAGGGGGATCTCCTTCCGGAGATGATGGAGAGCGAAACACCACCTACCTCTGTATCGCCTAGCAAGGCAGACGACGCCGAGGTGTCGTCACAGAGGATTTCTCCGAATCTGCCAGAAGCAGAAGGTGATTCCATGATCCCTCCGGGTTCTCCACCCCCCGCCTCCGAAGAGGGCCATGGGACGAGTCCGGCGCCGACTGATGTTCGGCCGGGGGAGCTGAAGGTTTTGGCAGGCCGAGCCTCTATCTCAGAGGAGCATCGTGTGTTAATGCACACGGTGATTGAGCAAATTACAGCCGCGGGGAGCAGGCTGAACGAGGCCGTCAAGAGTCTATTGGCGGGCTTTGAGGTACGTTTTTAGATAACGAGCCTTAGTGTTTATTTCGCATAATAACATGCATCCTATGTAGATAGTAGCCCCTGAGACTCTGTGTGGCGCAAAAATGTGCGGCATGCAGAGGATGTAAATCCCAGGTACCTAAGATGGTGTCCTGTATATGCAGGCGGCTGATTGTCCGGGGTCAAGCCGGACTCAGGAATATGCCGAGATGAAACGGCAACTTGACGAGGCAGAAACCGACATCGCGCTGGTTAACCAGCGGCTTGATGAAGCTCAAGGTATTCATACTTCTTGGCGAGTATCAGTAAGAAGGGTTATAGTTTAATATCTTACCTTGTGTATGCTTGATGTAGATGGTGCAGCAGCCGTTGAAGGACTTAGGGCCGAACTCGCCAAGGCGAAGAGCCAAGCCATAGAAAGCGATGCGGCCGCCAGGAAAGCCCGTGAAGAGCTAAAGGCCGAACAGGCTGCCCACTGCCGAAGCAGGGAGGAGATGGCGAAAATTGCCATAGAGTTGAAGAACGCTGCTGATCGTCGCAAGTACCTTGAGGAAGAAGGTATAGTTCGGCAGACGGATTTGGATAAGGCGGTTGCTGACCTCAAGGACGCCCGCTCTGCGGCGAGAGCGACAAAGGAAGAGCTACGTCAAGCCGGACTGATTGCGGATGGAAAGCCCTTCTTGCTGCGGAGAAGATTTTGTGATCCGAGGTTTGCCCTGTTGGACCAAGCGTGGAGCGTGAAGGACATCTACCTGGATTTGGCGGCTAGTGCTGCCGATGCGACCATGTACTTTCAAGATAAGGAGAATCATGAAGTGGAGAAACTCTTCTGGTCGCAGTTTACCAATCCAGGGCGTCCACTTGCAGTGGACGATCGCCTACCCCAGTGGGCCGAGCTGAATAGACTGTCCGGACTAGCCATGACATATGCCATGGATTGCTTAGGCCCGGGCGGATCGAAGCCGACAAGTTATTTTAATTTGGTGCAGCAGTTCCTTGACGTGGTGCCTCGATTAAAAGCTGTGAAGAGGTCAGCGTGCACAGAGGGCGCTCGGCTAGCTCTTGCCCGTGTTAAGACATATTGGGCGGATATGGAGCCCGCCATTGTTGCATCTCGTGATTCGGCTGGAAGCCGGATAGCTGCCGAACAGTATTTTGAGGAGGTCCTCGCAGGCGCTCGTATAATAGAGACGCAGTGTTCAAAAGATGCTGCATTATGACAGCATATGTAATCAGTAGTTTTTGTGATTGGCATATTTTAGACTTGTGCCTTCAAGTAAAAAACCTCTCCTGTGCGGCCGTTTTAATATATATATATATATAAATTTTGAAAGATTGCAGTCGTTGGCTTCGGCTCCCACGCACATAGTGCAGGGGTGCGCGCTGAAAACACAATATCACACTTAATCCAACGTCTTGGTCCCACAAAGGAGGTGATAGCGCAGCGGGCTAGGCAATCCGGACTATAATGCTTTAACACTTTCACTTAGCCAGAGGAGCTTGATAGTGGGACTCTTTAGGTAGCCCTGTAGTGGCAACTGCGCTCGCCCGGATTCGGGGCGCATGTAAGCCTGGCCGGGAAGCGGCCCTTCGTCAAAGCGGAGGAGTTTCGAACAACCTCCATAGGTCATCGAGTGGCGACCAGTCTCTCGATACATCATGACAGTCGGTTTTCGGCTTTCTCTACTGAGGCACTCGCCCGGCCGAACCGGGGTGCAATCGCAGTAGTTCTCCTGGAGCTACCTTAGCCGACAGAACAGAACGTAAGGTGGCCGAACACAGGAGCCGGGCAACCCAACATGTGACCAAAATCATGACTCGGAGCTGATGCATATAGTGCCAAAACTCGCGACGCCGAACACTCCCTAAGGTGTTCGGTCTTTGTAGGTGTGTGCGGAACGACACCCTCTCCCTTTTATATAAAAAGAAAGGAAAAAAGCCCTTCGTGTCCAGGTACGAGCAATAATTCTGGCGTTGCTACATGCCAAGACGCCAGTCTCCGCCTTGGTTGTGATAAAATGAACCAGGGGATGTATAACAGCAAGAGGCAGTAAAAAAGGTTTACGCAGGGCCTTAATCTAAAAAGAAACCTTTGAGCGGGTCCCTACTGCACGTCTGCGCCTGTGTCTCCGCTGTGCCGTGTCCTGGACGGGCGCCGTACGACATTCATCTGTAAAAGAGAAGAATTTTTATTGAAAATAGGTCGTGCGGGACAAAAGGAATAATAAACAAAGTATGAAGTAAAAAAGAAATGAAGTCGAGCTTCTATGTTCAGCCCCTGGTGTGGCGTGATGAGCCTACGA
Source organism: Aegilops longissima (assembly GCA_021605205.1). Classification (NCBI taxonomy): domain Eukaryota; kingdom Viridiplantae; phylum Streptophyta; class Magnoliopsida; order Poales; family Poaceae; genus Aegilops; species Aegilops longissima. The sequence goes on along the minus strand of CM038681.1, from coordinate 612,834,332 downwards.
TGGTAACGGGGCTCTTGCCGAACTTATGGAGTCCGGGTCTACGGCCTTCTGTGTCTTATTTGAAAAAGTCTGTTTGACTGGCGAGGCCATTTTATTGTGCGGCTGTTTAAGCCGCCGCACAATCCTCCTTTTGGAGGAGACGCATTTTAGTGTGTTCCCTTTAAAGAGATGATGCCTCGAGGACCTGGCATCTTTAGTGTGAGGGATGCGTAATGCGGTATTGCGTTAAAGCGCGCGAAGGCTCCTCGTCCCAGCAGTTGTCAGGACCCCGATCCTAAGCCACATCGATCCAGCATGTAACACATCATATCACACGGTATTCCCACGGGTGCCACCTTACCTGGCCCGGGACCGTTTGCGTCTTTTGGCTCACGTATATGATAGTGTCGCTAGCATCCATATGACAGAGAACCCGGGCCGACATGGCTAGTCGTAAACCCAAAGCGGCACTAGCCTATGAGGACAGGCATACATGAAGCACATCGAACGTGTCGGTCACCAACGTGTGAATCCGGGCTGTAGCACTGGGCTAACAGGACTCCGGTGACCCGGGCTGTAGCAGGCTAGGCAGGACTCCGGAAACCAGCGCGTGACATTTCCCCGAAGGGACAGACACCGGAACAAAGTGAATCACATGCCGGCCAGTCAAGCATTCCGAGCAGTAGTGCTGGGCTAGCAGGACTCCGCTGAACCGGGCTGTAGCGGACTACTATCGCTCAGAAGCACTAGACTACATTTCCCCATATGATAGGCTGCCAAGGATAAACAACTAGATAGTCGGATCCCACTCATACCAAGCATTTCAAACATACACACAATATGCCTGATATGAGTAAATACAACATGGCATCACAACGTAACTCTACGACTCAAAGTATTTATTCAATAGGCTCCGAGGAGCGAGATATTACAATCATGGGTCTCATGACCCAACATTCAGAGCATGCAAATCAAAGCACATGCGGAATATGCTAGAATAATAAAGTTATTATTTATTTCCTTATATCATGATAAATGTTTATTATTCATGCTAGAATTGTATTAAATCGGAAACATAATACATGTGTGAATACATAAACTTGCAGAGTGTCACTAGTATGCCTCTACTTGACTAGCTCGTTAATCAAAGATGGTTATGTTTCCTAACCATGGACAAGGAGTTGTTATTTGATTAATGGGGTCACATCATTAGTTGAATGATCTGATTGACATGACCCATTTCATTAGCATAGCACCTGATCGTTTAGTTTGTTGCTGTTGCTATTCTTCATAACTTATACATGTTCCTATGACTATGAGATTATGCAACTCCCGCTTGCGGAGGAACACTTTGGTGCTACCAAACGTCACAATGTAATCGGGTGATTATAAAGGAGCATTACAGGTGTCTCCAATGGTACATGTTGGGTTGGCGATTTCGAGATTAAGATTTGTCACTCCGATTGTCGGAGAGGTATCTGGGCCCTCTCGGTAATGCACATCACATAAGCCTTGCAAGCATTGCAACCAATGAGTTAGTTGCGGGATGATGTATTACGGAACGAGTAAAGAGACTTGCCGGTAAAGAGATTGAACTAGGTATTGGATACCGACGATCGAATCTCGGGCAAGTAACATACCGATGACAAAGGGAACCACGTATGTTGTTACGCGGTCTGACCGATAAAGATCTTCGTAGAATATGTAGGAGCCAATATGGGCATCCAGGTCCCGCTATTGGTTATTGACCGGAGATGTGTCTCGGTCATGTCTACATTGTTCTCGAACCGTAGGGTCCGCACGCTTAAGGTTTCGATGACAGTTATATTATGAGTTTATGCATTTTGATGTACCGAAGGAGTTCGGAGTCCCGGATGTGATCACGGACATGACGAGGAGTCTCGAAATGGTCGAGACGTAAAGATTGATATATTGGAAGCCTATGTTTGGACATCGGAATGGTTCCGAGTGAAATCGAGAATTTACCGGAGTACTGCGAGGTTACCGGAACCCCCCGGGAGCTTAATGGGCCATAGTGGGCCTTGGTGGAAAGGAGAAAGGGCCAAGCCCTAGTGGTCGCGCACCTCCCCCCCTTTCCCTAGTCCTACTAGGACTAGGAGAAGGGGGCCGGCCCCCTCTCTCTCTTTCCCCCTCCGGGAATCCTAATTGGACTAGGATTGGGGAATCCTACTCCCGGTGGGAGTAGGACTCTCCTGGCGCGCCTAGCTTGGCCGGCCAGCCCCCTCCCCTTGGCTCCTTTATATACGGGGGCAGGGGGCACCCTAGAACACAGAAGTTGATCCTTGAGATCGTTCCTCAGCCGTGTGCGGTGCCCCCTTCCACCAAATTCCACCTCGGTTATATCGTTGCAGTGCTCAGGCGAAGCCCTGCGCCGGTAACACATCAAGATCGTCACCACGCCGTCGTGCTGACGAAACTCTTCCCCGACGCTTTGCTGGATCGGAGCCCGGGGATCGTCATCGAGCTGAACGTGTGCTAAGAACTCGGAGGCACCGGAGTAACGGTGCTGGGATCGGTTGGATCGCGTGAAGGACGTACGACTACTTCCACTACGCTGTGTCAACGCTTCCGCTACGGTCTACAAGGGTATGTAGACGACACTCTCCCCTCTCGTTGCTATACATCACCATGATCTTGCGTGTGCGTAGGAAATTTTTTGAAATTACTACGTTCCCCAACAGTGGCATCCGAGCCTGGTTTTTATGGTTTGATGTTTTGCACGAGTAGAACACAAGTGAGTTGTGGACGATACAAGTCATACTGCCTACCAGCATGTCATACTTTGGTTCAGCGGTATTGTTGGACGAGACGATCCGGACCAACCTTACGCGTACGCTTACGCGAGACCGGTTCCCTCGACGTGCTTTGCACATAGATGGCTTGCGGAAGACTGTCTCTCCAACTTTAGTTGAACCAAGTGTGGCTACGCCCGGTCCTTGAGAAGGTTAAAACGGAGTCTATTTGACGAAGTATCGTTGTGGTTTTGATGCGTAGGTGAGACTGGTTCTTGCTTCAGCCCGTAGCAGCCACGTAAAATTTGCAACAAACAAAGTAGAGGACGTCTAACTTGTTTTTGCAGGGTATGTTGTGATGTGATATGGTCAAGACATGATGCTAAATTTTATTGTATGAGATGATCATGTTTTGTAACCGAAGTTATCGCAATCTGGCAGGAGCCATATGGTTGTCGCTTTATTGTATGCAATGCAATCGCCCTGTAATGCTTTACTTTATCACTAAGCGGTAGCGATAGTCGTAGAAGCATAAGTTTGGTGAGACAACAACGATGCTACGATGGAGATCAAGGTGTCGCGCCGGTGACGATGGTGATCATGATGGTGCTGCAGAGATGGAGATCACAAGCACAAGATGATGATGGCCATATCATATCACTTATATTGATTGCATGTGATGTTTATCTTTTTATGCATCTTATTTTGCTTTGATTGACGGTAGCATTATAAGATGATCTCTCACTAATTATCAAGAAGTGTTCTCCCTGAGTATGCACCGTTGCGAAAGTTCTTCGTGCTGAGACACCACGTGATGATCGGGTGTGATAGGCTCTACCTTCAAATACAACGGGTGCAAAACAGTTGCACACGCGGAATACTCAGGTTATACTTGACGAGCTATGCATATAAGATATGACATCGGAACACGGAGACCGAAAGGTCGAGCGTGAATCATATAGTAGATATGATCAACATAGTGATGTTCACCATTGAAACTACTCCATCTCACGTGATGATCGGACATGGTTTAGTTGATTTGGATCACGTGATCACTTAGAGGATTAGAGAGATGTCTATCTAAAGTGGGAGTTCTTAAGTAATATGATTAATTGAACTTAAATTTATCATGAACTTAGTCCTGGTAGTATTTTGCAAATTATGTTGTAGATCAATAGCTCGCGTTGTTGCTTCCCTGTGTTTATTTTGATATGTTCCTAGAGAAAATTGTGTTGAAAGACGTTAGTAGCAATGATGCGGATTGGATCCGTGATCTGAGGTTCATCCTCATTGCTGCACAGAAGAATTATGTCCTTGATGCACCGCTAGGTGACAGACCTATTGAAGGAGCAGATACAGACGTTATGAACGTTTGGCTAGCTCAATATGATGACTACTTGATAGTTTAGTGCACCATGCTTAACGGCTTAGAATCGGGATTTCAAAGACGTTTTGAACGTCATGGACCATATGAGATGTTCCAGGAGTTGATGTTAATATTTCAAGCAAATACCCGAGTTGAGAGATATGAAGTCTCCAACAAGTTCTATAGCTAAAAGATGGAGGAGAATCGCTCAACTAGTGAGCATGTGCTCAGATTGTCTGAGTACAACAATCGCTTGAATCAAGTGGGAGTTAATCTTCCAGATAATATAGTGATTGACAGAATTCTCTAGTCACCATCACCAAGTTAGTAGAACTTCGTGATGAACTATAATATGCAAGGGATAACTTCCCAAGCTCTTTGTGATGCTGAAATCGACGAAGGTAGAAATCAAGAAAAACATCAAGTGTTGATGGTTAACAAGACCACTAGTTTCAAGAAAAAGGGCAAAGGGAAGAAGGGGAACTTCAAGAAGAACGGCAAGCAAGTTGCTGCTCAAGTGAAGAAGCCCAAACCTAAACCCGAGACTAAGTGCTTATACTGCAAAGGGACTAGTCACTGGAAGTGGAACTACCCCAAGTATTTGGTGGATAAGAAGGATGGCAAAGTGAACAAAGGTATATTTGATATACAGATTATTGATGTGTACTTTACTAGTATTTATAGCAACCCCTTAGTATTTGATACTAGTTCAGTTGCTAAGAGTAGTAACTCGAAACAAGAGTTGCAGAATAAACAGAGACTAGTTGAGGGTGAAGTGATGATGTGTGTTGGAAGTGGTTCCAAGATTGATATGATCATCATCGCACTCTCCCTATACTTTCGGGATTAGTGTTGAAACTAAATAAGTGTTATTTGGTGTCTGCGTTGAGCATAAATATAATTTGATTATGTTTATTGCAATACGGTTATTCATTTAAGTTAGAGAACAATTGTTGTTCTATTTACATGAGTAAAACCTTTTATGGTCATACACACCAACGAAAATGGTTTGTTGGATCTCGATCGTAATGATACACATATTCATAATATTGAAGTCAAAAAGATGCAAAGTTGATAATGATAGTGCAACTTATTTATGGCACTGCTGTTTAGGTCATATTGGTGTAGAGCGCATGAAGAAACTCCATGCTAATGGATTTTTGGAATCACTTGATTATGAATCACTTGATGCTTGCGAACCATGCCTCATGGGCAAGATGACTAAAAACACCATTCTCCGGAAGAATGGAGCAAGCAACAGATTTGTTGGAAATCATACATACTGATGTATGTGGTCCGATGAATATTAAGGCTTGCACCAGGTATCATTATTTTCTGACCTTCACAGATGATTTGAGCAGATATGAGTATATCTACTTGATGAAACATAAGTCTGAAACGTTTGAAAAGTTCAAAGAATTTCAGAATGAAGTGGAGAATCATCGTAACAAGAAAATAAAAGTTTCTACGATATGATCGCAGAGGTAAAATATTTGAGTTACGAGTTTGGCCTTCAGTTAAAACAATGTGAAATAGTTTCACTACTCACGCCACCTGGAACACCATAGTGTAATGGTGTGTCCGAACGTCATAACCATACTTTATTGGATATAGTACAATCTATAATGTTTCTTACCGATCTACCACTATCATTTTGGGGTTATGCATTGGAGACAGCTGCATTCACGTTAAAAAGGGCACCATCTAAATCCGTTGAGACGACACCGCATGAACTATGGTTTGGCAAGAAACCAAAGTTGTTGTTTCTTAAAGTTTGGAGTTGCGATGCTTATGCGAAAAAGTTTCATCATGATAAGCTCGAACCAAATCGGAGAAATGCGTCTTCATAGGATACCCAAAGGAGATTGTTGGGTACACCTTCTATCATAGATCCGAAGGCAAAATCATTGCTAAAGATGGATCATTTCTAGAGAAGGAGTTTCTCTCGAAAGAAGTGAGTGGGAGGAAAGTAGAAAACTTGATAAGGTAATTGTACCTTCTACCTTATTGGAAAGTAGTTCATCATAGAAATCTGTTCTTGTGATTACTACACCAATTAGTGAGGAAGCTAATGATGATGATCATGTAACTTCAGATCAAGTTACTGCCGAATCTCGTAGGTAATCCAGAGTGAGATACGCACCAGAGTGGTACGGTAATCCTGTTCTGGAAGTCATGTTACTAGACCATGACGAACTTGCGAACTATGAGGAAGCGATGACGAGCCCAGATTCCGCAAAATGGTTTGAGGCCATGAAATCTGAGATATGATCCATGTTTGAGAACAAAGTTTGGACTTTGGATGACTTGCCCGATGACCGGCAAGACATAGAAAATAAATGGATCTTCAAGAGGAAGACGGACGCTGATAGTAATGTTACTATCCACAAAGCTCGAATTGTCGCAAAAAGGTTTTTCGACAATGTTCAAAGAGTTGAATACGATGAGATTTTCTCACTCGTATCAATGCTTACGTCTGTCCGAATCATGTTAGCAATTGCCGCATTTTATGAAATCTGGCAAATGGATAAACAAAACTGCATTCCTTAATGGAGAGTTGTATATGATACAACCAGAAGGTTTTGTCGATCGTATAGGTGCTAACAAAGTGAGCAAGCTCCAGCGATCCATCTATGGACTGGTGCAAGCATCTCAGAGTTGGAATATACACTTTGATAAGTTGATCAAAGCATATAGTTTTATACAGACTTATGGTGAAGCCTGTATTTACAAGAAAGTGAGTGGGAGCACTACAGCATTTCTGATAAGTATATGTGAATGACATATTGTTGATCAGAAATAATGTAGAATTATTCTGCAAAGCATAAAGGAGTGTTTGAAAGGAGTTTTTCAAAGAAAGATCTCGGTGAAGCTACTTACATATTGAGCATCAAGATCTATAGAGATAAATCAAGACGCTTGATAAAGTTTTTTCAATGAGTACATACCTTGACAAGATTTTGAAGTAGTTCAAAATAGAACAGTCAAAGAAAGAGTTCTTGCCTGTGTAACAAGGTGTGAAATTGAGTAAGACTCAAAATCGGACCACGGCAGAAGATAGAAAGAGAATGAAATTCATTCCCTATGCCTCAGCCATAGGTTCTATAAAGTATGCCATGCTGTTTACCAGATCTATTGTATACCCTACACTGAGTTAAGCAAGGGAGAACAATGGTGATCTAGGAGTAGATCACTTGACAGCGGTCAAAATTATCCTTAGTGGAATAAGGATATGTTTCTCGATTATGGAAGTGACAAAAGGTTCGTCGTAAAGGGTTACGTCGATGCAAGTTTTGACACTGATCTGGATGACTCTAAGTCTAGATCTAGATACATATTGAAAGTGGGAGCAATTAGCTAGAGTAGCTCTGTGCGGAGTATTGTAGACATAGAATTCGCAAAATACTTACGGATCCGTATGTATGCAGACCGTTGACTAAAATTATCTCACAAGCAAAACATGATCACACCTTAGTACTCTTTGGGTGTTAATCACATAGCGATGTGAACTAGATTACTGACTCTAGTAAACCCTTTGGGTGTTGATCACATATCGATGTGAACTATGGGTGTTAATCACATGGTGATGTGAACTATTGCTGTTGAATCACATGGCGATGTGAACTAGATTATTGACTCTAGTGCAAGTGGGAGACTGAAGGAAATATGCCCTAGAGGCAATAATAAAGTTATTATTTATTTCCTTATATCATGATAAATGTTTATTATTCATGCTAGAATTGTATTAAACCGGAAACATAATACATGTGTGAATACATAAACTTGCAGAGTGTCACTAGTATGCCTCTACTTGACTAGCTCGTTAATCAAAGATGGTTATGTTTCCTAACCATGGACAAGGAGTTGTTATTTGATTAATGGGGTCACATCATTAGTTGAATGATCTGATTGACATGACCCATTTCATTAGCATAGCACCTGATCGTTTAGTTTGTTGCTGTTGCTATTCTTCATAACTTATACATGTTCCTATGACTATGAGATTATGCAACTCCCGTTTGCCGGAGGAACACTTTGGGTGCTACCAAACGTCACAACATAACTGGGTGATTATAAAGGAGCATTACAGGTGTCTCCAATGGTACATGTTGGGTTGGCGTATTTCGAGATTAAGATTTGTCACTCCGATTGTCGGAGAGGTATCTCTGGGCCCTCTCGGTAATGCACATCACATAAGCCTTGCAAGCATTGCAACCAATGAGTTAGTTGCGGGATGATGTATTACGGAACGAGTAAAGAGACTTGCCGGTAACGAGATTGAACTAGGTATTGGATACCGACGATCGAATCTCGGGCAAGTAACATACCGATGACAAAGGGAACCACGTATGTTGTTATGCGGTCTGACCGATAAAGATCTTCGTAGAATATGTAGGAGCCAATATGGGCATCCAGGTCCCGCTATTGGTTATTGACCGGAGATGTGTCTCGGTCATGTCTACATTGTTCTCGAACCGTAGGGTCCGCACGCTTAAGGTTTCGATGACAGTTATATTATGAGTTTATGCATTTTGATGTACCGAAGGAGTTCGGAGTCCCGGATGTGATCACAGACATGACGAGGAGTCTCGAAATGGTCGAGACGTAAAGATTGATATATTGGAAGCCTATGTTTGGACATCGGAATGGTTCCGAGTGAAATCGGGAATTTACCGGAGTACCGGGAGGTTACCGGAACCCCCCGGGAGCTTAATGGGCCATAGTGGGCCTTGGTGGAAAGGAGAAAGGGCCAAGCCCTAGTGGCCGCGCGCCTCCCCCCCTTTCCCTAGTCCTACTACGACTAGGAGAAGGGGGCCGGCCCCCTCTCTCTCTTTCCCCCTCCGGGAATCCTAATTGGACTAGGATTGGGGGAATCCTACTCCCGGTGAGAGTAGGACTCTCCTGGCGCGCCTAGCTTGGCCGGCCAGCCCCCTCCCCTTGGCTCCTTTATATACGGGGGCAGGGGGCACCCTAGAACACACAAGTTGATCCTTGAGATCGTTCCTCAGCTGTGTGCGGTGCCCCTTTCCACCAAATTCCACCTCGGTCATATCGCAAAGGTGCTCAGCGAAGCCTGCGCCGGTAACACATCAAGATCGTCACCACGCCGTCGTGCTGACGAAACTCTTCCCCGACGCTTTGCTGGATCGGAGCCCGGGGATCGTCATCGAGCTGAACGTGTGCTAAGAACTCGAGGCACCGAGTAACGGTCTTTGGGATCGGTTGGATCGCGTGAAGGACGTACGACTACTTCCACTACGCTGTGTCAACGCTTCCGCTACGGTCTACAAGGGTATGTAGATGACACTCTCCCCTCTCGTTGCTATACATCACCATGATCTTGCGTGTGCGTAGGAATTTTTTTGAAATTACTACGTTCCCCAACAACTTCTTCACACACGCTCTCACCACTTATCGCCGTTTACACGACATGTACTCGGCAACCTTCAAGCGGAAGCCCAGCGAGGGTGTCGGCCACGGCCTACCTAAACACTCAAGTCTCTAGTCCAGGTTTATCGCCTATTCGGGTTCCATCCGCAGGGAGTCCGGCCGAGGTTTCCACTAACGGCCCCGAACGATGTGTGCAGGGTTCCCGAGACACCAAACGGGTGAATCGGTACACCGGGCCACGTGCCTACCGCAACACAGCCCACCCCTATGGTCAGCACTGCGTGCGGCCCCTAGCATACTACAAACACCAGAAACTACTTGCAACTCCTGGACAGAGGACAAGGGTGATCAAGAAGCCGAGAGGGTCCATTGGTTTCGGGCCCAATGCGTGGTAGTAACTGTATCATGGATCACAAACACAGAACTCAGTTCCTGAGGACGGCTTCAATGAGAAAACCCACCATGTACTCCTACATGGCCTCTCACCAATACCTTTACCAAATCGTATTCACACACTTAGCTCACACACGGTAGGACATGTTCACACCTTCCAATTCATTCCCGATGAATCAGACCCGACTCAACTCTAAGCAGTAGCAGGCATGACAAACAAGCATGAATGAGTAGGCACAACAGGGCTCAAACAACTCCTACTCATGCTAGTGGGTTTCATCTATTTACTGTGGAATGACAGGTCATGCAAAGGATAAAGGGGTTCAGCTACCGCAGCATGTAACAGTTGAATCGTTGTTGTCCTAATGCAGTAAGAGAGAGCAGGAGCGAGAGTGGGATTGTATCGGAATGAACAAGGGGGTTTTGCTTGCCTGGCACTTCTGAAGATATTATAGCTCTTCATCGGTGTCATCGAACTCATCGTCGGGATACGCCTACCGAGAGGGGACAATCACCGGCAACTGAGAAAGAACACAATCAATGCAATGCCACAATATGATGCATGATCATGACATGGCAATATGCTGTGATTTGAGCTAATGCATCTAGCTATGATTTAAATGAAGTTGGTTTGAATACATGATTCAAATTCCAACTCCATATATGATTATTTAAATGCCCTTTATTTTTTTTGTCCAAAACAGAGGACAAACATTGTTCAAACATGCATGAAAATGGTACAGATGGATTCCTTGAATTTTTCTGATAATTTTTCATATATAATTTGTTTGATTTGGAGTTACGGTTGAATTTCTATGAATTTTAGAAGTTTAGGCAAATTTCTGAAAATAAATAAATCATTTAGATTTATTTAAAATCCAGAAATAGTTACTGCGTCAGCATGACGTCTGTGTGACGTCATCAGGTCAACAGCGTCAGCCCAGGTCAAACCTGACGCTGGGGCCCACATGTCAGCCTCTAACTAAACTAACCTAGCTTAGTTAGTATACTAACCTAACTTAATTAGCCGGGTGGGGTCATTAGCACTAACCTAAACATGATTAGCACCTAAACTAATGGTGCCACGTCAGCTACAGGTGTTTAACCGCCGGCGACCACAGACCGCGGCGGCGTCCGCGTCGGGTTTGCGCTACAGGGCACCGTTTTACTCGTGGTTTGCGGCTACGGCTAGCTGGCAATGCGGCGCATCTAATGGAGCGAACGTGAAACGCCCTCGATGCGGCTATATCTCCCACGTGTCGAAGCACGACTTAGAGGCATAACCGCATTGAAAGCAATGTCGCAAGTGAGGTAATCTTCACACAACCCATGTAATTCATAAGGGAAAAGAGATACATAGTTGGCTTACAATCGCCACTTCACACAATACATTAGTAAAACATTACATCATACAGATACAATCAAGGTCCGACTACGGAACCAAAATAAAAGAAGACTACCCCAAATGCTACACAGATCCCGATCGTCCCAACTGGCTCCACTCTCGATCAGCTGAAACGAAACAACACAATGCACAAAGTCTTCATCGAGCTCCTCCTTGAGCTCGGGTCCATCACCTGCACGGTCTCATCGGCACTGCAAACTGGTTTTGAAGTATCTGTGAGTCACGGGACTCAGCAATCTCACACCGCGAGATCAAGACTATTTAAGCTTAAAGGTAGGACAGGGTAGTGAGGTGGAGCTGTAGCAAGTTTACTAGCATATATGGTGGCTAACATACGCAAAAAAAGGGCGAGAAGAGGAGGCAAAGCACGGTCGAACAACTATGATCAAGAAGTGATCCTAGAACAACCCACGTCAAACATAACTCCAACACCGTGTTCACTTCCGGACCACGAGAAGAGACCATCACGGTTACACACGCCGTTGGTGTATTTTAATTAAGATCAACTTCGGGTTTTCTACAACGGACATTAACAAATTCCCATCTGCCACATAACCGCTGGCACGGCTTTGAAAGTTCAAACCCTGCAGGGTGTCCCAACTTAGCCCATGATAAGCTCTCGCGATCAACGAAGGATATTCCTTCTCCCGGAAGACCCGATCAGTCTCGAATCCGGCTACAAGACATTTCACAGCAATAAAACAAGACCAGCAAAGCCGCCGGATGTGCCGACAAATCCGATAGGAGTCGACGTACCTCGGTCTCGGGGCACACCGGATAAGTCAGCCCACGAGTAAAACCAGCCCTCGAGTTGCCCGAGGTGGCCCCTGCATCTGCTCGGTTCGGACCAACACTGAAGGAGCACCGCCCGGGGGCTAAAATAAAGATGACCCTCGGGCTCCGGAAACCAAGGGAAAAAGGGCATAGGTGAGGCAAATGGTAAAACCAATGTTGGGCCTTCTTTGGAAAAGTCTTATTCAAAGCGAACTGTCAAGGGGTCCCATAAATCACCCGACCGCGTTAGGGACGCAAAATCCGGGAACATAACACCGGTATGACGGAAACTAGGGCGGCAAGAGTGGAACAAAACACAGGCATAAGGCCGAGCCTTCCACCCTTTACCAAATATATAGATGCATTAATTAAATAAGATATATTGTGATATCCCAACAAGTAAACATGTTCCAACAAGGAACAACATCTCCATGTTCCAACAAGGAACAAACTTCATCTTCACCTGCAACTAACAACGCTATAAGAGGGGCTGAGCAAAGCGGTAACATAGCCAAACAACGGTTTGCTAGGAAAGGATGGTTAGGGCTTGACATGGCAATGTGGGTGGCATGATATAGCAAGTGGTAGGCATCGTAGCATAGGCATAGCAAAAGAGCGAGCATCTAGCAAGCAAAGATAGAAGTGATTTCGAGGGTATGGTCATCTTGCCTGAAATCCCGCAAGGAGGAAGAATGAATCCATGAAGAAGACAAACGGACGAAGTCGAAAGAATCCTCACAACTCCGGAACGAAACCGAAGCTAACGAGAGAAGCAAACCGGAAAGAAGCAAACAACATGGTAAACAACCATCACATAAACATGTCATGATGCACAAACAAGTATGATGCATGTCCGGTTTAATGAGGCATGGCAAAGTGCAACAAACAACACTACAAATTAAGTGGAGCTCAATATGCAACGAGTTGCATATTGACAAAGCACCACATCAATTATTTAGTTCTCTCCCGATTAGGTACTCAACAATATTAAATGTTATTAAACATGGCAAGAGGGTGAAGCATATGAAACTAACTATTTAGGCAAGATTAAATGAGGCGGAAACAACAACAACAATTCCAGAAAAATCCTCATATGCAAATTATGGATTCGGAACAGATCTGACCTAAAGCATATTTTAGAGTTGTTAAACATGCAAAGTAATTCTACCATGTTAAACTAGGCATTTTTCTACCCCATTTACATATATAATTTATTTAAACCGAAGTTACGGTTATTTAGTTATGAAATAATCATTTTAGCAAGGCAATTAGGCAAAATTAATGCAAACAACAATTTTAAACATTTTAATGTTGTTATCATGATGCGGATGACATGTGCAAGTTTATGCAATTTTAAGAAAATGTTGACAAGAGCATGTTACGAGGCATTATGTCACCGTGGTGAACGAAAAAGGGTGCCACGGCGGCGAAAACGAAAATGATGCCACGGCAACATATCGGTTCCGATAACTCGATTGAGATACCGATGCAAAGGAAAGTGTGGACGAGTCATGCGAGGATGGTGGGTGCTCCCGATTCGGGTTCCCACGGAACGGTGGCATGGCAAAGAGGGCATCGCAAGGATGATTCGATCACGGTCGGTCATCTCGGTGGTTATACCTTCAAGCGTGCGTCGGGCGAAAGCGTTTCAGAGAGGGAAGTAGACGTTCACGGGTCGCCGAGGGAAGTAGTGGTACACGGCGACGGTAGAGGAAGTAGTGTTTCACGTTCGCTTTCGAAGAGGTACTTGACGGGTCCGAATCCCTTCGGGGTTGTCGTGGTACTTGCGGTCTCGCGATGGTAGTCGTACACGGCGTAGGGAAGTAGACGTTCATGTTCGATGGTAGTGGTACATCTCGTCCTCGGAAGTAGTTGTTCATGTCCCGTGGATGTTCGGGGTCCACGGGGGTCTTCGAGGGTCGACGGTAGTGGTACACACGTCATCGGGGTACTTGTCGGATCCGGTCTTGGCGATTCAGGTTTCCGTAGGGGTACTTGGCATTTCCGGAGAGGACGGTAGAGGTACTTGGCGAATCGTCGGGGTACTTGTCGCATCATCGTGGAAGTAGTCATTCGGGCTTCCGTGCGGACTTGGTGGTGGTGTACTTGGCGAATCCACGTAGTCGGTACTTGGCGTTTCCGGTTCAGGTCTTGGAGAAATCCTCGGAGATGATAGTGGACGATGAACTTGGCGATCCTCGTTGACCTGGTACTTGGTGTCTCATACTGGCTGATCCAAAACGAAGAAAGGCAACAGGGCCTCTGGTGGAACAGCAGCAAGGCAACTCATGCCCGACAATGAAGCAACAAAATTCGGCCACGATGTGGTGGTGGATCAGAACACCAAGAGGCAGGGCGTCGGCGAGGGAGACGGGACGCGTTAAGCAGAGGCCAGTGGCGGCGCCCGCCCATGGCACACACGAGGACAAGCAGGGCCTCGAGGAGGGCAGCAGAGGCGACGGGCGGAGCAGAGGTTCCAAGGCCATGGCGCGCGGAGGAGGAGCAGGGCCAGGAGCGACGGGGCATGGTTGCGGAGCCGTGGGGCTCGGCGCGAGTCCTCGGGGCGCCGGCGGCAGAAAACGGCGACGGGGTCGCGAGGCGGACGGCGGCACGCGGGAGAAGGAAGGGCGAGGAGGAGGTCGGGCGCGGCGCTCCTGGTGGAGCTCGTTGGCGACGAGGAGGCCACCGGGGGGTCCGGCCTGGTGGCGAGCTTGAGGGGATCGGGCGCGGGCGCTCCTCTCGTGTGCGAGTGGCGGCGCTAGCAGGGACACGAGGGAGAGGGGGATCGAGCGAGTGGGGCGACGAGGGGATCGGGCGCAGGAGGGAGAGATCGAGGGGAAAGGGAGAGGGCGATGCGGGAGAAGGGGATCGGGCAGGGAGGCGGCGCTGGTGGGAGTCGAGGGAGAGGGATGGAGGCGAGGGGATCGATATGGCTGGGCTAGGGTTAGAGGCCTAGAGGGGGCGCAGCTGGGCCTTGGGCCGGTCTGGAGGCTAGGCCTGCTGGTGGAGGAGAATGGCCAGGGGCCGGCTGGGCTCTCCCTCTCTCTTACTCTAATTTAGCAGAAAAGAAAAAAATAGAGAGACAAAAGAAAGAGAGGGATAGGGAAAGAATTTGGGAACGAGGACGATTTTCCCGGACTCACAAAAATATGAGGAATTTAACAAAAATGGCCCGAGGATTTTTGGTGGAACTCCGGAAAATGATAGAAGAAATATTGGCAAGGTTTTGAGGTCAACTCGGAGCAGAAAAGGCATGGGATTATATTTGCAAGTGTGTTATGGTGATTCCAAAACGAGGAATAATTTTATATAACTCCATAATATTGGGAGAATATGTTATAAAGAGAAGTCAACCTTCCCTCGATTTAAATGGACCGAGGATCCATACAATTTATTTAGATGAGTTTTTTAAAAAAATAATGATATGATGGCATGATGACATGATGCAATGCAAAAACAAAACAAACCACACGACAAAACTCGGAAACCCTGGAAGGCAACTGAAGCTCCGGTCTTGGGGCGTTACAACACTCCACCACTACGAGAGGATCTCGTCCCGAGATCTAGGATGGCACCGGAGAAAAACGGAAGAGGAAGAGGTAAAACTAAGTTGCTTCTCCGACAAACGAGTGAAACCAAAGAACCTCGAGAGGTTGAAAACTTGAAAGAATAACACAATAGAGTTGAACGAAATTGAGAGCATTCCGATAGAAAATAGAAACAAGGAACACCGTGTGAACCTTGGGGGTTGCGAAGCTATGAATGACGATTACAATGGACAAGAAGGAATTGGAACCACTCTGGTTGAAACGAGATAAGAATGAACAAGAATGATATAATTTTGGCAGCACTCCGATTGGAAGAAGAAGGAAACTTGATAAGATGAAAAGAACTTGAAGAGATGACACAACCTCCGGTTAAATGGATAAGCAAGAAAAAGAACATGATCTTGGCAAAACGAGACGATGGGTCGAAGAGAGCAACATCACAATGCCTTCGAAAACAATGCATGATCGATAGAAAGTTGGAATGAATAGAACGAAGAATGAAACCAACATGTCCCACCATAAATGAATTTGAAAGAGCAACCTTACGAAGTAGGATTGAACGGAGTTGTTTGAAAAACAACAACGGTAAGGATAGCTTGTAGTGGGCTTATGAAAACATCTCAAAATTTATGAGGTGAGCTTCTGCCACCAACGGAAACAAACGATTGAATTAAGATCAACAAGAAGATGAAAACTTATTTCACCGAGAGGACAAATGAAGAACTTGGGTCCTTTATAAGCACCATAAATAGCAACAACCCTTAGGGAAAGCTTTAGGTGAAATATAGCCCAAGATAAGTCCAATGAAGAGATTGATGGATTTAAAATACCTCATGAACAAAGATAAAATGATGGATTTAAAT
This sequence comes from Aegilops longissima, assembly GCA_021605205.1. Lineage (NCBI taxonomy): Eukaryota > Viridiplantae > Streptophyta > Magnoliopsida > Poales > Poaceae > Aegilops > Aegilops longissima. Next base: position 612,817,860 of record CM038681.1, on the reverse strand, counting down.
ATGTCACTCTTAAAAAAATCTGTGAAACATGAAACGCGAAGGAAAATTAACAACAATGACATAACACCATCTCAAAAGATAAGATAGAGAGCATTGCACTTTGGAATGCAAGATGAAGAATACTTGAACTCCTCAAAACAAAACATGTGTTGAGCACCATGTTCAATTTTGAGTATGGCTTGACGGATCTTAACTCCGCGAGACATCTTGATGAACAATTGGAGAAATGAAAAGAATCCTTGACGAACCATCATGTAGAGCCTCCATGAAGAACTCCGGTAAACAAAAGGATGATAAAAGAAAGAGAAGTTGACAACACAAGGTGAAGCCTTGCAGTGATAAGATGAAGCTTTGAAATGATATAGCCGAGAAAACTTGGAACTCCGGAAAGAAAAATGAATAAATGAAATCAAGAATTTTTACGATCCTCCGGAATAAGGAATTGAACTTACTCGATGAAACAAGAATAAGAATTACATTATGCTCATCCTTCACCAATTAAATTGATGACAAGCAATGGATTAGGCATACTACTTATACTCGTAGAAAGGATTAAGATAGATATGGCGCAAACTTGGGAAGGTCTTCTACGAACCACCGGTAGGATTGGAAAGAACGAATGAATCTATATGATAACGAAGGAAGAGAACTCTTGAACACCACCGTACGAATTGAAAATGAACGTAGCGAAAGCACAATTCAACGGGAAGAATTGGAAAACGAATGAAGATGCTTGACAAAATTTAGATACATTAGAACGAAGAGATCATGAACTGATTGGAGGATATTTCGACGATGCACCGGTGAGATTTGGAAAACAAGAGTTGAACGCTTGAATGAATAATTCTGAGATGATGGGCTCCGAAGAATCAAACTGAAAGACTCCTGAAATGCTCCGGGTGGGTTAAAAGAATTCTCACAAACGAAAATAATTATGAGAAGATGGCACGAAGCTAGAACCATGAATCTTGAAGAGAAAGGAGCGAGATTTAAGAGAAATTCTTCTTCGGTCTTCAAAATTCGAGAATGACGACGAGAAACATCACCATGAATTATTGAAGCACTCCGGAATGAAAATTAGAAAGGTTGAACCAACGATGAAGATAATTTGAAAGATCTTGGAGAAAGACATTTGACTGATGATAATTCATCCTTACATCAAACTTTGCAAAGAATTTGAGAATAACTCGGAAAAATAAAAGAGTCGTAAGATCCTCGAAAAGACACGTGGGTTAGGGCCCACTCAAAAGAACCACCGTTGAACAAATGTTTGAAATAGATATTGCACCGGTAGAATTAAATGGCTTGAATGAGATAGCATCCTCAAAAGAACTTGAGTGAATTGAGAATGGAAACTAGAATCTTCTGAGATATCTTCAACACTCCGGAACAATTGAATAGCAAGAAGTGAAAAATTAAGAGGTGCACCGGCATGAGAAAAACATTTCAAACGATGAAAAGAATACGATCAACACTGAAAACTTGACTTAAATCCACCGGAGAAGAAAATTAGAATGGAACAATGATAAGGTTGAAGCTTCCTTAGCGTCTTCATGAGAAATCACCGGATAAAACATTGAAAGAAAAGAATGAAGAGACTTCACTCAATAAAAAATGGGTACTTGATTAAGAAATCTGAGTCCTTGAAGAAAAAAGGGTGGGAGGGCGGGAAAACAAAACAACTTGGGTCGGATGAAACGAACACCGTTGAGAAAAATCTTAGAATTGATCTTGCGAATGTTGGAATGATCGGATCCACTTGAAGAGAAGCACGCCGGTTGAGAAAAGAATTGACATGACAAGCTCAGTGATCAAGAAGGATTAGTATTCACATAGCAATATGAGAACGCCATTTAGGAAAGGTATGGAATCAACACTTGGCATTGAAGCAACTTGAATACCATAAAACGGAACAAAAAAACAAAGGATTTGGCTTGCAGAATAAGCCAGAACAAACACATGTGATAGAGATTTACCCAATCCCATATCATGCATCTGTCGAAAAGATATTCTAGGAGCTACTTGAATTCCCACCTATAAACTCCCGAAACTTTCTGGTTATGCAATCTGGTGTTGGGGATACAGGGGACACAAAATATATCACCCAAACTAACAATACCTAGATCCAGTTGTATCCATCCTTCAACACATAACCAAGAAATCCTCGGAAATCGTGTACCTCGACCTTCGAAAAACATCCGTTATACAAGTCATGGCAATACTCCCGCACTCGCCACAGTACTGGGCTATCGGGGTTATCTCACCAACAACTGCACAAAAGAGATTTCGATGTCGGTAAAACTCAGGTATTCCAGAACTGCAACGATAAAATTGTGACGACAACACCTCGGAGCTCAACTCCCCGGGACACTGCCACAACCCCTAAATGTCAGGAGGCACCAAGAACAATGTTCTCGTCACAAAACCATCGGAACGATTCCAAGATACCAGCGTGATCTTAAAAAAAATTTTAGTGAAATTTGAGAAGAGAAGAGTCAAAACTCTACGTCGGGATACCTCACCAGAGCGATTTAAGGGACCGGGAGTAAAAAGAATCCTACTCTCCGATATATATAATCCTAAGACTCAAAACATTTTCCGTTCTAGACTCAACAACGCAAACAAACAATCAAGTAGGGGCTCCTAAGTCGGGAAGGCTCGATTACCAACTTGAACGCCTCGATGCGGCTATATCTCCCACGTGTCGAAGCACGACTTAGAGGCATAACCGCATTGAAAGCAATGTCGCAAGTGAGGTAATCTTCACACAACCCATGTAATTCATAAGGGAAAAGAGATACATAGTTGGCTTACAATCACCACTTCACACAATACATGAGTAAAACATTACATCATACAGATACAATCAAGGTCCGACTACGGAACCAAAATAAAAGAAGACTACCCCAAATGCTACACAGATCCCCGATCGTCCCAACTGGGCTCCACTACTGATCAGCTGAAACGAAACAACACAATGCACAAAGTCTTCATCGAGCTCCTCCTTGAGCTCGGGTCCATCACCTGCACGGTCTCATCGGCACCTGCAAACTGGTTTTGGAAGTATCTGTGAGTCACGGGGACTCAGCAATCTCACACCCGCGAGATCAAGACTATTTAAGCTTAAAGGTAGGACAGGGTAGTGAGGTGGAGCTGCAGCAAGCGACTAGCATATATGGTGGCTAACATACGCAAAAAAAGGGCGAGAAGAGGAGGCAAAGCACGGTCGAACAACTATGATCAAGAAGTGATCCTAGAACAACCTACGTCAAACATAACTCCAACACCGTGTTCACTTCCCGGACTCCGACGAGAAGAGACCATCACGGTTACACACGCGTTGGTGTATTTTAATTAAGATCAACTTCGGGTTTTCTACAACCGACATTAACAAATTCCCATCTGCCACATAACCGCTGGCACGGCTTTGAAAGTTCAAACCCTGCAGGGTGTCCCAACTTAGCCCATGATAAGCTCTCGCGATCAACGAAGGATATTCCTTCTCCCGGAAGACCCGATCAGTCTCGAAATCCGGCTACAAGACATTTCACAGCAATAAAATAAGACCAGCAAAGCCGCCCGGATGTGCCGACAAATCTGATAGGAGTCGCACGTACCTCGGTCTCGTGGCACACCGGATAAGTCAGCCACGAGTAAAACCAGCCCTCGAGTTGCCCGAGGTGGCCCATGAGTCTGCTCGGTTCGGACCAACACTGAAGGAGCACCGCCCGGGGCTAAAATAAAGATGACCCTCGGGCTCCGGAAACCGAAGGGAAAAAGGGCATAGGTGAGGCAAATGGTAAAACCAATGTTGGGCCTTGCTGGAAAAGTCTTATTCAAAGCGAACTGTCAAGGGGGTCCCATAAATCACCCGACCGCGTTAGGGACGCAAAATCAGGGAACATAACACCGGTATGACGGAAACTAGGGCGGTAAGAGTGGAACAAAACACCAGGCATAAGGCCGAGCCTTCCACCCTTTACCAAATATATAGATGCATTAATTAAATAAGATATATTGTGATATCCCAACAAGTAAACATGTTCCAACAAGGAACAACATCTCCATGTTCCAACAAGGAACAAACTTCATCTTCACCTGCAACTAACAACGCTATAAGAGGGGCTGAGCAAAGCGGTAACATAGCCAAACAACGGTTTGCTAGGAAAGGATGGTTAGGGCTTGACATGGCAATGTGGGTGGCATGATATAGCAAGTGGTAGGCATCGTAGCATAGGCATAGCAAAAGAGCGAGCATCTAGCAAGCAAAGATAGAAGTGATTTCGAGGGTATGGTCATCTTGCCTGAAATCCCGCAAGGAGGAAGAATGAATCCATGAAGAAGACAAACGGACGAAGTCGAAAGAATCCTCACAACTCCGGAACGAAACCGAAGCTAACGAGAGAAGCAAACCGGAAAGAAGCAAACAACATGGTAAACAACCATCACATAAACATGTCATGATGCACAAACAAGTATGATGCATGTCCGGTTTAATGAGGCATGGCAAAGTGCAACAAACAACACTACAAATTAAGTGGAGCTCAATATGCAACGAGTTGCATATTGACAAAGCACCACATCAATTATTTAGTTCTCTCCCGATTAGGTACTCAACAATATTAAATGTTATTAAACATGGCAAGAGGGTGAAGCATATGAAACTAACTATTTAGGCAAGATTAAATGAGGCCGGAAACAACAACAACAATTCCAGAAAAATCCTCATATGCAAATTATGGATTCGGAACAGATCTGACCTAAAGCATATTTTAGAGTTGTTAAACATGCAAAGTAATGCTACCATGTTAAACTAGGCATTTTTCTACCCCATTTACATATATAATTTATTTAAATCCGAGTTACGGTTATTTAGTTATGAAATAATCATTTTAGCAAGGCAATTAGGCAAAATTAATGCAAACAACAATTTTAAACATTTTAATGTTGTTATCATGATGCGGATGACATGTGCAAGTTTATGCAATTTTTATGAAAATGTTGACAAGAGCATGTTACGAGGCATTATGTCACCGTGGCGGAACGAAAAAGGGTGCCACGGCGGCGAAAACGAAAATGATGCCACGGCAACATATCGGTTCCGATAACTCGATTGAGATACCGATGCAAAGGAAAGTGTGGACGAGTCATGCGAGGATGGTGGGGTGCTCCCGGATTCCGGGTTCCCACGGAACGGTGGCATGGCAAAAGAGGGGCATCGCAAGGATGATTCGATCACGGTCGGTCATCTCGGTGGTTATACCTTCGAAGCGTGCGTTCGGGGCGGAAAGCGTTTCGTAGAGGGAAGTAGACGTTCACGGGTCGTCGAGGGAAGTAGTGGTACACGGCGACGGTAGAGGAAGTAGTGTTTCACGCTCGTTTTGAAGAGGTACTTGACGGGTCCGAATCCCTTCGGGGTTGTCGTGGTACTTGCGGTCTCGCGATGGTAGTCGTACACGGCGTAGGGAAGTAGACGTTCATGTTCGATGGTAGTGGTACATCTCGTCCTCGGAAGTAGTTGTTCATGTCCCGTGGATGTTCGGGGTCCACGGGGGTCTTCGAGGGTCGACGGTAGTGGTACACACGTCATCGGGGTACTTGTCGGATCCGGTCTTGGCGATTCAGGTTTCCGTAGGGGTACTTGGCATTTCCGGAGACGACGGTAGAGGTACTTGGCTAATCGTCGGGTACTTGTCGCATCATCGTGGAAGTAGTCATTCGGCTTCCGTGACGGACTTGGTGGTGGTGTACTTGGCGAATCCACGAGTCGGTACTTGGCGTTTCCGGTTCAGGTCTTGGAGAAATCCTCGGAGATGATAGTGGACTGACTTAACTTGGCGATCCTCGCTGACCTGGTACTTGGCGCCTCATCTTGGCTGATCCAAAACGAAGAAAGGCAACAGGGCCTCGTGGAACAGCAGCAAGGCAACTCATGCCCGACAATGAAGCAACAAAATTGCCACGATGTGGTGGTGGATCGAGAACACCAAGAGGCAGGGCGTCGGCGAGGGAGACGGGACGCGTTAAGCAGAGGCCAGTGGCGGCGCCCGCCCATGGCACACACGAGGACAAGCAGGGCCTCGAGGAGGGCAGCAGAGGCGACGGGCGGAGCAGAGGTTCCAAGGCCATGGCGCTGGAGGAGGAGAGCAGGCCAGGAGCGACGGGCATGGTTGCGGAGCCGTGGGGCTCGGGCTTGAGTCCTCGGCGCCGGGCGGCAGAAAACGGCGACGGGTCGCGAGGCGGACGGCGGCACGCGGGAGAAGGAAGGGCGAGGAGGAGGTCGGGCGGCGCGCCTGGTGGAGCTCTGTCGGCGACGAGGAGGCCACCGGGGTCCGCCTGGTGGCGAGCTTGAGGATCGGGCGCGGGCTCCTCTCGTGTCTGCGAAAGTGGCGCTAGCAGGGACACGAGGGAGAGGGGGATCGAGCGAGTGGGGCGACGAGGGGATCGGGCGCAGGAGGGAGAGATCGAGGGGAAAGGGAGAGGGCGATGCGGGAGAAGGGGATCGGGCAGGGAGGCGGCGCTGGTGGGAGTCGAGGGAGAGGGATGGATGTTGGGGAACGTAGCAGAAATTCAAAATTTTCCTACGTGTCACCAAGATCTATCTATGGAGAAACTAGCAACGAGGGAAGGAGAGTGCATCTACATACCCTTGTAGATCGCTAAGCGGAAGCGCTCAAGTGAACGGGGTTGAAGGAGTCGATTGCCGTGATTCAAATCACCGGAGATCCTAGTGCCGAACGGACGGCACCTCCGCGTTCAACACACGTACAGCCCGGTGACGTCTCCCACGCCTTGATCCAGCAAGGAGAGAGGGAGAGGTTGAGGAAGACTCCATCCAACAGCAACACAACGGCATGGTGGTGGTGGAGGAGCGTGGCAATCCTACAGGGCTTCGCCAAGCACCTACGGGAGAGGAGGAGGTGTCACGGGAGGGAGGGAGGCGCCAGGGGCTCAGGTGTGGCTGCCCTCCCTCCCCTCCACTATATATAGGGGCAAGGGAGAGGGGGGAGGCGCAGCCTTGCCCCTTCCTCCAAGGAAGGGGTGCGGCCAAGAGGGGGGGAGGAGTCCATCCTCCCCAAGGCACCTCGGAGGTGCCTTCCCCTTGAGGACTCTTCCTCCCCAAGTTTCCTTGGCGCATGGCCCTCTTGGGGCTGGTGCCCTTGGCCCATATAGGCCAAGGCGCACCCCCTACAGCCCATGTGGCCCCTCCGGGGCAGGTGGACCCCCCCGGTGGACCCCCGGACCCCTTTCGGCACTCCCGGTACAATACCGATAAAGTGCGAAACTTTTCCGGCGACCAAAATAGGACTTCCCATATATAAATCTTTACCTCCGGACCATTCCGGAACTCCTCGTGACGTCCGGGATCTCATCCGGACTCAACAACATTCGTAACCACATACAAACTTCCTTTATAACCCTAGCGCCATCGAACCTTATGTGTAGACCCTACGGGTTCGGGAACCATGCTGACATGACCGAGACGTTCTCGGTCAATAACCAACAGCGGATCTGGATACCCATGTTGGATCCCACATGTTCCACGATGATCTCATCGGATGAACCACGATGTCAAGGACTCAATCGATCCCGTATACAATTCCCTTTGTCTAGCGGTATTGTACTTGCCCGAGATTCGATCGTCGGTATCTCGATACCTTGTTCAATCTCGTTACGCAAGTCTCTTTACTCGTTCCGTAACACATCATCCCGTGATCAACCCCTTGGTCACATTGTGCACATTATGATGATGTCCTACCGAGTGGGCCCAGAGATACCTCTCCGTCAACCGGAGTGACAAATCCCAGTCTCGATTCGTGCCAACCCAATGACACTTTCGGAGATACCGTAATGCACCTTTATAGCCACCCGATTCGCCAGGACGTTTGGTACACCCAAAGCATTCCTACGGTATCCGGAGTTGCACAATCTCATGGTCTAAGGAAAAGATACTTGACATTAGAAAAGCTTTAGCATACTAACTACGATCTTTGTGCTAGGCTTAGGATTGTCTTGTCCATCACATCATTCTCCTAATGATGTGATCCCGTTATCAATGACATCCAATGTCCATGGTTAGGAAACTGTAACCATCTATTGATCAACGAGCTAGCCAATAGAGGCTTGCTAGGGACATGGTGTTGTCTATGTATCCACACATGTATTTGAGTTTCCTATCAATACAATTATAGCATGGATAATAAACGATTATCATGAACAAGGAAATATAATAATAATAACTAATTTATTATTGCCTCTAGGGCATATTTCCAACAGTCTCCCACTTGCACTAGAGTCAATAATCTAGTTCACATCGCCATGTGATCAACATTGATAGGTCACATCGCCATGTGACCAACATCCAAAGAGTTTACTAGTGTCTTAAACTAGTTCACATCACCATGTGATTAAGACTCAATGACTTCTTAGGTTTGATCATGTTTTGCTTGTGAGAGAGGTTTTAGTCAACGGGTTTTAGTCAACGGGTCTGAACCTTTCAGATCCGTGTGTGCTTTGCAAATTTCTAGGTCATATTATAAATGCTGCTCACACGCTCCACTTGAAGCTATTCCAAATGGTTGCTCCACTATACGTATCCGGTTTGCTACTCAGAGTCATTCGGATAGGTGTTAAAGCTTGCATCGACGTAACCCTTTACGCCGAACTCTTTATCACCTCCATAATCGAGAAACATGTCCTTATTTACTCCAAGGACAATTTTGACCGCTGTCCAATGATCTATTCCTGGATCATTCTTGTACCCCTTGACTGACTCATGGCAAGGCACACTTCCGGTGCGGTACACAACATAGCATACTGTAGAGCCTACGTCTAAAGCATAGGGGACGACCTTCGTCCTTTCTCTCTCTTCTGCCGTGGTCGAGCTTTAACTCTTAACTTCATACCTTACATCTCAGGCAAGAACTCCTTCTTTGACTGATCCATCTTGAACACTTTCAAGATCATGTCAAGGTATATGCTCATTTGAAAGTACCATTAAGCATTTTTGATCTATCACTATAGATCTTGATGCTCAATGTTCAAGTAGCCCTATATGCTTTCCAGAAATTCTACATCATTTCTGATCAACAATATGTCAACAACATATACTCATCAAAATTCTATAGTGCTCCCACTCACTTCTTTGGAAATACAAGTTTCTCATAAACTTTGTATACACCCAAAATCTTTGATCATCTCATCAAAGCACACATTCCAACTCCGAGATGCTTACTCCAGTCCTTAGAAAGGATCGCTGGAGCCAGCATACCTTTTAGCATCCTTAGGATTGACAAAACTTTTCTGATTGTATCACATACAACCTTTCCTTACGAAACTGGTAAGGAAACTCGTTTTGACATCCATCTGCTAGATTTCATAAATGCAGCTAATGCTAACATGATTCCGACGGACTTAAGCATCGCTACGGATGAGAAAATCTCATCATAGTCAACTCCTTGAACTTGTGAAAAAACTCTTCGCCACAAGTCGAGCTTCATAGACGGTGATCTTACCGTCCACGTCTGTCTTCTTCTTAAAGATCCATTCATCTCAATGGCTTGCCGATCATCGGGCAAGTCCACCAAAGTCTATGCTTTGTTCTGATACATGGATCCTATCTCGGATTTCATGGCTTCTAACCATTTGTGGAATTTGGGCCCACCATCGCTTCTCCATAGCTCGTAGGTTCATTGTTGCCTAGCAACATGACCTTCAAGACAGGATTGCGTACCACTCGATGTAGCACGCATCCTTGTCACCCCACGAGGTACGCCGGTGACTTGATCCAAACTTCATGATCACTATCATAAGCTTCTACTTCAATTGGTATAGGTGCCACGGGAACAACTTCCTGTGCCCTGCTACACACTAGTTGAAGTGACGGTTCAATAACCTCATCAAGTCTCCACCATCCTCCCACTCAACTTTCCGAGACGAACTTTTCCTCGAGAAAGGACCCGATTCAAGAAACAATCCCTATTGCTTTCGGATCTGAATTAGGAGGTATACCCAACTGTTTTGGGTGTCCTATGAAGATGCATTTTATCCGCTTTGGGTTCGAGCTTATCAACCTGAAACTTTTTCACATAAGCGTCATAGCCCCAAACTTTTAAGAAACGACAACTTAGGTTTCTCCAAACGGTGTCGTCTCAATGGAATTACGTGGTGCCCCATTAAAGTGAGTTCGGTTGTCTCTAATGCCTAACCCATGAACGATAGTGGAAATTCGATAAGAGACATCATGGTACGCACCATATCCAATAAGGTGCAACTATGATGTTCGGACACACCATCACACTATGGTGTTCCAGCGGTATTAATTGTGAAACAATTTGCACAATGTCTTAATTGTTCCGCCAAAACTCAGAACTCAGATATTCATCTCTATGATCATATCATAGACATTCTATCCTCTTGTCACGAAGATCTTAAACTTCACTCTGAAATTACTTGAACCATTCAATAATTCAGACTTGTGTTTCATCAAGTAAATATACTCAACATCTACTCGAATCATCGTGAAGTAAGAACATAACGATATTCATTTGATGCCTCAAAGCACTTATTGGACTGCACACATCAAAATGTGTTACTTCCAACCAGTTGCTATCTAGTTCCATCTTACTGAAACCGAGGCTTTTCAGTCATCTTGTCCATGTGGTATGATTTGCATATCTCAAGTGATTCAAAATCAAGTGAGTCTAAACGATCCATCTGCATGGAGTTTCTTCATGCGTATGCACCAATAGACATGGTTCGCATGTCTCAAACTTTTCAAAAACGAGTGAGTCCAAAGATCCATCAACATGGAGCTTCTTCATGCGTTTTACACCAATATGACTTACATGGCAGTGCCACAAGTAAGTGGTACTATCATTACTATCTTATATCTTTTGGCATGAAAATGTGTATCACTACGATCGAGATTCAATAAACCATTCCTTTTAGGTGCAATACCATTGAAGGTATTATTCAAATAAACAGAGTAACCATTATTCTCCTTAAATGAATAACCGATTGCGATAGACATAATCCAATCATGTCTATGCTCAACATAAACACCAAATAATAATTTTAGGTTTAACTCCAATCTCGATGGTAGAGGGAGCGTGCGATGCTTGATCACATCAACCTTGGAAACACTTCCAACACGTATCGTCACTCACCTTTAGCTAGTCTCCGCTTATTCCGTAGCTTTTATTTCGAGTTACTAACACTTAGCAACCGAACCGTATCTTAATACCCTGGTGCTACTAGGAGTACTAGTAAAGAACACATTAACATAATGTATATCCAATATACTTCTATCGACCTTGCCAGCCTTCTTATCTACCAAGTATCTAGGGTAATTCTGCTCCAGTGTCTGTTCCCCTTATTACGAAGCACTTAGTCTCGGGTTTGGGTTCAACCTTGGGTTTCTTCATCGAGCAGCAACTGATTTGCCGCTTCATGAAGTGTCCTTCTTGCCCTTGCCCTTCTTGAAACTAGTGGTTTCACCAACCATCAACAATTGATGCTCCTTCTTGATTTCTACTTTCGCGGTGTCAAATATCGCGAATACTTCAAGGATCATCATATCTATCCCTGATATGTTATAGTTCATCACGAAGCTCTAGCAGCTTGGTGGCAATGACTTTGGAGAAACATCACTATCTCATCTGGAAGATCAACTCCCACTCGGTTCAAGTGATTGTTGTACTTCAGACAATCTGAGCACAAGCTCAACGATTGAGCTTTTCTCTCTTAGTTTGCAGGTTAAGAAAATCGTCGGAGGTCTCATACCTCTTGACGTGGGCACGAGCCTGAAAACCTAATTTCAGCCCTCGAAACATCTCATATGTTCCGCGACGTTTCGAAAACGTCTTTGGTGCCTCAACTCTAAACCGTTTAACTGAATTATCACGTAGTTATCAAAACGTGTATGTCCGATGTTCGCAACATCCACAAACGACGCTTGGGGTTCAGCACACCGAGCGTGCATTAAGGACATAAGCTATCTCTGTCCGCATAATCGCCATCGTCAACTTTCAACTATATTTTCTCTAGGAACATATCTAAACAGTGGAACTAAAGCGCGAGCTTTTACATAATTTGCAAAAGGTCTTTTGACTATGTTCAGGATAATTAAGTTCATCTCATGAACTCCCACTCAGATAGACATCCCTCTGGTCATCTAAGTGATTACATGATCCGAGTCAACTAAGCCGTGTCCGATCATCACGTGAGACGGACTAGTCGACTCGGTGAACATCTTCATGTTGATCGTATCTACTATACGACTCATGCTCGACCTTTCGGTCTCTGTGTTCCGAGGCCATGTCTGTACATGCTAGGCTCGTCAAGTTAACCCCAAGTGTTTTTGCTGTGTAAATCTGTCTTACACCCGTTGTATGTGAACGTAAGAATCCATCACACCCGATCATCACGTGGTGCTTAGAAGCGACGAACTGTAGCAACGGTGCACAGTCAGGGGAGAACACTTCTTGAAATTGGTGTAAGGGATCATCTTATTTACTACCGTCGATCTAAGCAAACAAGATGCATAAACATGATAAACATCACATGCAATCAAAATAGTGACATGATATGGCCAATATCACTTTGCTCCTTTAGATCTCCATCTTCGGGGCTCCATGATCATCATCGTCACCGGCATGACACCATGATCTCCATCATCATGATCTCCATCATCGTGTCTTCATGAAGTTGTCTCGCCAACTATTACTTCTACTACTATGGCTACCGGTTAGCAATAAAGTAAAGTAATTACATGGCGTTGTTCAATGACACGCAGGTCATACAATAAATAAAGACAACTCCTATGGCTCCTGCCGTTGTCATACTCATCGACATGCAAGTCGTGAATCCTATTACAAGAACATGATCAATCTCATACATCACATATCATTCATCACATTCTTCTTGGCCATATCACATCACATAGCATACCCTGCAAAAACAAGTTAGACGTCCTCTAATTGTTGTTTGCATGTTTTACGTGGCTGCTATGGGTTTCTAGCAAGAACGTTTCTTACCTACGCAAAACCACAACGTGATATGCCAATTGCTATTTACCCTTCATAAGGACCCTTTTCATCGAATCCGTTCCGACTAAAGTGGAGAGGCGGCACCGCTAGCCACCTTATGCACCAAGTGCATGTCACCGGTGGAACCTGTCTCACGTAAGTGTACGTGTAAGGTCGGTCCGGCCGCTTCATCCCACAATACCGTCGAAACAAGATTGGACTAGTAACGGTAAGCATATTGAACAAAATCAACGCCCACAACTACTTTGTGTTCTACTCGTGCAAAGAATCTACGCAATAGACCTAGCTCATGATGCCACTGTTGGGGAACGAGCAGAAATTCAAAATTTTCCACGTGTCACCAAGATCTATCTATGGAGAAACTAGCAACGAGGGAAGGAGAGTGCATCTACATACCCTTGTAGATCGCTAAGCGGAAGCGCTCAAGTGAACGGGGTTGAAGGAGTCGACTGCCGTGATTCAAATCACCGGAGATCCTAGTGCCGAACGGACGGCACCTCCGCGCTCAACACACGACAGCCCGTGACGCCTCCCACGCCTTGATCCAGCAAGGAGAGAGGGAGAGGTTGAGGAAGACTCCATCCAACAGCAACACAACGGCATGGTGGTGGTGGAGGAGCGTGGCAATCCTGCAGGCTTCGCCAAGCACCCACGGGAGAGGAGGAGGTGTCACGGGAAGGAGGGAGGCGCCAGGGCTCGGGTGTGGCTGCCTCCTCCCTCCACTATATATAGGGGCAAGGGAGAGGGGGAGGCGAGCCTGCCCCTTCCTCCAAGGAAGGGGTGCGGCCAAGAGGGGGAGGAGTCCATCCTCCCAAGGCACCCCTGAGGTGCCTTCCCCTTGAGGACTCTTCCTCCCAAGTTTCCTTGGCGCATGGGCCTCTTGGGGCTGGTGCCCTTGGCCCATATAGGCCAAGGCGCACCCCTACAGCCCATGTGGCCCCTCGGGCAGGTGGACCCCGGTGGACCCCGGACCCCTTCGCACTCCTGCACAATACCGATAAAGTGCTAAACTTTTCCGGCGACCAAAATAGGACTTCCCATATATAAATCTTTACCTCCGGACCATTCCGGAACTCCTCGTGACGTCCGGGACTCCGAACAACATTCGGTAACCACATACAAACTTCCTTTATAACCCTAGCGCCATCGAACCTTATGTGTAGACCCTACGGGTTCGGGAACCATGCGACATGACCGAGACGTTCTCCGGTCAATAACCAACAGCGGGATCTGGATACCCATGTTGGATCCCACATGTTCCACGATGATCTCATCGGATGAACCACGATGTCAAGGACTCAATCGATCCCGTATACAATTCCCTTTGTCTAGCGGTATTGTACTTGCCCGAGATTCGATCGTCGGTATCTCGATACCTTGTTCAATCTCGTTACCGGCAAGTCTCTTTACTCGTTCCGTAACACATCATCCCGTGATCAACCCCTTGGTCACATTGTGCACATTATGATGATGTCCTACCGAGTGGGCCCAGAGATACCTCTCCGTCAACCGGAGTGACAAATCCCAGCCTCGATTCGTGCCAACCCAATGACACTTTCGAGATACCGTAATGCACCTTTATAGCCACCCGATTACGTTGTGACGCTTGGTACACCCAAAGCATTCCTACGGTATCCGGGAGTTGCACAATCTCATGGTCTAAGGAAAAGATACTTGACATTAGAAAAGCTTTAGCATACTAACTACATCTTTGTGCTAGGCTTAGGATTGTCTTGTCCATCACATCATTCTCCTAATGATGTGATCCCGTTATCAATGACATCCAATGTCCATGGTTAGGAAACCGTAACCATCTATTGATCAACGAGCTAGCCAATAGAGGCTTGCTAGGGACATGGTGTTGTCTATGTATCCACACATGTATTTGAGTTTCCTATCAATACAATTATAGCATGGATAATAAACGATTATCATGAACAAGGAAATATAATAATAATAACTAATTTATTATTGCCTCTAGGGCATATTTCCAACAATGGAGGCGAGGGGATCGATATGGCTGGGCTAGGGTTAGAGGCCTAGAGGGGGCGCAGCTGGGCCTTGGGCCGGTCTGGAGGCTAGGCCTGCTGGTGGAGGAGAAAGGCCAGGGGCCGGCTGGGCTCTCCCTCTCTCTTACTCTAATTTAGCAGAAAAGAAAAAAATAGAGAGACAAAAGAAAGAGAGGGATAGGGAAAGAATTTGGGAACGAGGACGATTTTCGCGGACTCACAAAAATATGAGGAATTTAACAAAAATGGCCCGAGGATTTTTGGTGGAACTCCGGAAAATGATAGAAGAAATATTGGCAAGGTTTTGAGGTCAACTCGGAGCAGAAAAGGCATGGGATTATATTTGCAAGTGTGTTATGGTGATTCCAAAACGAGGAATAATTTTATATAACTCCATAATATTGGGAGAATATGTTATAAAGAGAAGTCAACCTTCCCTCGATTTAAATGGACCGAGGATCCATACAATTTATTTAGATGAGTTTTTTTAAAAAATAATGATATGATGGCATGATGACATGATGCAATGCAAAAACAAAACAAACCACACGACAAAACTTGGAAACCCTGGAAGGCAACTGAAGCTCCGGTCTTGGGGCGTTACAGAACGGGAGGAGCTGGGGTGGCCTGAGTCGATGGCGGCGAGCTCCAAGGCGGCGGCCGGAGTTCGGGCACCTACGGGTTTGGCGTTGTGGTGCTCGGGAGGGGAAGCTGGTGGGTTCTACGTGCTCCTGGTGAGGTTTGGAGCACGGTGGTGTGCCCGGCTTTGAGCCACGGTGGCTCTGGCCACGACGGTGACGAGGCACGGCGGCGGCGAGCTCTCGGGTCCGGCGGAAGCAACGGCTAGAGCGGCCAAACGACATGGGAAGAGGAGGGGAACGGGTCAATGGCTCACCGCGAGTCCAACGAGCGCGAGGGCGAGGCCGGGGACGCTCTGTGGGCGGCGAATCAAGCGACGGCGGCCGTCGGTGCAGAGGAAGAAGATGGCGTCGGTGACGGCGCTCCAGGGCGTCCGGCGTCTTGTGGCTCCGTGGTAGGGACGGGGACGTCACGGCGGAGCTCGGGGGCGCGTCCGAGAGGCGAGGGGAAGGCGGTGGCCGCGGTGGTGCTCGGCGGCGTGCTGCGGTGCGCTCGGAAGAGAGGAGCAGAGGAGGGGGGGAGAACTCAGGGAGAGTGAGAGAGGTCCGGGGCGGTGAGGTGGGGTCTTCGCGGCGTCGCGCTGTCCTCGGACGCAGGCAGGCAGCCTGGTGGCGCGCAGGCTGCGGCGTTGTCTCCTCCCCGCCTCTTGGCAGAGGTAGGGGACGACTGGCATCGGCCAGTTGGGCTGGGCTGGTGCAGCTGGGCCGGCTACAGGTAAGTGGCTCAGGTACAGGTCTTTCTCTTTCTTGTTTTCTTTTTCTATTTCTGACATTTGTTTTTGAATTAAAATAAATACTAGTATAATTATAAAAATGTTGAGAATCCTTGTGACCACTGGTTATAATATACCAGAGGCCCTCACCAGTTTCCAACATTTTTGGAGCCTTCAAAATATTTATATTATTTTAAACAGCTCCAATTCAAATACATATGGGTTCATTCAAAAATCCAAAATGTTTAGCAAAAATGTGCATCACCTCTGGTTGTTGTTTGCAACATTTCCCAAAGACCATGGACATTTTTGAAAAGCATTTTGGGTTAATTGAAATTCCATTTTTTTAATTGGCATCTATTGAATTTGCTTGGGTGCTAGGGTTTGAAACATTCCCATTTCAAATTTAAATGGAATTCAAACATGATGGCATGATAAGCAAGCAAAGTTAAACAAGGGCTGATCTGGGGCTGTGACAGCTCACCCCCACTAAACAAGAATCTCGTCCCGAGATTCAAGACGTGAGGTAAGAAGACAGAGGGGACACTAGCTAGCATGAACTCATCGATCCAGTTGCCCTTCCTGAAGATGTTGGTTCATTGCTCCAATTGATCTCGACCTCCTTGCTTTTGAGATCTTCATCCATGAGATGTTGACGGAAAGAAACTCTACTATAATTGATCTTCTTAAAGATTGAACTATACAATCTCAGCTCGCGGAATGAGATGTTGAAACATCTCAAGTTGAGACGCAAAACACATCGAGGGGGATGGAAGAACAATCGACGAGGTTTGATTTGATGGGCAACAATTCCACGCTTAGAGAGATGGTGGATGGTGTCAAGGTGGCGAGGAAAAAAAATTGTCGTGATTCCATAACGGGGCACCTCAGGGAAGGTGACTCGAAGAACTATTCCCTTAAGTGGCAAAAAGAATTACTTTTGATACAAAGATCATTGAAATTCTTTATACCAGCGTAAGACAATCACAACGATCGTTTGAAAGAACTCGAAGAAATGGCATACTCGGACTAGGATGGACGATGTGGACTACCTGGTTGAAGACAACACAATGGATGATTTTTTCTTATCACCGGAAATGGAGGGGACTCATGGCAGAATGGCACAACGGCAGTGCAAGCTGGGAACAACATGCAAATGTTGGAAATGTTCCAACCATCATATCTGCCTGAGATTCAGATATGGTTGGAGACAGGATATTTCAGACAGCATGTCTGGAAAAGAAAATTTGCAACACAAACCGACGAGACGGAGTTGCGAGATTCTCGGGAAATGAACTACGATAGTAAGCTCCAAAACATGAGCTGGTTCTGCTAAACACATGTGAACACGCCGTCCCACACAAGCGTGACCACATAGTAGTCTTATGATAAAACACTACCGAGTTCAGGTGGGGAACCATCATCGAGGATAACGGAATCCTGTACAAATCCGTCTGGTACCTTTAGGACTAGCACTTAGAACATATTATCCTTGAACAAATCAATCAGTGGCTTGGTGTGCTAGGGACACATATGGAATGGAGGTAATTAATCTACCAAACCATAGAATACTTCGCACGTATGCATGACTGACTTGGGATGATTCCAAGGGAAACAAAACAAACCTTTCTCAAATTCATGGCGGCAACTTACACCTAAAGCACATGAATTCGAGGAAGTCACTTCTTCCAACCAAGCATATGCTTCATGAACGAAACACGAAGGTAATGCTTACAAAGTTTCCAACACTAGGTTGATGTTCAACATGAATCATGGGGGAGACAAAATGCTGCTGATGGGCTCAACAATAGCTCATCGGAATTTCCATATCACTATACTTCCACCATCATGTGAACACGGTGATAGCATTGGTCAGACCAAAAGATGTAATGGTGCATGCTCGAGGGATCAGCCACGAGTAAGACAACATTACGAACATCGTTGGTTCTGATTTGACTTGGCGATAGCCCATACTCAAGTCAAAGTTTTCACAAGGCAATAGATCCAACAACTGATCACAAGGACCAATCGATGAAGATATTATCTTTCTTCAACACACGCACACACAAAGATATCCCTTATCATGAGCTAGGTCGGACAAGCTTTCATCTTCCAACTCTCCAAGTTTTTGTTTAGCTCAACCAACTAGCTCAGGGGTATCTAACACATATTCTTGGAGAAAGGGTGGTTCACAAGAAACCAACTTGATCACGAACTCAACATAGCGGTCAGGTAACAACCTGGTGATACTTCCGAGAAGATAATCAGAATATCACGAACCACCGATATGATACTAAGTTCGAGATCAATCTTGCTTTTCAGGGCAAGACGATATGATCAAAAGAGCAAGGGTTTGGCAAAATCCCAACTCGTTGATCGAAGAGTGCACCCGGAAATAAGGACTAGATAGCACAATCAATCTTAGGATGACGATTTAATAACCAACACGCTAAGAATGAGAATATTGTCCATTTACTACCAAGCAACTAGTTGCTAGGAGTATTGATTTCACACATCACAATTCACTTGTCGGCATTCCGGTTACAACAACACGGAAACCGAGGAATGAACAATGATGGCAAGAAGTATTACTGCGTCAAGAATTCATAAGAGGTGGTGCACTTCTCATGACACTCTTGACATAAAGATGGTAACACTCCAAGATAGAGCAGAGCAAAAGCTGGATTAATGCTTGATCTGCGGAATACAATTGCTTTGACCCAATCCTAGATATGGGTGAGGTGCTGGAGTTTATTTCTCCTAGTCATTCTGAAATAGAATGGCTTGACGGACCACAAGAGCAATAGGCATCGATGGACACGAATGCACACATACCCTTGACTATCCAGTGATAGAGGAAGGTCAGAGGACGACTAAAGAGGGGCAACTCAAAGGAACATTTGTTTTTCTGAGTTGTGGATGCATAGATTAGCATGTCGAACGAATTCAACATATTTCTTCCAGATAATCCATGCAGAAAGGTAGAACTGGCAGAATCACAATTATGAATGGATTACTCCTCAAGAGTACTCTAATTGTGAGCTTTTGGTTCAAAGAACTCCTGCCAAGGATGGTTCATGGTATTTGGAAGAAGGAATTACCACGGACCACGAGGACTAATGCAAAGGTTACTAATATCTTAAGGGAACTAGCAAATACTAACAACATGAACTAGGGTGAATCTCGGGTTCAGAAACCCACGAGTAGAATACCTACTACTAAATGGCATCACGGGATGCTTTCGAGAATGGTGGCCAGAATCATCACACCGGAAACACATAGCATTGCTAGATTACTAGGTGACTCCCTAAAACACCTAGGGTCATAATAATAGCTCCACATATATGCCAAGGCATCGGAGTACCTCAACAGACCGATTAGTGTGCTTATTTTGACCATAAGGGACATCGGGAGCGGAAAGAAAGGATTTGCAAGTGCATCAGATTATTTAGAAACCTGGGGTGACTCGGACAGCATAAGGCTGTAAATGCTCAAAATGATTTGAGACATCCTGCAAAAATGGTGGCATAACCACTCAACATCACAATATCAATGTTCTGAGATCAACTAAGAACACATGGGAGTAGTAGGAACTGAACTGAGGCTTGAACTCAACAATCTTAGGCAACTACGGTTTCGTAACACGTCATCCTGGTAGATAGATGAGAAGGCCTAGTTCTTAATCCCCGTAGAAGAGAAGAGGTTGACTCAGATCAGAAGGGCATGAGGCATAAGGAATAAAAAGAGCCTTACGTTCCCTTCCACAATCAATTCCCTTACATAACTAAAGCATTTCTAGACACAACTTCGACCAGTTTGGCCTGGTAATCCTACAGGCAGTCAGGCTCTGATACCAATGCTGTCAGGACCCCGATCCTAAGCCACATCGATCCACCATGTAACACATCATATCACTTTGCGGCCTCACGCACGGTATTCCCACGGGTGCCACCTTACCTGGCCCGGGACCGTTTGCGTCTTTTGGCTCACGTATATGATAGTGTCGCTAGCATCCATATGACAGAGAACCCGGGCCGACATGGCTAGTCGTGAACCCAAAGCGGCACTAGCCTATGAGGACAGGCATACATGAAGCACATCGAACGTGTCGGTCACCAACGTGTGAATCCGGGCTGTAGCACTGGGCTAAAGGACTCCGTGACCCGGCTGTAGCGAGCTAGGCAGGACTCGGAAACCAGCGTGACATTTCAAGGGACAGACACGGAACAAAGTGAATCACATGTCGCCGGTCAAGCGCCCGAGCAGTAGTGCTGGGCTAGCAGGACTCCGTGAACCGGGCTGTAGCGGACTACTATCGCTCAGAAGCACTAGACTACATTTCCCCATATGATAGGCTGCCAAGGATAAACAACTAGATAGTCAGATCCCACTCATACCAAGCATTTCAAACATACACACAATATGCCTGATATGAGTAAATACAACATGGCATCACAACGTAACTCTACGACTCAAAGTATTTATTCAATAGGCTCCGAGGAGCGAGATATTACAATCATGGGTCTCATGACCCAACATTCAGAGCATGCAAATCAAAGCACATGCGGAAGCTTAACATGTCTGAGTACAGACATCTACAAATGAAAAGGCTCAGAAGCCTGACTATCTACCAGATCCTGTCGAGGGCACAAGATCGTAGCTGAGGTATCAAGCTAAACGTCGAAGTCCAAGCGGTACTACTAGCAAGACTGAAGTCTCTCTGCAAAACATAAAATAAGCAAACGTGAGTACAATACATCAGAACTAACTACATGTGCATCAGTTTCAATAAAGGGGGTGGTGGAGTTTGACTGCAGCAAGCCAGCTTTGACTCAGTGGCTATACTGAACTACGACTGCAAGTAACTCTTTTGAGGTGGCGCACACGAGTCCACATATTCACCATATCAATACACCACTATGGATCCGCTTCCGTCTCCCTACGAGAAGGCCATCCATAGTACTCATGCTTATCTTGCGTATTTTAGAGTATCCACTTTCACTTGTCTATGAACTGTTATAGGCAACCCAGAAGTCCATTACCGCGGACACAGCTATTCGAATAGATGATGTTAACCCTGCAGGGGTGTACTTCTTCACACACGCTCTCACCACTTATCGCCGTTTACACGACATGTACTCGGCAACCTTCAAGCGGAAGCCCAGCGAGGGTGTCGGCCACGGCCTACCTAAACACTCAAGTCTCTAGTCCAGGTTTATTGCCTATTCGGGTTCCATCCGCAGGGAGTCCGGCCGAGGTTTCCACTAACGGCCCCGAACGATGTGTGCAGGGTTCCCGAGACACCAAACGGGCGAATCGGTACACCGGGCCACGTGCCTACCGCAACACAGCCCACCCCTATGGTCAGCACTGCATGCGGCCCCCAGCATACTACAAATACCAGAAACTACTTGCAACTCCTGGACAGAGGACAAGGGTGATCAAGAAGCCGAGAGGGTCCATTGGTTTGGGCCCAATGCGTGGTAGTAATCAGATCATGGATCACAAACACGTAACTCAGTTCACGAGGACAGCTTCAATGAGACAACCCACCATGTACTCCTACATGGCCTCTCACCAATACCTTTACCAAATCGTATTCACACACTTAGCTCACACACGGTAGGACATGTTCACACCTTCCAATTCATTCCCGATGAATCGACCGACTCAACTCTAAGCAATAGCAGGCATGACAAACAAGCATGAATGAGTAGGCACAACAGGGCTCAAACAACTCCTACTCATGCTAGTGGGTTTCATCTATTTACTGTGGAATGACAGGTCATGCAAAGGATAAAGGGGTTCAGCTACCGCAGCATGTAACAGTTGAATCATTGTTGTCCTAATGCAGTAAAAGAGAGCAGGAGCGGGAGTGGGATTGTATCGGAATGAACAAGGGGGTTTTGCTTGCCTGGCACTTCTGAAGATATTATAGCTCTTCATCGGTGTCATCGAACTCATCGTCAGGATACGCCTACCGAGAGGGGACAATCACCGGCAACTGAGAAAGAACACAATCAATGCAATGCCACAATATGATGCATGATCATGACATGGCAATATGCTGTGATTTGAGCTAATGCATCTAGCTATGATTTAAATGAAGTTGGTTTGAATACATGATTCAAATTTCAACTCCATATATGATTATTTAAATGCCCTTTATTTGTTTTGTCCAAAACAGAGGACAAACATTGTTCAAACATGCATGAAAATGGTACAGATGGATTCCTTGAATTTTTCTGATAATTTTTCATATATAATTTGTTTGATTTGGAGTTACGGTTGAATTTCTATGAATTTTAGAAGTTTAGGCTAATTTCTAAAAATAAATAAATCATTTAGATTTATTTAAAATCCAGAAACAGTTACCGCGTCAGCATGACATCTGTGTGACGTCATCAGGTCAACAGTGTCAGCCCAGGTCAAACCTGACGCTGGGGCCCACATGTCAGCCTCTAACTAAACTAACCTAGCTTAGTTAGTATACTAACCTAACTTAATTAGCCGGGTGGGGTCATTAGCACTAACCTAAACATGATTAGCACCTAAACTAATGGTGCCACGTCAGCTACCGGTGTTTAACCGCCGGCGACCACAGACCGCGGCGGCGTCCGCGTCGGGTTTGCGCTACAGGGCACCGTTTTACTCATGGTTTGCGGCTACGGCTAACTGGCAATGCGGCGCATCTAATGGAGCGAACAGGAGGAGCTGGGGTGGCCTGAGTCGACGGCGGCGAGCTCCAAGGCGGCGGCTGGAGTTCGGGCACCTGCGGGTTTGGCGTTGTGGTGCTCGGGAGGGGAAGTTGGTGGGTTCTACGTGCTCCTGGTGAGGTTTGGAGCACGGTGGTGTGCCCGGCTTTGAGCCACGGTGGCTTTGGCCACGACGGTGACGAGGCACGGCGGCGGCGAGCTCTCGGGTCCAGCGGAAGCAACGGCTAGAGCGGCCAAACAACATGGGAAGAGGAGGTGAACGGGTCAGCGGCTCACCGCGAGTCCAACGAGCGCGAGGGCGAGGCCGGGGACGCTCTGTGGGCGGCGAATCAAGCGACGGCGGCCGTCGGTGCAGAGGAAGAAGATGCCGTCGGTGACGGTGCTCCAGGGCGTCCGGCGTCTTGTGGCTCCATGGTAGGGACGGGGACGTCACGGCGGAGCTCGGGGGCGCGTCCGAGAGGCGAGGGGAAGGCGGTGGCCGCGGTGGTGCTCGGCGGCGTGCTGCGGTGCGCTTGGAAGAGAGGAGCAGAGGAGGGGGGGAGAACTCAGGGAGAGTGAGAGAGGTCCGGGGCGGTGAGGTGGGGTCTTCGCGGCGTCGCGCTGTCCTCGGACGCAGGCAGGCAGCCTGGTGGCGTGGCGCTCGCGCGCGCCGTGCGTTGTCTCCCTCCCCTGCCTACTGGCAGAGGTAGGGGACGACTGGCATCGGCCAGTTGGGCTGGGCTGGTGCAGCTGGGCCAGCTACAGGTAAGTGGCCCAGGTACAGGTCTTTCTCTTTCTTGTTTTGTTTTTCTATTTCTGACATTTGTTTTTGAATTAAAATAAATACTAGTATAATTATAAAAATGTTGAGAATCCTTGTGACCACTGGTTATAATATACCAGAGGCCCTCACCAGTTTCCAACATTTTTGGAGCCTTCAAAATATTTATATTATTTTAAACAGCTCCAATTCAAATACATATGGGTTCATTCAAAAATCCAAAATGTTTAGCAAAAATGTGCATCACCTCTGGTTGTTGTTTGCAACATTTCCCAAAGACCATGGACATTTTTGAAAAGCATTTTGGGTTAATTGAAATTCCATTTTTTTAATTGGCATCTATTGAATTTGCTTGGGTGCTAGGGTTTGAAACATTCCCATTTCAAATTTAAATGGAATTCAAACATGATGGCATGATAAGCAAGCAAAGTTAAACAAGGGCTGATCTGGGGCTGTGACAACAGTGCTTGATAGCGACTTGAAAACGGGACTATGTGGAAGATTAGCTTTGCGCGACGAAAGTTATTGGCAGAGCCAAATGTAACTGTCATCCGGATAAAACCCATGCAATGGGTGTCCGGACCGGGCGCTACCCCTTGAAAGGAGGTTTTACTGTGACGGATTCTTGCTGGGTTTGTGCCCATGCCGTGAATTGTGTCTTGATATATCAAGTTTAGTCCACTGCCCCCGTCCATAAGGACATTGGTAAACTGGAATCCGTCTATTATTGGTTTAAGTACCAAGGCAGTTCGTCCCGCATGCTTGATGTTCCGAGAATAATCTATTTTATTGAAGATGATTGGCTTTAAAGACCAATGGCGGGACGTCTGAGGTTTAGGCTTGAATATGGGGACCTTTATGGGTGCCTCATGCCTTGTGATGTGAAGTGAGTTCACTGTTTTGACTTCTTGTGGGAAGTTCTTCTGCTTCCTGGTGTGTTGTTCTTGGGATTCGCCTTCCTCCTCGCTAGGTGTGTCGAGCCCCTTGTGTTCGGCGTTGAGCCTTCCGGACTGTTTGAAAACCCAACAGTCTCTGTGGGTATGATTAGCAGGTTTCCCAGGAGTGCTGTGTATTTGACATATCCTGTCCATGATTTTCTGTAGGCTGGACGGATCTTCCCTATTATCCGGAGGGGTTTGTTTTGTCTGATTTGAGCGTTTGAATCCGGCGTTGACTGCCGTGCTCTTCAGATTTTTCTTTTTGACTTTGCGATGATCCTTATTTCGTCGCGGCTTCCCATTTCCATCTCTGATTTCTGATGTACTTGGGTCGCTGGGGCTGCATCGTGCCAACCAGCTGTCCTCTCCCGCACAGAAGCGGGTCATGAGGCTTGTGAGGGCGGCCATTGTTCTTGGTTTTTCCTGGCCGAGGTGTCTGGCTAGCCATTCGTCTTGGACGTTGTGTCTGAAAGCCGCTAGGGCTTCGGCGTCCGGACAATCCACTATTTGATTCTTTTTAGTGAGGAACCTGTTTAGAACTGCCGAGCTGATTCGCCGGACTGCTGGGTTATGTGACTGAGGTCGTCTGCATCCGGGGGACGGACGTAAGTCCCTTGAAAATTTGCCCGGAAAGCGTCCTCCAGCTCCTTCCAACTTCCGATTGTATTTTCGGGAAGGCTTTTAAGCCAGTGCCGAGCTGGCCCTTTGAGCTTAAGAGGTAAATATTTTATGGCGTGGAGATTATCTCCTCTAGCCGTATGTATGTGGAGGATATAATCCTCGATCCAGACTCCAGGGTCTGTTGTTCCATCGTATGACTCTATGTTGACGGGTTTAAACCCTTCTAGGAATTCATATTCCAGAACCTCATCGGTAAAACATAGAGGGTGTGCGGCACCCCTGTATTTGGTTGCGCCGGATTCTGACGGCGTGCAGTGCGCACTTCTCGTAGGAGCATGTCGTCTTTGTCCGTAAATAGATCGGACTGGTGCGTGATGCGGATCTTTGATTGGATCGCATGCCGCATTGTGTGTGGCGCCGTTTGCCGTTTTGAGGTGACTGGTAGGTCGTCTATCCGACCGCGCAGCCTTTTTATTTTTCGAATTTGGGGGTTCTAGGGCCTCCTGATCGATTCGGGCAGTAGTTTTGTCTTCGGATAGCTTTTCGTTTGGCAGCTTCCGCTGTATTCGTCTGCGGTCTTGATTACTTTACTCCATCTTGTCTTGAGTGCATTTTCCGCCGTCTTCAGCTTTTGCTTCTGTTTTTTCAGGCTGCGTATTATGGCCGCGAGCCTCTCTTGGAGATTCTTCTTCTCCATGTTTTCGTGCCCAAACGGCTGTTCGGGGCCATGTTCGTCATCTGCCGAATCGTCCCGCTCTAGGGCAGGGTCTTGTTCGAGGCGGGGTTTAGCTCGGCGTTTTCATCGCTGTTTTGAGTGCTTCTCGGAGGGTTTACCCTTCCTTTCGCCCCCTTTGTCCTCATTGTCGATATTTTCCGGTGTATCCACCATTAGTACGTCATTGTGTGCGGTGGGTGCTGGTTCCGGTTCGTCTCCGGATTCGTCGTTTATATCGGCGAGGTCGTCGGAGCCGAAGTCTAGCATGTCGGTTAGGTCATCGACAGTGGCTATTAATTGGGTGGTGGGTGGGCTTTGAATTTCTTCATCATCCGAATCCCAACCTTGCAGGCCATAATCCGGCCTGGGCTCTCCTGATAAAGAGAGAGACTTGAGAGAATTCAGGATGTCACCAAAAGGTGAACACTGAAAGATATCCGCGGCGGTGAACTCCATTACAGGCGCCCAATCGGATTCGATCGGCAGGGGCGTGAAGGGCCCGGAGTCCGGAGAAGAATCCGGCTCCTCAGAGTAATAGGCAGCGCGGAGTGCGGGGTCGGCGTTCGGCTCAACCGCCTTTAACGTCGCAGCCCCTGAGGTGACGTCCAACCGTTCTTCCTCGACGAACGCAGCGGGCTCCGAATCGAGGGTCGGGGCCGGAGCGTGTGCGGCCTCCAGGACACTGTTCGGGAGCAGAGCTATATCGTGCTCTTCTTGACAGTGCGGCACGCTTGGCTGTGGCTCGAATCCGTCGAAGATCAAGTCTCCGCGGATATCCGCCGTGTAGTTTAAGCTTCCAAACCTGACTTGATGGCCAGGGGCGTAGCTTTCGATCTACTCTGTGGCTGTTTAATTGGCTCGCAGAGCGAAGCCGCCGGAGATTTAAGATCCGTCTGGGAGAAAAGTCTCACCCTGGACCTTATCGCCGTTGATGATCAAAGGAGCCATGGAACCTAAAGGCGACGACACAGAGGAACTCTCAATGAAAGCACCAATGTCGGTGTCAAAACCGGCGGATCTCGGGTAGGGGGTCCCGAACTGTGCGTCAAGGTTGGATGGTAACAGGAGACAGGGGACACTTTATTTTACCCAGGTTCGGGCCCTCTCGATGGAGGTAAAACCCTACTCCTTCTAGATTAATATTGATGATAAGGGTAGTACAAGGGTGGATCTACCACGAGATCAAGGAGGCTAAACCCTAGAAGCTAGCCTATGGTATGATTGTTGTATGTTGAAGTTGTCCTACGGACTAAAACCCTTCGGTTTATATAGACACATGTCGGTGTCAAAACCGGCGGATCTCGGGTAGTGGGTCCCAAACTGTGCGTCAAGGTCGGATGGTAACAGGAGACAAGGGACACTTTATTTTACCCAGGTTCGGGTCCTCTCGATGAAGGTAAAACCCTACTCCTGCTAGATTAATATTGATGATATGGGTAGTACAAGAGTAGATCTACCACGAGATCAAGGAGGCTAAACCCTAGACGCTAGCCTATGGTTTGATTGTGTATGATGATGATTGTCCTACGGACTACAACCCTTCTGTTTGTATAGGCACCGGATAGGGTTAGGGTTACACAGAGTCGGTTTACAATGGTAGGAGATCTTGAATATCCGCACACCTAGCTTGCCTTCCACGCCAAGGAAAGATCCTTCCGGACACGGGACGAAGTCTTCAATCTTGTATCTTCATGGTCCTGGAGTCCGGCGAAGGTATAGTCCGGCTATCCGAACACCCCCTAATCCAGGACTCCCTCAGTAGCCCCTGAACCAGGCTTCAATGACGACGAGTCCGGCGTGCAGATTGTCTTCGGCATTGCAAGGCGGGTTCCTCCTCCAAGTCCTTCATAGAAGATTATAAACACCAAGAATAGTGTCCGGCTCTGCAAACAAGTTTCCACATATTGCCATAGAGAGAATAATATTAACACAAATCAAATCTGCTGACGTATTCTGCAGTGCGTCATAATACTACGGCCAAGCTCTTTATACAAATTGTTTTCTGTTCCACCTCAGCGTGTTTAGCGAGGCGGTTTCCTTGGCACGTCTTGTCAAAGCAGAGATCGTGTGCCCCCTTTTAACAGGATTCTCATCATTAAGGACGTGGGTAACCCAACCGCGCCATTTACCACGGCGCTTGGGAGGCAAGCGAGTTTTATTAGGTAGGTGGGGACGCACAACAGCATCCGCCCATATAAGGGGATAAGGATCCACCTTTTTACCTACGCCTTCTTCCTCCTTTGCCAACCCATCTCTCGCGCACTCAAGCTCCAGCGCCTAAGTCCGCTCTTCTCCCCTCAACCTTCTCCAACAATGTCTGGAGCAGGAGGCAAATGGATGGCCTCCTCCGTTACGGAGGCCCAAGTAAAAAAGTTAAGGAAAGCCGGATACTTGTCCAATGACATCCCGCACCGGCTTCCTGAGGAAGGGCAGCTTCTTCCCACCCCAGAGCCCCATGAGAGGGTAGTTTTTCTTCCCCACTTTCTCCGCGGACTAGGTTTTCCACTTCACCCGTTTGTCCGGGGTCTCATGTTCTATTACGGGCTGGATTTCCACGATCTGGCCCCGAACTTCATCCTCAACATCTCGGCATTTATCGTCATGTGCGAGGCCTTTCTTCGCGTCCGCCCCCACTTCGGCCTCTGGCTCAAGACTTCCAACGTCAAGCCCAAGGTGGTGTCCGGCACCCAGGCGGAGTGCGGAGGCGCTATGGCTGGCAAGATAGCCAATGTCCTCTGGTTCGAGGGCTCCTTTGTGGTGTCCCTAAAGGGGTGGCAAGCCGGGTGGTTTTACATCACCGAGCCACGCGATCCAGAATGGATCGCAGCCCCCGAGTTCAGATCCGGACCCCCTGCGCGGCTTATGTCCTGGAAAGAGACGGGTCTGTCGTTGGGTAACGAGGAAGAAGTGACCGGACTGCAGACATGCATCCGGTCCCTGGTCAACAAGCCAATCAAGCTTGTGAATGTAATCCAGGTTATGCTCGTCCGCCGGATCCTCCCGTGCCAACAACGGGATTTTACTCTGTGGGAATTCGACTCGACGCGGCACCAAACCCTCAATAGGCTCTTCGACATGACGTATGAAGACGTCTGGAAGGTGCTGACCAAAGGCACCGAGTCCCCCACATCCACTTCCGAGGACCGCGGATTCAGCTCGCAGCGTAACGCTAGCGAGGTAAGCCATCTATACCTTTGATAGGTTTGTTAAGCTCTTTTACATAGATTAACTCCATGCGGGATCTAAACTCCCTTCACCTTTGACAGGCTTGGCGGAAGATAGCCGGACCAATTAACTATCCGGCTCCCCTCCCTGAAGATCCGGCCCCAGCTCTTCTAGTGAAGCTGCTGGCTCCGGCACCTTACGTGGTGCCGGAGAAGAAGGCCAAGAAGAAGGAGACCACCGGGACTCGAAAGAGTTCCCGTAATATGGTGGTGTCGGACTCGTCATCTGATGAGTCCGAGACGCCCTCCTCTCGTGAAAACGAGGAGGAGGAACAAGCAAGCTCTCCCCCCCAGTAGGGGGAGAAAAGAAGAAGAAGAAGGCCGCCCCTACGGGGGAGGCCGAGGGGTCGAGGAAAAGGAAGACCCCTCCGCCGGACTGCTCCCACGACGCCGACGAGGGCGAAGAGGAATGGCCGAACAGAGCCAAGCGTTCGGCGACATCGTAAGTTCGAATATCAGAGTAACTCATGACATTCCTTTACTGCACTGCTTTCCCTAACGTCGAATGTAATTATGCAGCCCACCCCGGGCCGACCTCGACGACTCGTCGAGCGGCTCCCTGGATTCATCGGACGTGAACTCAGTTCCGCTCGCTGTTTCCCCCTGCAGGGCAGACGACGCCGAAGTGGCGTCGCACCAAGCTCCAAGGCAGGAGGAAGTGGTCCTGGAGGAGCCGCAAGGCAATCCTCCGGACCCCAGGAGTGAAGGGGACAAAGCCCCCCAGGGCTCCAAGTCCGGCCTTGAGCCGGACGCCGCGCCGGACTCGACAACAGTCCTGGTCCGCGGTCGGCGAACTCCTCCCAAGAGGAGTAAGCCTTCTGAGCCGGCGACCTCCGTCCATCCAGAGGCGCCGGACAATCTGCTGGAGGTGCTTGAAGGCGCCTCCATCAAAGAGGAACACCGTACTATCATGAGTACGGTGATCCAAAGGGTTCAGTCCGCCAAAAGCGGACTGACTGAAGCTTGCGCTAGCCTTCTAACAGGCTTTGAGGCAAGTAAAAATAATATGTCAAAACATTACCGCATAGACAGTAGCCCCTGATGCTCTGTTCGGTGTTCGGAAAGAAAAGCCGGACAGAGGATCTAGTAATTTTCGCAGGAGTCTAACATAAAAAAGTCAAATATCGATGCAAGCCATTGCTGTCCACCGCCAAGACCGATTGCAAGCAGTGGATGTCCTTAAAAAGGACGTCGGGCGGACCGAGCAAGAGCTCGGCCTTGCCAAACGGCAGCTCGAGGATAAAGAAGGTAAGGAATACCCTACAAAAAGGGAAATGAAAGGTTGCCTATGGAAAGGCTTGATTGCAAAAAATAATAGGATTGTGCTACTTGTTGTAGGGGCCACAGCTGAGGTGGCAACCCTCAAGCAGGCGCTGTCCAAGGCCGAAAAGAACACGACCGAGGAGTGCGTCGAGCGATAAAAGCTTGGGGCTCAGGTCGGTGAGGTGCAGCAAGAGCTGCAAACTCTCATGAAAAAACATGAGGGTTTGGAGCTTGGGTCGAAAACGCAAGCATCCGAGCTCGCGTCGGCCCTTGAGACCACCAAGAACGCCAAGGCCGAAGCCCAAAAGGCCCTCCAAGAGTTGGAGGAGGTGAAAAAGATAGCAGCGGGTAAGGCATTCTCTCACAGCCCTAGTTTAGGCCTTGCCTGCCTTTGTTTTTGCATCCATGCATCATGTTTAAAATTCCAAAGAAATTTGAAATGGGGATTGTTGAAACCCTAGCACTAAATGAAATTCACTAGGTTCAACTAAAATATTTTGATTGTTTCCAAATGGCTTTTAAAATGTCCATCATTTCTGGAAAAATTCTATGAACAGTACCAGAGGTGATGCACATTTTTCTATGACACATTCGGGCTCTGAAATAAATCATATCTTAGTTGCACTTGGGCATTTAAACTTTATATATTATTTTAAATGTCCAAATAATCATGAACTGAAATGTTTGCTGTTGGAAATAATCCAAACAGTGGCCACCAGAAGTATCATGATTTTTGAAAATGCTCTGGCATTTTTAATAAAGTCAAAACAAAACAGAATAAAGAGAAAATAGAAAGAATTTGAAAAGAGAGAGAGAGGGAGAGAGTGCTCACCTAGCGCCCAACCGGCCCAGCTCCTGTTCGGCCCAGCCCACCACCGCCTGGCTCCCTGTCGCCTTCCTCCTCGCGCCAGTGGACAGGGGCGCGTGCCCGGCGCGCGAGGCCACACGCCGGCCACCTCCTCCCTGCCTGGTTGCCTCCTCCTCCCCCTGCCGTCTCCTCGGGCGCCACGCAGCCCCTCGACCTCGACCGCTCCACCCTCCCTGCCTCGCCTCTCCGCTCTCTCTCCCGGCAAGGCGGTTGCCGCTCGCCGCCGTTCGTCGCCACCGTGTCCACCGTGCCCCCCCTCGCTTCTCGAGCAGCCTGGAAGCACCACCGCCTCCTCTTCCTCCCCACCGAGCGCGCCCGCCAGACGCCAAGCACCTCCCGACCCCTTCATCCCCTCGGTCGCTGGAGATCTCCATCGCCGCCCGCTTGTTCGGCCTCTCCCGAGCCCAGTGACCACCCTGCGGAACTGCGGTGAGCTCCTCGCCCCTCGCCCCTCTCCCCGCCGACGCGTTCGCCCTCTAGCCCCGATCCCCAACCTTGGCGAAGCATCTCGCCGCCCGGCCATGGCGAGCCGTGCACACAGCCCGCAAGCTCGCAATTGAGCGTGTCACCGTGTTTCAAGACGTTCGTGAGTCGATCGCGACCATCCGCGCTCCGCCGTTCCCTACAACGCCAAACCCGTAGGTGCCCGAGCTCCGCCGCCGCTGCACTGCTTTCGCCGTCGTTGTCTCCGCCACCCCCGCACCTCCCGTTAGCCTCCACAGGTGCGCATGGGCACGGGCTATCCGCTGGTGCCTCTGGCGATCGATCCGTCGACTCTGGCGAAGTTCCGAGTGAACTCCGCCATGTTTGAGGTCACCGCCGCGAGATTCCGCAAGTGTCGACGTGGCCACCTTGTTAGCACTAATTAACCCCCTCTCTTTGACATGTGGGCCCCAAAGGCTCGGATTAATTAGTTTAATTTCTCTGTTAGATTAGTACTAATCTCGGGGCCCGCCTATCAAGATTGACTTTGCCACGCCATCGCTGACCGGACCCACTAGTCACCTCTGTCCCCGCCTCGTTACATCGACGCAGCGGGTCCCACGCGTCAGTTTGACCTGGACCTGGCGCTTTGACCTGCCGACGTCACCCGATGTCATGCCGACGCAATTAACCTTTTTTTCGATTTATTTATATTCAGGAAATTCCAGAAAATATCCTAAACTTCTAAAAATCATAGAAATTCAACCGTAACTCCAAATGAAATAAATTATATATGAAAAATTATCAGAAAAATTCAAGGAATCCATCTGTACCATTTTCATGCATGTTTGAACAATGTTTGTCCTCTGTTTTGGACAAAACAAATAAAGGGCATTTAAATAATCATATACGAAGTTGGAATTTGAATCATGTATTCAAACCAACTTCATTTAAATCATAGCTAGATGCATTAGCTTAAAACCACATCATATTGCAATGTCATGATCATGCATCATATTGTTGCATTGCATTGATTGTGTTCCTTCCTTGTTTGCCGGTAACTGTCCCCTCTCAGTAGACGATGTTTCGACGATGAGATCGATGACACCGATGAAGAACTATAATATCTTCAGAAGTGCCAGGCAAGCAAAACCCCCTTGTTCATTCCGATAAAATCCCACTCTCTCGCTCCTGCTCTCTTTTATTGCATTAGGACAACAACGATTCATGTGTTACTTGCTGCGGTAGCTGAACCCCTTTATCCTTTGCATGACCTGTCATTCCACAGTAAATAGATGAAACCCACTAGCATGAGTAGGAGTTGTTTGAGCCCTGTTATGCCTACTCATTCATGCTTGTTTGTCATGCCTGCTACTGCTTAGAGTTGAGTCGGGTCTGATTCATCGGGAATGAATTGGAAGGTGTGAACATGTCCTATCGTGTGTGAGCTAAGTGTGTGAATACGATTTGGTAAAGGTATTGGTGAGAGGCCATGTAGGAGTAAATGGTGGGTTGTCTCATTGAAGCCGTCCTCAGGAACTGAGTTCTGTGTTTGTGATCCATGATATGCTTATTACCACGCATTGGGCCCGAAAGCAATGGACCTCTCGGCTTCTTGATCACCCTTGTCCTCGTCCGGGAGTTGCAAGTAGTTTCTGGTGTTTGTAGTATGCTGGGGGCCGCACGCAGTGCTGACCATAGGGGTGGGTTGTGTTGCGGTAGGCACGTGGCCCGGTGTACCGATTCGCCCGCTTGGTGTCTCGGGAACCCTGCTCACATCGCTCGGGGCCGTTAGTGGAAACCTCGGCCGGACTCCATGGATGGAACCCGAATAGGCGATAAACCCGAGTAGAGACTTGAGTGTTTAGGTAGGCTGTGGCCGACACCCTCGCTGGGCTTCCGCTTGAAGGTTGCCGAGTACATGTCGTGTAAACGGCGGTAAGTGGTGAGAGCGTGTGTGAAGAAGTACACCCCTGCAGGGTTAACATCATCTATTCGAATAGCCGTGTCCGCGGAAATGGACTTCTGGGTTGCCTATATCAGTTCATAGCCAAGTGAAAGTGGATACTCTAAAATGCGCAAGATAAGCGTGAGTGCTATGGATGGCCTTCTCGTAGGGAGACGGAAGTGGATCCATAGTGGTGTATTGATATGGTGAATATGTGGACTCGTGTGCGCCATCTCAAAAGAGTTACTTGAAGTCGTAGTTCAGGATAGCCACTGAGTCAAATCTGGCTTGCTGCAGTCAAACTCCACCACCGCCTTTATTGAAACTGATGCATATGTAGTTAGTTCTGATGTAAGTCTTGCTGAGTACATTTGTACTCACGTTTGCCTATTTTGTGTTTTGCAGAGAGACGTCAGTCTCACTAGTAGTACCGCTTGGACTTCGACGTTTATCTTGATAACTCAGCTACGATCTTGTGCCCTCGGCAGGATCTGGTAGATAGTCAGGCTTCTCAGCCTTTTTCATTTGTAGATGTTTGTACTCAGACATGATAAGCTTCCGCATGTGCTTTAACTTGTATGCTCTGAATGTTGGGTCATGAGACCCATGATTGTAATATCTTGCTCCTCGGAGCCTAATGATAAATACTTTGAGTCGTAGAGTTATGTTGTGATGCCATGTTGTATCTACTCATATCGGGCATATTGTGTGTATGATTGAAATGCTTGGTATGAGTGGGATCCGACTATCTAGTTGTTTATCCTTGGCAGCCTATCATATGGGGAAATGTAGTCTAGTGCTTCTGAGCGATAGTAGTCCGCTATAGCCCGGTTCACCGGAGTCCTCGCTAGCCCAAAGACACTCGCCGTAACACCGACCGGGCCGGGACATGTGATTCACTTCGTTCTCGTGTTCTGTCCCTTCAGGAAATGTCACGCGGTGACATCCGGAGTCCTGCCTAGCCTGCTACAGCCCGGATTACCGGAGTCCTGTTAGCCCAGTGCTACAGCCCGGATTCACACGTTGATGACCGACATGCTCGATGTGATTCATGTATGCCTGTCCTCATAGGTTAGCACTGCTTTGGGTTCATGACTAGCCATGTCGGCCCGGGTTCTCTGTCATATGGATGCTAGCGACACTATCATATACGTGAGCCAAAAGACGCAAACGGTCCCGGGCCAGGTAAGGTGGCACCCATGGAATACCGTGCGTGAGGCCGCAAAGTGATATGATGTGTTACATGCTAGATCGGTGTGACCTAGGATCGGGGTCCTGACAGCGTTGGTATCGAGCCCGATGCTCAGAGGATTACCAAGCCAAACTGGTCGAAGTTGTGTCTAGAAATGCTTTAGTTATGTAAGGGAATTGATTGTGGAAGGGAACGTAAGGCTCTTTTTACTCCTTATACCTCATGCCCTCTAATCTGAGTCGCCCTCTTCTCTTCTACGGGAATTAAGAACTAGGATTCTCTTCTATCTCTCAGGATGACGTGTTACTAAACCGTAGTTGCCTAGGATTGTTGAGTTCAAGCCTCAGTTCAGTTCCTACTACTTCCATGTGTTCTTAGTTGATCTCAGAACATTGATATGGTGATGTTGAGTGGTTATGCCACCATTTTGCAAGATGTCTCAAATCTTTTTGAGCATTTACAGCCGTTATGCTGTCCGAGTCATCCCAGGTTTCTAACTAGTATGATGCATTTGCAAATCCTTTCCTCCCATTCTCGATGTCCTTTTGGTCAGAATAAGCACACTAGTCGGTCTGTTGAGGTACTTCGTTGCCTTGACATATATGTTGGAGCTATTATTATGACCCTAGGTGTCTTAGGGAGTCATCTAGTAATCTAGCAATGCTATGTGTTCCCAGTGTGATGATTCTGGCCACCATTCTCGAAAGCATCCCGTGATGCCATTTAGTAGTAGGTATTCTACTCCTGGGTTTTCGAACCCGAGATTCACCCTACTTACTTCATGTTGATAGTGCTTGCTAGTTCCTTTAGGACATTAGTAACCTTGCAATAGTCATCGAGGTCCGTGGTATATCATTCTTCCAAATACCATGAACTGCTTATGGCAGAAGTTCTGTTGAACCAAAAGCTCACAATTAGAGTACTCTTGAGGAGTAATCCATTCATAGATGTGAATCTGCCAGTTCTACCTTTCCGCATGGGTTATCTGGAAGAAATGTTGAGCTTCGCTCGACATACTAATCTATGCATCCACAACTCAAAAAAACATATGTTCCTTGAGTTGTTCCTCCTTAGTCGTCCTCTGACCCTAGTCTATCAATTGATAGTCAGGAATAGTTGTGCATTTGTGTTCATCGATGCCTATTATTCTTGTGGTCCGTCAAGCCATTCTATTCCAGAATGACTAGGAGAAACAAGATCCAGTACCTCATCCATTTCTTGGATTGGGTCAAAGGAATTGTATTCCGTGGATCAAAATGCCAATCCAGCTTTTGCTCTGCTCTATCTTGGAGTGTTACCATCCTTATGTCAAGAATGTCATGAGAATTGCACCACCTCTTATGAATTTTTGACGCAGTAATACTTCTTGCCATCATTGTTCATTCCTCGGTTTCGTGTTGTTGTAACCGGAATGCCGACAAGTGAATCGTGATGTGTGAAATCAGTACTCCGAGCAACTCGTTGCTTGGTAGTGAATGGACAATATTCTCATTCTTAGCGTGTTGGTTATTAAATCATCATCCTAAGATTGATCGTGCTACCTAGTCCTTATTTCCTGGTGCACTCTTCGATCAACGAGTTGGGATTTTGCCAAACCCTTGCTCTTTTAATCATATCGTCTTGCCCTGAAAAGCAAGTCTGTTCTCGAGCTTAGTAACATATCGGTGGTTCGTGATTTTTTGAATATCTTCTCGAAAGTATTACCAGGTTGTCACCTGACCGCTATGTTGAGTTCGTGATCAAGTTGGTTTCTTGTAAGCCACCCTTTCTCCAAGAATCTGTGTTGGATACCCCTGAGCTAGTTGGTTGAGCTAAACAACAACTTGGAGAGTTGGAAGATAAAAGCCTGTCCGACTTAGCTCATGTTAAGGGATATCTTTGTGTGTGTTGAAGAAAGATGATATCTTCATCAATTGGTCCTCGTGATCAGTTGTTAGATCTATTGCCTTGTCAAAATTTTGACTTGAGTATGGGCTATCGTCAAGTCAAATCAGAACCAACGATGTCCGTAATGCTGTCTTACTCGTGGTTGATCCCTCGAGCATACACCATTACATCTTTTGGTTTGACCAATGCTAGCACATCGTTCAGATGATGGTGGAAGTCCAGTGATATGGAAATACGATGAGTTGTTGTTGAGCCCATCAGCAGCATTTTGTCTCCCCCATGATTCATGTTGAACGCTACACTAGTATTGGGAACTTTGTAAGCAATGTCTTCATGTTCCGTTCATGAAGCTTATGCTTGGATAAAAGAAGTGACTTCCTCGAATTCATGTGCTTTAGGTGTAAGTTGCCGCCGTGAATTTGAGAAAGGTTTGTTTTGCTTCCCCCGGAATCATTCCAAGTCAGTCATGCATATGTGCGAAGTATTCTATGGTCTGGAGACTTGCAACCTTCACTCTATATCTATCCCTAGCACACCAAGCCACTGATTGATTTGTTCAAGGAGAAGAAGTTCCTTCTTAAGAGCATGCCTTATGCAAGGACTTTGATATCCTCGACGATGGTTCCCAACCAGAACTCGGTAGTGTTTTATTATAAGACTACCATGTGGTCATGCTTGTCTTGGACGACGTGTTCACAGGTTTGTAGCAGAACCAGCTCATGTTTTGGAGCTTGCTATCGTAGTTCATTTCCCGAGAATCTTGCAACATCGTCTCGTCGGTTTGTGTTGCAAACTTTCATCTTTCTTCTAGACTTGATGAGTCTGGAATATCCTATCTCCAACCAGATCTAAATCTCAGGCGGATATGATGGTTGGAACATTTCCAACATTTGCATGTTGTCCCCAGTTCGCACCGTCGTTGTGCCATCCTGTCATGGTCCCATCCATTTCCGGTGATAAGCAAAAGTCAGCCATTGCGTTGTCTTCAACAAGGTAGTCCACATCATCCATCCTAGTCCGAGTACGCCATTTCTTCGAGTTCGTTCAAACGATCGTTTGTGATTCCCTTAGGCTGGAATAAAGAGTTTCAATGATCTTCGTATCAAAAGTAATTCTTTTTGCCACTTAAGGGAATAGTTCTGCGAGTCACCTTCCTCAAGGTGCCCCGTTATAGATCATGGCAATTTTTCCTCGTTACCTTGTCGCCTCGTCAAATTGTTTCTTCCGTCCCTCCTCATGCATGTTTTGCCTCTAAGCTAGAGAGATGTTTCAATGTCTCACTCGATGAGTTGATCCTGAGTTGTTCGATCTTCGAGAAGATCGATCCACCTGGAGTTTTCCCTTTCCTCTCACTGTCATGTTAGATGGAGTTCTCAGAGCAAGACATCGAGACAATAATGATGATCGAATCAACGTTTATGAAGAGCAACCTGGATAGTGAAGACCGTGATAGCTAGTGCCCCCTCTGTCTTCTTACTTCACGCCTTGAATCTCGGGACGAGATTCTTGTTTAGTGGGGGTGAGCTGTCACAGCCCCAGTTTAGGCCTTGCCTGCCTTTGTTTTTGCATCCATGCATCATGTTTAAAATTCCAAAGAAATTTGAAATGGGGATTGCTGAAACCCTAGCACTAAATGAAATTCACTAGGTTCGACTAAAATATTTTCATTGTTTCCAAATGGCTTTTAAAATGTTCATCATTTCTGGAAAAATTCTATGAACAGTACCAGAGGTGATGCACATTTTTCTATGACACATTCGGGCTCTGAAATAAATCATATCTTAGTTGCAACTGGGCATTTAAACTTTATATATTATTTTAAATGTCCAAATAATCATGAACTGAAATGTTTGCTGTTGGAAATAATCCAAACAGTGGCCACCAGAAGTATCATGATTTTTGAAAATGCTCTGGCATTTTTAATAAAGTCAAAACAAAACAGAATAAATAGAAAACAGAAAGAATTAGAAAAGAGAGAGAGGGAGAGAGTGCTCACCTAGCGCCCAACCGGCCCAGCTCCTGTTCGGCCCAGCCCACCACCGCCTGGCTCCCTGTCGCCTTCCTCCTCGCGCCAGTGGACAGGGGCGCGTGCCCGGCGCGAGAGGCCACACGCCGGCGACCTCCTCCCTGCCTGGTTGCCTCCTCCTCCCCATGGACGCCTCCAGGGCGCCACGCAGCCCCTGGACCCTCGACCGCCTCCACCCTCCCTGCCTCGCCTCTCCCGCTCTCTCTCCCGGCAAGGCGGTTGCCGCTGCTCGTCGCCACCGTGTCCACTGTGCCCCCCCTCGCTTCCTCGAGCAGCCCAAGCACCACCGCGCCTCCTCTTCCTCCCCACCGAGCCGCGCGCCCGCCAGACGCCTCAAGCACCCTCCCGACCCTTCATCCCCTCGGGTCGCGGAGATCTCCATCGCCGCCCGCTTGCTCGGCCTCTCCCGAGCCCAAGTGACCACCCTGCAGAATCGCGGTGAGCTCTGTGCCCCTCACCCTCTCCCCGCCGACGCTGTTCGTCCTCTAGCCCCGATCCCCAACCTTGACCGAAGCATCTCGCCGCCGGCCATGGCGTAGCCGTGGCCACAGCCGCGCAAGCTCGCAATTGAGCGTGCCACCGTGCTCAGCACGTTCCCAGGAGTCGACCGCGACCATCCGCGGCTCCTGCCATTCCCTACAACGCCAAACCCGTAGGTGCCCGAGCTCCGGCCGCCGCTGCACTGCTCGCCGTCGTTGTCTCTGGCCACCCCCGCACCTCCCGTTAGCCTCCCTGGGTGCGCATGGGCACGGGCTATCCGCTGGTGCCTGGGGCGATCGATCCGCCGACTTCTGGCGAGTTAAGTGAACTCCGCCGCGGTTTGAGGTCACCGCCGCGAGATTCCGGCAAGTGCCGACGTGGCCACCTTGTTAGCACTAATTAACCCCCTCTCTTTGACATGTGGGCCCCGGTGTTCGGATTAATTAGTTTAATTTCTCTGTTAGATTAGTACTAATCTCAGGGGGCCCGCCTATCAGCATTGACTTTGCCAGGTCATCGTTGACCCGGACCCACTAGTTAGCCTCTGTCCCTGCCCTGTTACACTGACGTGCGGGTCCCACGCGTCAGGTTTGACCTGGACCTGGCGCCTTTGACCTGCTGACGTCACCCCGATGTCATGCTGACGCAATTAACCTTTTTTCTGGATTTATTTATATTCAGGAAATTCCAGAAAATATCCTAAACTTCTAAAAATCATAGAAATTCAACCGTAACTCCAAATGAAATAAATTATATATGAAAAATTATCAGAAAAATTCAAGGAATCCATCTGTACCATTTTCATGCATGTTTGAACAATGTTTGTCCTCTGTTTTGGACAAAACAAATAAAGGGCATTTAAATAATCATATACGAAGTTGGAATTTGAATCATGTATTCAAACCAACTTCATTTAAATCATAGCTAGATGCATTAGCTTAAAACCACATCATATTGCCATGTCATGATCATGCATCATATTGTTGCATTGCATTGATTGTGTTTCTTCCTTGTTTGCCGGTAACTGTCCCCTCTCAGTAGACGATGTTTCGACGATGAGATCGATGACACCGATGAAGAACTATAATATCTTCAGAAGTGCCAGGCAAGCAAAACCCCCTTGTTCATTCCAATAAAATCCCACTCTCTCGCTCCTGCTCTCTTTTATTGCATTAGGACAACAACGATTCATGTGTTACTTGCTGCGGTAGCTGAACCCCTTTATCCTTTGCATGACCTGTCATTCCACAGTAAATAGATGAAACCCACTAGCATGAGTAGGAGTTGTTTGAGCCCTATTGTGCCTACTCATTCATGCTTGTTTGTCATGCCTGCTACTGCTTAGAGT
Source organism: Aegilops longissima (assembly GCA_021605205.1). Taxonomy (NCBI): domain Eukaryota; kingdom Viridiplantae; phylum Streptophyta; class Magnoliopsida; order Poales; family Poaceae; genus Aegilops; species Aegilops longissima. Next base: position 612,777,042 of record CM038681.1, on the reverse strand, counting down.
TGAGTCGGGTCTGATTCATCGGGAATGAATTGGAAGGTGTGAATATGTCCTACCGTGTGTGAGCTAAGTGTGTGAATACGATTTGGTAAAGGTATTGGTGAGAGGCCATGTAGGAGTACATGGTGGGTTGTCTCATTGAAGCCGTCCTCAGGAACTGAGTTCTGTGTTTGTGATCCATGATACAGTTAGTACCACGCATTGGGCCCGAAAGCAATGGACCCGCTCGGCTTCTTGATCACCCTTGTCCTCTGTCCAGGAGTTGCAAGTAGTTTCTGGTGTTTGTAGTATGTTGGGGGCCGCACGCAGTGCTGACCATAGGGGTGGGCTGTGTTGCGGTAGGCACGTGGCCCGGTGTACCGATTCGCCTGTTTGGTGTCTCGGGAACCCTGCTCACATCGTTCGGGGCCGTTAGTGGAAACCTCGGCCGGACTCCCTGCGGATGGAACCCGAATAGGCGATAAACCTGGACTAGAGACTTGAGTGTTTAGGTAGGCTGTGGCCGACACCCTCGCTGGGCTTCCGCTTGAAGGTTGCCGAGTACATGTCGTGTAAACGGCGGTAAGTGGTGAGAGCGTGTGTGAAGAAGTACACCCCTGCAGGGTTAACATCATCTATTCGAATAGCCGTGTCCGCGGAAATGGACTTCTGGGTTGCCTATATCAGTTCATAGACAAGTGAAAGTGGATACTCTAAAATGCGCAAGATAAGCGTGAGTGCTATGGATGGCCTTCTCGTAGGGAGACGGAAGTGGATCCATAGTGGTGTATTGATATGGTGAATATGTGGACTCATGTGCGCCATCTCAAAAGAGTTACTTGCAGTCGTAGTTCAGGATAGCCACTGAGTCAAAGCTGGCTTGCTGCAGTCAAACTCCACCACCCCCTTTATTGAAACTGATGCATATGTAGTTAGTTCTGATGTAAGTCTTGCTGAGTACATTTGTACTCATGTTTGCCTATTTTGTATTTTGCAGAGAGACGTCAGTCTCACTAGTAGTACCGCTTGGACTTCGACGTTTAGCTTGATACCTCAGCTACGATCTTGTGCCCTCGGCAGGATCTGGTAGATAGTCAGGCTTGTCAGCCTTTTTCATTTGTAGATGTCTGTACTCAGACATGATAAGCTTCCGCATGTGCTTTGACTTGTATGCTCTGAATGTTGGGTCATGAGACCCATGATTGTAATATCTTGCTCCTCGGAGCCTAATGATAAATACTTTGAGTCGTAGAGTTATGTTGTGATGCCATGTTGTATCTACTCATATTGGGCATATTGTGTGTATGATTGAAATGCTTGGTATGAGTGGGATCCAACTATCTAGTTGTTTATCCTTGGCAGCCTATCATATGGGGAAATGTAGTCTAGTGCTTTTGAGCGATAGTAGTCCGCTACAGCCCGGTTCACCGAAGTCCTACTAGCCCAAAGACTATCGCTCGGAACACCGACCGGCGGCATGTGATTCACTTCGCCTCGTGTGTCCATCCCGGGAAATGTCACGCGGTGACATCCGGAGTCCTGCCTAGCCTGCTACAGCCCGGATTACCGGAGTCCTGTTAGCCCAGTGCTATAGCCCGGATTCACACGTTGATGACCGACATGCTCGATGTGATTCATGTATGCCTGTCCTCATAGGTTAGCGCTGCTTTGGGTTCACGACTAGCCATGTCGGCCCGGGTTCTCTGTCATATGGATGCTAGCGACACTATCATATACGTGAGCCAAAAGACGCAAACGGTCCCGGGCCAGGTAAGGTGGCACCCGTGGAATACGTGCGTGAGGCCGCAAAGTGATATGATGTGTTACATGCTAGATCGGTGTGACCTAGGATCGGGGTCCTGACACATTCTTAATGCAGAGTAGAAATATAAAACTAAACTACTTGTCACTTACCCGAATCCGGAGTTCTCCAGGGGCGTTCGTAGATCTTCCCAGCAGCATATCCGCCGCCACCGCATTCTACCGAGCCGAAGAAGGCAGCTCGACGGAGAGTGTGTTCTGGTCTCAGTATTCTGAGACCGGACACCCTGTGCCTTTGAGCGAACAGCTGAAACAGTTGGTCGAGCTCCACAAGGCGGCCGAACAAGCCATGAAGGGATTGCTAATTCGGTTGTGGCCTGGGGAGGCCCTGCCTGGGAGCTACTTCGGGTTGGTGCGGCGGCTGGTGGAGGCCTGTCCACGGCTTGAGGTCGTCAAGCTCTCCGCCTGCATTGAAGGTGCCCGGAGGGCCCTTGCCCGTGTAAGGGTACACTGGGGTAAGCTGGACGGAGAAAAGCTGGTCAAGGACGGGCCGCCGCCGGGGAAGGAGCATCGCAAGACCGAGAAATACTACAAGGAACTGCTTCCCGGTGCCCGCCGTATTGCGGACGAATGTACTAGAGATATAGTTTTTGAATGAACTCGCTCGTCTGTGCCCTGTGCGCTGAAAACTTGTTCATATGCGCTTTAAGCAATGCTTATGTAATTTAAAATATTATTTTCTGTGCAGCCGTTTATCGAAAATTGAGAGATGGCTAGTCGTCGGCTTCTGCCCCCGTGCCGCTAGTGCTGGGGTGTTCAGGATAAACCTGAGCGCTCTTGTTCCCATAGTTGGGTCCTTCGAGGGAGGCGCTCAGCACAACGAACCAGGCAATCGGACTGTAATGCTTGAACACTCTCACTTAGCCATAGAACTTTATAATTTTAAATTTCGGCGAAGCCCCTAGTTTGGAAGGCCGAATTCGGGGCGCTATCCACTGAGGTGCTTAACCCAGCTCAACTGGGGCACAATCGCAGTGGTTCTCCTAGTGCTACCTTAGCCGATATAGCGGAACGTAAGGCACCAAAACATAGGAGCCGGGCAAACCCAACATGTGACCAAAATCATGATTCGGAGCCGATGCATATAGTGCTATAAGTTCGGGGTGCCGCTCTTGTGAAAGTGTACGGACTTCTCATGCCAGATAAAAGGGTAATGAAGCCCCTGGCATGTTTGTCGTACCATGGTGTACGGGTGCGATCATGTTATGTAAGAAACATATATATTAAAATATGATAATGCAAACAGTAGATAAAAATCTATGCATTGTTTATAAAGAGGCTATTTATCAAAGCTGAGCGATACAAGTAGTGCGATAAGCAAAAGAAATTTAGAATATTTAACATGTCCTGACCAGGGGCAGGCCGCGGAAGTGTGTTTGAAACAGGTATACTGCTCGAAATAGAGACCGCCTGAGAGTTCCATTATGCGGCATAGCTTTGTCTGCTTCCCTGGTCTAGCATCGTCTATACGGTAGCCGAATAGCCGAACAGGTCGTCCGAAATATGGAGTCCTGAAAAAAGAATCTGGCAGCCCCTAGTACGTTTTAAGCCGTATTGTGAGCATGCCGTTACTGTGCCCCTTCCCCGGTGCCCATGGAATTTCAAGGGCGTAGTTATGTACACGAGGTACTAGCTCCGCTATATTGCGCTGGCTGGGGTTGGGGCCGTATTGCTATGCTTGCTCGGATCATGCCAAACGGTCTTGTTGTATGTTACTCCGGGTGCGCTTAGCATTGTCCGGCTTTTTAGCGGCCGGACTGGGTAGTTGCCTTGAGAGGCTACTTTGTACTTCTGCTGCGAGAGCCGCCGTGTGCTCCTCCGTGCGGAGGGAGCGTTCGGTGTTTCCGTTGACCGTGATTACTCCTCGAGGGCCTGGCATCTTGAGCTTGAGGTATGCATAGTGCGGCACCGCATTGAATTTAGCGAATGCAGTTCGTCCAAGCAGGGCATGATATCCACTGCGGAACGGGACTATGTCGAAGATTAACTCTTCGCTTTGGAAGTTATCCGGAGATCCGAAGACCACATCAAGTGTTACGGAGCCCGTGCAGTTGGCCTCCACACCTGGTATGACCCCTTTAAAGGTCTTCCTTGTGGGCTTAATCCTTGATGGATCTATGCCCATTTTCCGCACTGTATCCTGATAAAATAGGTTCAGGCTACTGCCGCCGTCCATGAGGAATCTTGTTAAATGAAATCCGTCGATGATTGAGTCGAGAACCAATGCGGCAAAGCCGCCATGACAGATGCTAGTGGGGTGGTCCCTTCGGTCGAAGGTGATCGGGCAGGAGGACCATGGGTTGAACTTTGGGGCGACTGGCTCCATCGCGTATACGTCCCTTAGCGCACGCTTCCGCTCCCTCTTGGGAATGTGGGTTGCGTACATCATGTTCACCGTCCACACTTGTGGGGGAAACCCCTTCTGTCCGTTGTTTTTCGGCGGCCTGGGCTCCTCCTCGTCGTCGCTATGCAGCCCCTTGTCTTTGTTTTCGGCTCTTAACTTGCCTGCCTGCTTGAACACCCAACAATCCCTGTTGGTGTGATTGGCTGGCCTTTCGGGGGTGCCATGGATCTGGCACGAGCGGTCGAGTATTCGGTCCAAAATGGACGGGCCCTGGGTATTCTTTTGAAATGGCTTTTTCCGCTGACCGGATTTATAGCCTCTGAATCCGGCATTCACTGCCGTATCTTCATTGCTATCGCTGTTAACGCGGCGCTTCTGCTTGTTTCGACGTGTCCTGCCACTTTTGTCCTTGGTATCCGAATTACCAGGACTCTTTGACAAGTTGTTGCTGCGAGCTAGCCAGCTATCTTCGCCCGCGCAAAAGCGGGTCATTAGTGTCGTTAGGGTTGCCATAGATTTCGGCTTTTCCTGTCCCAGGTGCCGGGCAAGCCACTCATCACGGATATTATGTTTGAAGGCTGCTAGGGCCTCTGCGTCCGGACAATCGACTATCTAGTTTTTCTTTGTTAGGAACTGTGTCCAGAATTGCCTGGCCGATTCCTCTGGCTGCTGAATTATGTGGCTTAGGTCGTCGGCGTCCGGTGGCTGCACATAAGTGCCCTGGAAGTTGTCGAGGAATGCGGCTTCCAGGTCCTCCCAAGAATCGATTGAGTCTGCTGGCAGGCTGTTAAGCCAGTGCCGAGCCGGTCCTTTGATCTTGAGGGGGAGGTACTTAATGGCGTGTAAGTCATCGCCGCGTGCCATGTGGATGTGAAGGAGATAATCCTCAATCCATACCGCCGGATCTGTCATACCATCGTACGATTCGATATTTACAGGCTTGAAGCCCTCTGGGATTGTATGATCCATTACTTCATCTGTGAAGCATAGCGGGTTTGCGGCGCCCCTGTACTGGGCTATGTCGCGACGTAGCTCGGAAGAGCCATATCTGTCGTGTTCGGCCCGGCCGGATTTATTGTGTCCGGAGTGAAGATCGTCATCACGTGTCGTCGGGCGCCTGCGCGATCCATAGTTCGATCTTGTTTTCCTTGCTTTATCCTCCAGTACATCTCGCAGGTCTAGCGCATTCTCCCGTGCCTTAGTGGAGCGGCACCGGGGTATGGCTTGGTTGTAGTTTCGACAAGCTTCTCTGTCCCGGCCACGAGGCGGCCGGTCTTCCATGTCATGCGCTGGTGATGTAGGTGCTTCCTCTTCTGATTGGGGTAGCGGCCTGCGCTTAGGATAATTCTGGGAGGGGCGCTCGAGTTCGTACTCTTCGGCCACAAGGACTTCAGTCCATCTGTCAGCTAGCAAATCTTGATCAGCTCGAAGCTGTTGCCGCTTTTTCTTTATGCTGTTCGCCGTGGCTAAAAGCCTGCGCCTAAAGCGCTCTTGTTCGGCGGGGTCTGATGGCACGACGAAATCATCGTCGTCGAGGCTCGCCTCGTCTTCGGAGGGAGGCATATAGTTATCGTCCTCGACCTCCCGTTCGGCCTCTTTTTCGTGAGGGCTGGCTTCTCCATCTTCCTGCGCCGAGTCTTGCTGGTTTTGGTGTTCTTCGGCGCTATCCGGGGTAGTATTATCTCCCATCCCGGAGTCACCGTTTTTGCTTTGGCGGGATTTAGAGCGGCGCCGCTGACGCCGGCGCTTTGGCTGCTTTTTGGAGGGGTCATCCCCTGCCGTTCCATCGCCATCTCCATCCTTTGGAGTATCCACCATATATATGTCATATGACGAAGTGGCGGTCCAGCGCCCTACAGGTGCTGGTTCCTGTTCGTCTCCTCCTTCGTCGTCCATACCGTCGAAGTCTTCGGAGCCGAAGTCTAGCATGTCGGTTAAATCGTCGACAGTGGCTATTAAGTGGGTGGTGGGAGGGCTTTGAATTTCTTCATCGTCTGTATCCCATCCTCGCAGACCGTAGTCCGGCCTGGGCTCTCTGGACAAAGAGAGAGACTTGAGGGAGTTCAGGATATCACCAAAAGGTGAGTGCTGAAAGATGTCCGCGGCGGTGAACTCCATTAGAGGCGCCCAATCAGATTCGATCGGCAAGGGCGCGGGAGGATCGGAATTCGGAGGAGTCCGCCTCTTCAGAGTCATGGGCCGTGCGGAGTGCGGGACTGGCGTTTGGCTCGATCGCCTTTGAAATTGCAGCCCCCGAGGTGACGTCCAACCGTTCATCCTCAGTCGATGCAGTGGGCTCCGAGTCGAAGGTCGGAACCGGTGCGTGTGCGGCCTCCAGAACATTGTTCGGAGGCAGAGCTAGATCGTGGCCCTCGAGATAGTGCGGCACGCTTGGCTGTGGCTCGAACCCGTCAAAGATCAAGTCTCCGCGGATGTCAGCCGTGTAGTTTAAGCTTCCAAACCTGACTTGATGGCCAGGGGCGTAGCTTTCAATCTGCTCCAGACGACCAAGCGAATTGGCCCGCAGAGCGAAGCCGCCGAAGACGAAGATCTGTCCGGGGAGAAAAGTCTCACCCTGGACCTCATCGTTGTTGATGATCAAAGGAGCCATCGGGCCTAAAGGTGACGACACAGAGGAACTCTCAATGAAAGCACCAATGTCGGTGTCAAAACCGGCGGATCTCGGGTAGGGGGTCCCGAACTGTGCGTCAAGGTCGGATGGTAACAGCAGACAAGGGACACTTTATTTTACGCTGGTTCGGGCCCTCTCGATGAAGGTAAAACCCTACTCCTGCTAGATTAATATTGATGATATGGGTAGTACAAGAGTAGATCTACCACGAGATCAAGGAGGCTAAACCCTAGACGCTAGCCTATGGTTTGATTGTGTATGATGATGATTGTCCTACGGACTACAACCTTCCGGTTTATATAGGCACCGGATAGGGTTAGGGTTACACAGAGTCGGTTTACAATGGTAGGAGATCTTGAATATCTGCACACCTAGCTTTCCTTCCACGCCAAGGAAAGATCCTTCCGGACACGGGACGAAGTCTTCAATCTTGTATCTTCATGGTCCTGGAGTCCGGCGAAGGTATAGTCCGGCTATCCGAACACCCCCTAACCCAGGACTCCCTCAACACCGGAGAGGGTTAGGGTTACACAAAGTCGGTTACAATGGTAGGAGATCTAAATATCCGCATCGCCAAGCTTGCCTTCCACGCCAAGGAAAGTCCCATCCGGACACGGGACGAACTCTACAATCTTGTATCTTCATAGTCTAGGAGTCCGGCCGAAGGTATAGTTCGTCTATCCGAACACCCCCTAATCCAGGACTCCCTCAAAAGGGGTTGCCACAGTGGCACACAAGAGGTGGAAAGGGTATAGTAATGCGAGGTTATCCCTCGCATTACATGACAAGGCGCATTTAATGCGCCTTGCTTAGGTGTCCTTGCTTTATCGGGGACGGGGGAGAGCCCTGTCCCGTCTGTTGCCGCTCCCTCTTGCGTTGACATGCGCCCTGGCCAGCGGTGCTTGTGGTGCCATGTAGGCAGGCAAGCAGCTGAGGTGGCGCAGCAGTGGGTCTCCACGAAGATCTGTACACTGCCATGCAGGTGCCTGCCCAACTGGTTGGGTCAGCAGCCGCATGGGAACGGCAGTGGAGGTGCGACTGGTGAGGGCCTGATGGTGGCCCTACAGGTGTCCTTGGCAAGGGCCTTGCCGGGGCCCCGACAAGGGTCCTGCCGTGGCGCTCGCTGTCATCCCCTGCAAGGCTCTTGTCGAGGGCCTTGTGGTCCTCCTTGGCTGGGATCCCGCCAAGGATCATCACCTTCTTAAGTGGGCATTTGGTCTTGAATGTCTTCACGAAGATCTGCATGCCACCACGGGGACGTCTCCCGAATCCTTGCCCCATAGGGGCAGTGGACTCAAGGGTGACCTCGCTTCGTGGGTGTGGGGTGAGCTGCCACGGCAAGGATCTTGCCGGGCTTGCTAAAGCTGCCCCCTGACAAGGATCTTGCCGGGGTCTGCTCTGTCCCCTTTTCTCTTTGTGGTCTTGGTCTTGGCGTCGTTCTGCTTCTCTTCAGCTCTGGTCTTACCTTGGTTTACCTCCCTTGCCATGCTCGGTGTGGCGGCGCCCGTGGCTCAGACTGCCCGTGCACAGTCATAGGGGTACAAAAAGTGTACCCCCCCTTTTTGTACACCGACAACTTGTGGGTCATCAAGACTCTTTTCTGGCACCCTTGCCGGGGAGTGAAGCGCCTTTGGTACGTGGAACTTGGTAAGGAAAAATTTATATATTGTAATGAAATTTACTGTCACTTGTTACTATGGAAAGTAATCCTCTGAGGGGCTTGTTCGGGGTATCTTCACCCTGTCCAATAGAGCAAAGAGTTGCTCCTCAACCTACTGAACCTATTGAAAATGAAACTCCTTTTGAATTTCCTTCGGGTATGATGGAAAAACTGCTAGCCAATCATTTTACAAGAGATGGAACAAAGCAATCTGATGAGCACTTAATATATGTGGATGAAGTTTGTGGATTATTTAAGCTTGCAGGTATATCCGATGATGTTGCTAACACTACGGGAAACTGGAGATTTGCCATCAGTACTGTTCTTTGCCGTCAGCATTTCGTCGGGCCAGATGGCAAAGACAAACTTTGCCAACAGCGGCTGACGGCAAAGAACAACTGACAGCAAATCCATACTTTGCCGTCTATAAACAAAACACAGACGACAAAGATTCTTTGCCGTCTGGGATTCTTTTTTACAGACGGCAAAGAGCTCTTTTTGCCGTCTGTAAAAAAATCACAGACAGCAAAAACTTTGCCGTTTGCGATTTATTTTACAGACGACAAAGAGAGCTCTTTGTCGTCTGTAAAAACAATCGCAGACGGCGAAGAAAAAGCACAGCACACGGATCGATGAGGTGGCACGATCTGGGGCGCCCCCACCCGCATCCGTTTCACACCACGCACGCCCCACCCACCCATCCACCAGTCCCTCTCTCTCTCTTATCCCCAAGCCCCACCACAATCTCTCTCCCACGCCCGACCCCATCTCTCCCTCGATCCCTTCTCTGCCGCACACACTCTGCCTGGTCCTTGCTCGTCAACCGCTGCCGATCGACCCGCCTCACCGTCGCCTGAGCAGATGCCGGTGCGGGATCTTCCTCCTCCTCCCCCGCTCGTCAACTGCCGCCGCTCGACCCTGCCTCACCGTCGCCTAAGCAGAGGCCGGCGGGGGATCTTCCTCCTCCTCCCCTGCTCGTCAACCGCCGCTGCTCGACCCTGCCTCACCGTCGCCTGAGCAGAGGCCGGCGCGGGATCTTCCTCCTCCTCCCCTGGTCGTCAACAGCCGCCGCTCGACCCCGCCTCTCCGTCGCCTAAGCCGGAGGCCAACGCGGGATCTTCCTCGTCCTCCCCTGCCTGCGACCCGGCGCCTTCTCCTCCCTTGCTCGCCGCTGGTCGCTGGTCGACCCCGCGCCGCCGGCGCGGGAGCCTCCTCCCGTGCTCGTCAACTGCCGCCGCCCTTCAACGCGGCAGGTCCTCTGGCATGCGGAGGGCGCCGTGGCTGGCGACGATGGCGCCGCCGACGAGCATCCCAGAGATGATGGCGCCGTGGCCGTGAAGAAGAAGGCCCCAGGGGCTGCTCTCCTTCCTCGTGGCACCCGGATGAGGTTTGAGGCGGCGGGCGACGAGATCTGGTAGGCTTCCTGGGCGCGAGAAGTTCGTCTTACCCTGGATGTGATATTGGTTTAACTCTGCCCTGTACTTGTCCAATCCAGGGGCTCCATGGCGCCATGGTCAACTCCGCCGGAAGACCACCATTCACCTCGTCTAGCTCGACGCCCATGCTCGGATCTGGATGCTGGCAAGGGCCAGTTCGTCTGTTTTGTAATCGTTTTTTTGTTGTTTGGTTTGTTCGTTGTTCTTATAAATGGAGAACATTATATTGTGTAAATACTGTGATGATGGATATAGTATGTAAATAGAATATTTATGTCTTACAAAAATCCGTTCACTCGTCATAGCTGTGAAAGATTTTCCATATATGCCTTCGGCCATCTACGGCCTCTGCACTTGTAGTGTTGTTTTATTTTATTTTAACAAAAATATTTGCTTTGCCGTCTGGGCATACAAGGAAGACAGCAAAGACATAGCGTAACTGACGGCAAAGTACTTGACGCCGTCCGTCAACGCGACCGCTCCGTCTGTTGGCATTTTTTGCCGTCTGGCTAGTTTGCTGACGGCAAACCATATTGGCAGACGGCAAACTCTTTGCCATCATCCCGACAAACAGCAGACGGCAAAGAATTCTTTGCCGATTAATCTTTGCTGTCTGACTTTGCCGTCTGCTTCCTGACGGCAAAGTCTTTGCCGTCTGGAATTAGGTCTTTGCCGTCTGTGATCCACAGACGGCAAATTACCTGTTTCCTGTAGTGTAAGAAGAAGGTCCTCCCTTTATCTTTGAAGGGAGACGCATTGACATGGTATAGGCTATGTGATGATACGAGATCATGGAACTATAAAAGATTGAAATTAGAATTTCATCAAAAGTATTACCCTATGCATCTTGTTCATCATGATTGCAATTATATATATAATTTTTGGCCTCACGAAGGAGAAAGCATCGCTCAAGCTTGGGGAGGCTTAAATCAATGTTATATTCATGCCCCAATCATGAGCTCTCAAGAGTGACAATTATTCAAACATTTTATGCTCGGCTTTCTGAAAATAATCGCACCATGCTCGATACTTCTTGTGCTGACTCTTTTATGATGAAGACTATTGAATTTAGATGGTATTTATTGGATAGAATTAAACGCAACTATGAAGATTGGGATCTCGACGAAGTAAGGAGTCAGGTATGACACCTAAGTTTGATTGTGTTAAATCTTTTATGGATACCGATATTTTCCGTAAGTTTAGCACTAAATATGGACTTGACTCTGAGATAGTAGCTTCTTTCTATGAATCTTTTGCTACTTATGTTGATCTCCCCAAGGAGGAGTGGTTTAAATATCATCCTCCCATAGAAGTAAAAGTAGTTGCACCTATTAAAGTTGAAGAAAAGACTGTCACTTATAATGATCCTATTGTTCCTACTTCTTATGTTGAGAAACCACCTTTCCCTGTTTGAATAAAGGATCATGCTAAAGCTTCAACTGTGGTTCGTAAAAGCAATATTAGAACTTATACACCCCCTGAGCAAGTTAAAGTAGAACCTAATATTGCTATTGTTAAAGATCTCTTGTCTGGTAATATTGATGGGCATGTTATTTAGTTCTGCGATGAAACTGCTAGAATTGCTAAACCCTGTGCTAAAGATAAACATAGACATGTGGTATGCGTGCCTGTTATTTCTGTTAAAATAGGAGATCATTGTTATCATGGCTTATGTGACATGGGTACTAGTGCTAGTACAATTAAACTTGCCAATAGGGATACTATATCACCAGTGGGAATTGTTAGAGATGTTGAAGTCTTGTGTGGGAAAACTAAATATCCTGCTGATTTTCTTGTTCTTGGTTCCCCACAAGATAGCTTTTGTCCCATTATATTTGGTAGACCCTTCCTGAACACTGTTAATGCTAGGAAAGACTGCGAAAAGAATGTTGTTACTATTGGCTTGGATGATATGATTCATGAGTTTAATTTCTCTAAATTCAGTAAACAACATCGTGAGGAATAATTGCCTAGTAAGGATGAAATTATTGGTCTTGCTTCTATTGTTGTACCTCCCAGTGATCCTTTAGAACATTATTTGCTAGACCATGAAAATGATATGTTCATGAATGAAAGAAGGGAAATAGATGAAGTATTCTCTAAATAGGAACCTATTCTGAAACAATTTTCCTGTTGAAATCCTAGGGGATCCTCCTCCACCCAAGGGTGATCCCGTGTTTGAGCTTAAACCGTTGCCTGGTAATCTTAAATATGCTTATCTTGATGAAAAGAAGATATATCCTGTTATTATTAGTGCTAACCTTTCAGAGCATGAAGAAGAAAGATTATTGAAAACTCTGAAGAAGCACCGTGTCGCTATTGGATATACTCGTGATGATCTTAAGGGCATTAGTCCCACTCTATGTCAACATAAAATAAATTTGGAAGAAGATGCCAAACCAGTTCGTGATCCTCAACGACGTCTGAATCCTAAAATGAAAGTAGTGGTAAGAAAAGAAATACTCAAGCTTCTGGAGGCAGGTATAATTTATCCCATTGCTGATAGTCAGTGGGTAAGTCCTGTCCATTGTGTCCCTAAGAAGGGAGGTATTACTGTTGTTCCTAATGATAAAGATGAATTGATCCCACAAAGAATTATCACGGGTTATAGGATGGTAATTGATTTCCGCAAATTAAATAAGGCTACTAAGAAAGATCATTACCCCTTACCTTGTATTGATCAAATGCTAGAAAGATTATGCAAACATACACATTACTGCTTTCTAGATGGTTATTCTGGTTTCTCTCAAATAGCTGTGTCGGCAAAAGATCAATCAAAAACTACTTTTACTTGCCCTTTTGGTACTTTTGCTTATAGACGTATGCCTTTTGGTTTATGTAATGCACCTGCTACCTTTCAAAGATGCATGATGGCTATATTCTCTGAATTTTGTGAAAAGACTTGTGAGGTTTTCATGGACGACTTTTCCGTCTATGGATCTTCTTTTGATGATTTCTTGAGCAATCTTGATCGAGTTTTGCAGAGATGTGAAGAAACTAATCTTGTCTTGAATTGAGAAAAGTGCCACTTTATGGTAAATGAGGGTATTGTCTTGGGGCATAAAGTTTCTGAAAGAGGTATTGAAGTCGATAAAGCCAATGTTGATGCTTTTTAAAAGATGTCATGTCCCAAGGACATCAAAGGTATAAGAAGTTTCCTTGGTCACGCCAGATTTTATAGGAGGTTCATTAAGGACTTCTCAAAAATTTCTCGGCCTCTGACTAATTTATTACAAAAAGATATACCATTTGTCTTTGATGATGATTGTGTAGAAGCATTTGAAATACTTAAGAAAGCATTAGTCTCTGCACCTGTTGTTCAGCCACCTGATTGGAACTTACCCTTTGAAATTATGTGTGATGCTAGTGATTGTGCTGTAGGTGTTGTTCTAGGGCAAAGAGTTGATAGGTAATTAAATTTTATCCATTATGCTAGTAATACTCTAGACAATGCTCAAAGAAACTATGCTACTACTGAAAAAGAGCTTATAGCAGTTGTATTTGCTTGTGATAAGTTCAGACCTTATATTGTTGATTCTAAAGTAACTATTCACACAGATCATGCTACTATTAAATATCTTATGGAAAAGAAAGATGCTAAACCTGGACTTATTAGATGGGTTCTCTTGCTACAAGAAGTTGATTTGCATATTGTTGATAGAAGAGGAGTTGAGAACCCCGTTGCAGACAACTTATCTAGGTTAGAGAATGTTCTTGATGACCCAGTACCTATTGATGATAGCTTTCCTGATGAACAATTAAATGTTATAAGTACTTCTCGTAGTACTCCATGGTATGCTAATTATGCTAATTACATTGTTGCTAAATTCATACCACCTAGCTTCACATACCAACAAAAGAGAAAGTTTTTCTATGATTTAAGACATTACTTTTGGGATGACCCACATCTTTATAAAGAAGGAGTAGATGGTGTTATTACACATTGTGTACCTGAGCATGGACAGGAACAGATCCTACGCAAGTGCCACTCCGAAGCTTATGGAGGACACCACGCTGGAGATAGAACTGCACATAAGGTATTGCAATCCGATTTTTATTGGCCTACTCTCTTCAAGGATGCCCGTAAGTTTGTCTTGTCTTGCGATGAATGCCAAAGAATTGGTAACATTAGTAGACGTCAAGAAATACCTATGAATTATCCACTTGTTATTGAAGCATTCGATGTTTGGGGCTTTAATTATATGGGACCTTTTCCTGCCTCTAATGGATATACACATATTTTAGTTGTTGTTGATTACGTTACTAAGTGGGTAGAAGCTATTCCAACTAGTAGTGCTGATCATAACACTTCTATTAAAATGCTTAAGGAAGTTATTTTTCCGAGGTTTGGAGTCCCTAGATATTTAATGACTGATGGTGGTTCACATTTTATTCATGGTGCTTTCTGTAAAATGCTTGCTAAATATGATGTTAATCATAGAATTGCATCTCCTTATCATCCTCAGTCTAGTGGTCAAGTAGAGTTGAGTAACAAAGAGCTCAAATTAATTTTGCAAAAGACTGTCAATAGGTCTAGAAAGAATTGGTCCAAGAAACTTGATGATGCATTATGGGCATATAGAACTGCATATAAAAATCCTATGGGTATGTCTCCGTATAAAATGGTTTATGGAAAAGCATGTCACTTACCTCTCGAACTAAAACATAAGGCATATTGGGCTGTTAAAGAGCTCAACTATGATTTCAAACTTGCCGGTGAGAAGAGGTTATTTGATATTAGCTCACTTGATGAATGGAGAACCCAAGCTTATGAAAATGCCAAGTTGTTTGAAGAAAAAGTTAAAAGATGGCATGACAAAAGGATACAAAAGCGTGGGTTTAAAGTAGGTGATTATGTATTGCTATACAACTCTCGTTTAAGATTTTTTGCAGGAAAACTTTTCTCTAAATGGGAAGGCCCCTACGTTATTGAGGAGGTCTATAGGTCCGGTGTCATAAAAATCAACAACTTCGAAAGCATGAATCCGAAGGTGGTAAACGGTCAAAGAATCAAACATTACATCTCAGGTAATCCCATAAATGTTGAAACCAATATTATTGAAACCGTAACCCCCGAGGAATACATAAGAGACACTTTCTAGAACGTTTAAGACTCCGAAAAGGAATAGGTATGTGGTACGGTAAGTAAACCGACTCCAAAACAATTTTTTAAGGCAATATTTCTCCGTTTTGGAATATTTTGAAAAATAGAAATATAAGTAGCAGTCCGGGAAGGACACGAGGGCCCCACGAGGGTGGTGGGCGCGCCCTACCACCTGGGCGCGCCCCCTACCTCGTGAGCACCTCCTGTGCCTTTCGGACTCCGTTTTCTTGCACGGTACGTATTTTGGTCGGTAAAAATTCACTATATATTCTCCCGAAGGTTTTCACTCCCGTATCACGCAAATCTCCTCTGTTCTTGTTTTGGGCTATTCTCTGTCAGGGTTGTCAAGGCCGGGCATCATGTCGTCCCCCTCCTCCAACAACGGTGACAAAGATGCTTGGCTAAAGAAGATAGAGCTAAAGAGAGAAGAACCCTTGGAGATCAACAAGGATGAAGGGATCAAGAAGGCCACAGAGAACCAAGCTCCGGCGACAGAAGACATCTTTCCACTTGATCACAACCTTCTTACCCCAACTAAGATCGAAGCTTTCCAGATGATTGAGTTAACTCGTATTCAAAACAAGTATCTCACAAGCTAAAATATTTTGTTGAAGGAGCATATCTTTGGGCTCAAGGGCATTATTCGCAAGCTAGAGGACCTCTTACGCTCGATGTGCGACTATCCATCACCTTCACCTTCTTCACCAACAAAGGAGATATAATCACATGGGTATGGGCACTCCCCTTGGCAACTGCCAAGCTTGGGGGAGGTGCCCCGTTATCGTATCACAACCACAACTCCTATCTTTACCGTTTTTCTTAGTTCGATCCTATTAGTAGTATGTTGATCTAGTAGAATAAAGTTTATGGCATGATCTAGTTTTGAGTTTTGCTTTGTGATCTCTCTATGTAATCGAGTCCGTGAGCTATATATAATAAAGATTAGTGTTGAGTCAAGGGCTTGATTATTTTGCCATGATCTTGATTGAATAAAGAAAAGAAGAAAAAGAATAAAAAAAACAAAAAGTTCATACTGATCTTATTGAAAGTAGTGACTCCACATAGAAAGAGTATGATGATTAAAAGTTGTTGGGAGTTGGCAGACATAGCTTTGGTCATCGTTGCAATTAATAGTAAGTAATAAGGAAAGAGAGGTTTCACATATAGATATATTATCATTGACATCTTTTATAATTGGGAGCACTCATTAAAATATGACATGCTAAAGAGTTGATGTTGGACAAGGAAGACAACGTGATGAGTTATGTTTTCTTATATCTGAGATAAAGTATGTTGTCATGGATCCTCTAACATGTTGAGCTTGCCTTTCCCCCTCATGCTAGCCAAATTCTCAGCACCAAGTAGAGATACTACTTGTGCTTTGAGGGAGCCCTGGATTAGGGGGTATCCGGACAGCTGGACTATAACCTTTGGCCGGACTGTTGGACTATGAAGATACAAGATTGAAGACTTCGTCCCGTGTCCGTATGGGACTTTCCTTGGCGTGGACGGCAAGCTTGGCAGTACGGATATGTAGATCTCCTTCCTTGTAACCGACTCTATGTAACCCTAGCCCCCTCCGGTGTCTATATAAACCGGAGGGTTTAGTCCGTAGGACAGAACAACAACAATCATACCATAGGCTAGCTTCTAGGGTTTAGCCTCTCTGATCTCGTGGTAGATCCACTCTTGTACTACCCATATCATCAATATTAATCAAGCAGGAGTAGGGTTTTACCTCCATCGAGAGGGCCCGAACCTGGGTAAAAACATCGGGTCCCTTGTCCCCTGTTACCATCCGCCTAGACGCACAGTTCGGGACCCCCTACCCGAGATCCGCTGGTTTTGACACCGACATTGGCGCTTTCATTGAGAGTTCCTCTATGTCGTCATCTTTAGGCTTGATGGCTCCTCCGATCATCAACAACGATGCAGTCCAGGGTGAGACTTTTCTCCCCGGACAGATCTTCCTGTTCGGCGGCTTCGCACTGCGGGCCAACTCGCTTGGCCATCTGGAACAGATAGAGAGTTACGCCCCTGGCCATCAGGTCAGGTTTTGTAGCTTAAACTACACAACTGACATCCGCGGAGACTTGATCTTCGACGGATTCGAGCCCCGGCCGAGTGCGCCGCACTGTCACGATGGGCATGATTTAGCTCTGCCGCCGAACAGTGTCCTAGAGACCGCACCTGCAACCGCTCTGACCTTCAATTCGGAGCCAACTGTGCCATCCGTGGGCGGGTGGTTAGACCCCGCCACGGAAGCAGCAGCCTCAACGGCGATCGAGCCGAACACCAACCTTACCCTTCGCGAGGCCCGTGACTCCACATTGCCGGACTCTCCTCTGGACTCCGAACCACCCGCGCCCCTGCCAATCAAGGCCGATTGGGCGCCGATCATGGAGTTCACCGCCGCAGATATCTTTCAGCACTCGCCCTTCGGCGACATACTGAATTCACTAAGGTCTCTCTCCTTGTCAGGAGAGTCCCGGCCAGATTATGACCGGCGGGATAGGGATGCGGAAGACGAAGAAATTCGATGCCCACCCACCACCCACTTCATAGCCACTGTCGATGATTTGACTGACATGCTCGACTTCGACTTCGAGGACATCGACGGTATGGACGACGATGTAGGAGACGAACAGGAACCAGCGCCTACAGGGCCTTTGTCACGGCCACCTCGTCAGTATATATATATATATATATATATATATATATATATATATATATATATATATATATATATATATATATATATATATATATATATATATATATGGTGGACACACCCAAAGAAGGTAATGGCGACGGAGCAGCGGAGGATGACCCCTCCAAGAAGCAACCCAAGCATCGGCGTCAGCGATGCCGCTCTAAGTCTCGCCAAAGCAAAAACAGTGATACCGGCACAGGAGATAATAACACCCCGGACAGTGCCGAAGACAAACCCCTCCAGCAAGATTCAACGCAGGAGGACGGAGAAGCCAGCCCTCCTGAGAGAGCGGCAGATAGAGAGGAAGAGGATGATAATTACATGCCTCCCTCCGAAGACGAGGCAAGCCTCGACGACGACGAATTTGTCGTGCCTGAGGATCCCGTCGAACAAGAGCGCTTCAAGCGCCGGCTTATGGCCACGGCGAATAGCCTCAAGAAAAAGCAGCAGCAGCTTAGAGCTGATCAAGACTTGCTAGCTGACAGATGGACTGAAGTCCTTGCGGCCGAGGAATACGAACTCGAACGCCCCTCCAAGAGCTACCCAAAGCGCAGGTTACTACCCCGATTAGATGAGGAAGCATCTAAACCTACATCTCCAGTGTATGACGCGGCTGACCGGCCACCTCGTGGCCGCGACAGAGAGGCCTCTCGGCGCACAGCTCAAGCCGCACCCCGGCATCACTCAAAACATACCAAGGCACAGGGAAATGCGCTAGATCTGCAAGACATATTGGAGGACAAAGCAAAGCAAACAAGATCGATCTACGGATCGAGTGGGCACCCCACCACACGAGACGATAACCGTCACGCCGGATACAGCAAAAGTAAATCCGGTCGGGCCGAACACAGCAGACAAAACTCATTCGAGCTGCGTCGTGATATAGCCCAGTACAGAGGCGCCGCACACCCGCTTTGCTTCATATATGAAGTAATGGATCATCAAATCCCAGAGGGTTTCGAACCCGTGAATATCGAATAATATGACGGTACGACAAATCCCGCGGTATGGATTGAGGAGTACCTCCTTCATATCCACATGGCCCGTGGCGACGATCTACATGCCATCAAATACCTCCCACTCAAGTTAAAAGGACCAGCCCGGCATTGGCTCAACAGCTTGCCAGCAGAATCCATTGGTTGTTGGGAAGATCTGGAAGCCGCATTCCTCGACAACTTCCAGGGCACTTATGTGCGACCACCAGATGCCGATGACTTGAGCCACATAATTCAACAGCCAGAGGAATCGGCCAGGCAATTCTGGACACGGTTCCTAACCAAGAAAAATCAAATCGTCGATTGTCCGGATGCAGAGGCCCTAGCGGCTTTCAAGCATAACATTCGCGACGAGTAGCTTGCCCGGCACCTGGGACAGGAAAAGCCAAAATCTATGGCAGCCCTCACGACACTCATGACCCGCTTTTGCGCAGGAGAAGACAGTTGGATGGCTCGTAGCAATAACATGTCAAAGAGCCCTGGTACTTCGGATACCAAGGACAGCAATGGCAGGTCACGTCGCAACAAACACAAATGCTGCATTAATAGCGGCAATACTGAGGATACCGCAGTTAACGCCGGATTCAGAGGCTCTAAGCCCGGTCAGCGGAAAAAGCCATTCAAAAGAAACACTCCGGGCCC
This sequence comes from Aegilops longissima, assembly GCA_021605205.1. Lineage (NCBI taxonomy): Eukaryota > Viridiplantae > Streptophyta > Magnoliopsida > Poales > Poaceae > Aegilops > Aegilops longissima. Next base: position 612,757,719 of record CM038681.1, on the reverse strand, counting down.
GTCCAGTTTGGACCGTATACTCGATCGCTCGTGTCAGATACATGGCACCCCCGACAAGCCAGCCAACCACACCAACAGGGATTGTTGGGTGTTCAAGCAGGCCAGCAAGTTAAATGCTGAAAACAAAGACAAGGGGCTACATAGCAACGAGGAGGAGTAGCCCCGGCCGCCGAACAACAGAGGAAAGAAGCGTTTCCCCCCACAAGTGCGGATGGTGAACATGATATATGCAACCTACATCCCCAAGAGGGAGCGGAAGTGTCAGGACCCCGATCCTAAGCCACATCGATCTAGCATGTAACACATCATATCACCTTGCGGCCTCACGCACGGTACTCCCACGGGTGCCACCTTACCTGGCCCGGGACCGTTTGCGTCTTTTGGCTCACGTATATGATAGTGTCGCTAGCATCCATATGACAGAGAACCCGGGCCGACATGGCTAGTCGTGAACCCAAAGCGGCACTAGCCTATGAGGACAGGCATACATGAACCACAACGAACGTGTGGGTCATCAACGGATGAATCCGGGCTGTAGCACTGGGCTAACAGGACTCCGGTGAACCGGGCTGTAGCAGGCTAGGCAGGACTCCGGGAACCAGCGCGTGACATTTCCCCGAAGGGACAGACACAGGATCGAAGTGAACCACATGCCGGCCAGTCAAGTGTTCCAAGCAGTAGTGCTGGGCTAGCAGGACTCCGGTGAACCGGGCTGTAGCGGACTACTATCGCTCTGAAGCACTAGACTACATTTCCCCATATGAAAGGCTGCCAAGGATAAACAACTAGATAGTCGGATCCCACTCATACCAAGCATTTCAATACACACAATATGCCCGATATGAGTAAATACAACATGGCATCACAACAAAACTCTACATCTCAAGTACTTTATTTAAAGGCTCCAAAGAGCCATACATATCATCCATACAGATAGGGGTCACATGACCCGACACTCAAGTCATACAAACATACAAGCACATGCGGAAGCAAAGTAGTCTGAGTACATACTCTGAAAAGAAAGAAGGCTTAGTGAAGCCCGTCTATCTACATCGACCCTTCACAAGTCTTGGATCACCACCTGAGTGATAAGTCACTCGTCGACGTCAAGGTCTATGCAGAACCCGTCAGAAGGGACGGCGTTGTCGTCTGAAAACATTAATTAAAGCAAACATGAGTACAAAGGTACTCAGCAAGTCTTACCACAGAATCCTACTATACATGCACATTCTCAAGAAGGTAGTGGAGTAATTGCAGCAAGCCAGCTTTGACTCTTGGCTAAGCTATCCTACGACAGACACAACTTGAAAAACATTTGTCGCACACGAGTCCACTATCACCATCACAATACTCCACCGTGGATCCTCTCTCGTCATCCCACGAGGGTGCCATCCGCGGTACTCACACTTATCTTGAGGCTTTTAGTAGTATCCATTTGCTTTTCTATGAACTGTATAGGTGACCAAGTAGTCCTTTACCGCGGACGCGGCTATTCGAATAGTTTAATACCCTGCAGGGGTGTACTTCTTCACACACGCTCTCAACCACTTACCGCCGTTTACACGACATGTACTCGACAACCTTCAAGCGGAAGCCCAGCGAGGGTGTCGGCCACGGCCTACCCAAACACTCGAGTCTCTAGTCCAGGTTTATCGCCTATTCGGGTTCCATCCACAGGGAGTCCGGCCGAGGTTTCCACTAACGGCCCCGAACGATGTGAGCAGGGTTCTCGAGACACCAAACGGGCGAATCGGTACACCGGGCCACGTGCCTACCGCAACACAGTCCACCCCTATGGTCAGCACTGCGTACGGCCCCCAGCATACTACAAACACCAGAAACTACTTGCAACTCCTGGACAGAGAACAAGGGTGATCAAGAAGCCGAGAGAGTCAATTAAGGATCCCAATGTGTGGTAGTAGCTGAATCTTAAATCACACACACAGATCTCAGTTCTTAGGGACGGCCTCAATGAAACAACCCACCATGTACTCCTACATGGCCTCTCATCAATTCCTTTACCAAATCGTATTCAACACTTTCATACTCTCGACACCATCACAACCTTTCACTCTAGTTCCTCATCCCGATGAGCCAGACCTGACACAACTCTAAGCATAGCAAGCATAGCATGGTAGGAGACACACACACATGGCTCAATCAACTCCTACACATGCTAGTGGGTTTCATCTAGTTACTGTGGCAATGATAGGTCATGCAGAGGAAGTGGGTTTAGCTACCGCGACACACAGCAGTTTGAAACGCGTTGTCTTAATGCAGTAAACGAGAGCAGAAGCGAGAACATGGGTTTGTATCAGAATGATCAATGAGTTGCTTGCCTAAAGGAGTGGTGGTGGGATACTGCCCTTCAGTTGGATACTCGTGGATATCCTCGGAGGCAGAACCTACCACGGAAGACACATTGCAACACAATCAATGCATGACAATATGCAACAATATGATGCATGCTATGACATGGCAATATGATGTGTGTTGACCTAATGCAAGCTAGAACAGAATGAAAAGGGTTTAAATGAACCAAAGGTTCATTTGTTAGTTCATTTAAACTTGATCATAAAGTGCTACACCTAGTATTGCTTAAACAGCAAGGTAAACTTGCTCTGACATGCATGAAACCATTTCCATTGGATAGATTGAATTTTTCTGATCAAATTTCATATATAAATCTTTGCATTTGGAGTTATAGATTATTTTCTATGAATTTTTGAAGTTTGAACTAATTTCTGGAATTTCCTGTATAGAAATAAATCCAGTAATTCATTTATTGCGTCAGCATGAGGTCAGCGTGACGTCGAGGGTCAACGGGTCGCCCAGGTCAAACTGACCAGTGGGACCCGCATGTCAAGAGTTAGTTTAACTAATTAACTTTAATTAGAACTAATCTAATTAGTTAACGAGGTGGTCCACCGTCATTGACTCAGAAGCGATCAATGGGGCCCACCGATCAATGGTCGTGTCAACTTCGCGGCGTCTAGCCGCCGGGCGAGGCCAGTGGCGGAGCAAAGTGTTTTGCATGTTCCGGCCACCAAATGGGGCGCGGAAGGCATCTCGTGGAGCTGGAGACGAACCGCAGCTCTTGGTGGAGTTAGTTGGGGTCGGGTGGCGGAGTTGGCGCGGCGACGAGCTTGGCGGCGGCCGGGGCTCGGGTGATCTCGGACTCGTCGCTAGGGGGCAAGGTGAGGCGCGTGGAGTGCAGGGTTGGACCCAGCATAGCGTGGTGAGTGCGATGGACGCGGTGGCGTGGCGTTGGGTGGCCGAACCTCGTCGGGCGACGAGCTCCGCGGTGGTGCGTCTTGGCGAAGCCCGTGTGCTCGTTGTGGTGCACGAGAAGGAGAGTGGAGAGGATGGGGAGGTAGCCAGGCTCACAGCGGTCTCAGAGAGCCGAACGGCGTGGTCGGGACGATCGATGCGGCGGCGGCGGCGAAGGGATCTCCGGCGGTGGCGGAGTCGGGCGAGGTCGGTGCAATGGCAGGGGCAGCGGCGCTCGGGGCTCGGCTTGTTCGGCAATCAAGACGGCAGCAGCGGCTGGACACGGTCTCGTGGTGCGGGGACGGCGGTGGCTACGGCTACTGACGGTGGAGCGGCGGCAGTGGCGTCGGCCATGGCGAGGGGAGCGAGGGAGAGGCGGGGCGAATGGCGTGTCCAGGGTCGGGCGACAGCGTGGAGGCCATCCAGGCAGCGAGGCGGGCGAGGAGGTGAAGCAGGCGGCGGCCAGCTGCGTGGCGCGCCCTGAGCTCGCCGTCGAGCACCTGGCTGCCTGCCTGGCCAAGCCAAGCAGCTCGCTGGCGCGGCGGCTGGGCTGGGCCGGCAGGTGGGCCTGGTGGACGGCGTCAGGTAAGTTTTTCCTCTTTTTTTTATCCTTTTCTATTTTCTGTAACTTTGTGGACTTATTAAAAAATACTTAGACACTTCCAAAATTCACCAAACTGCTCATGCATGCTATTTAAAATATAGGCAACATGAAACATTTCTGTTTGAGAATATCTGAACATTTAAAATATTTTTATAAATTTTAAATGTCCAAATTCAAATACTTATGATTTAAAGCAATGACCTTCTGTTGACCTAGAAAATTGTGCACCCTTTTTGTCATAGGTTCCATCCCAAGACAAAGAGGTTGAACATTTTAGAAGGGCATTTCAGGTTCATTGAAAAAGTTTTTAGTAAACCCTAGTTGGATTCACGGGGTGCTGGGGGTTCTGCCTTCCCCATTTCCACTTTCTGATGAAAGTAAACATGATGCACACTCTAATGCATGGTCTGAACTAGGATGTGACAACTCACCCCCACTCGAAAGAATCTCGTCCCGAGATTTAGGATCCGTCGGGAAGAAGGCAGGGTACTCGAGTCGAAGACGATCCTCCCTTTCCCAAGTAGCTTCTTGCTCAGAATGGTGTGACCATTGAACCTTGAGAAATTTGATATTCTGGCGTCGAGTGGTACGTTCGGCTTGATCAAGGATACGAACGGGGTATTCTCGATAGGTGAGGTTATCTTGAAGATCAAGCGTTTCGTGGTCCACTCCACGGATAGGATCCGAGAAGCAACGCCTGAGTTGAGAAACGTGGAAGACGTCATGAACTCTGGAGAGATGCGCAGGTAGGTCCAACTGGTAGGCAACTTCTCCTCGTTTGGCAAGAATGCGAAAGGGTCCAATGTAACGAGGAGCCAACTTGCCCTTGATACCGAATCGATGGGTTCCCTTCAAAGGTGTAACCCGAAGGTAGGCCATCTCGCCAACTTCATAAGTCATGGGCTTAAGCTTGCGGTCATACTGACTCTTTTGTCGAGATTGGGCTGTTTTCAATTTCTCACGAATAATGCGAACCTGCTCTTCTGCATCCTGGATCATATCCGGGCCGAAGAGTTGTCTCTCGCCGGTTTCTGACCAGTTAAGAGGTGTTCGACATTTTCGTCCGTAGAGAACTTCGAAAGGGGCTTTGCCCAAGCTAGCTTGATAGCTATTGTTATAGGCAAACTCGGCGAATGGAAGACATTTCTCTCAATTCATACCGAAGGAGATGACAGAAGCTCAGAGCATATCCTCCAGAATTTGATTGACTCGCTCTACTTGACCACTTGATTGAGGGTGGAAGGCGGTGCTAAAGGGGAGACGAGTCCCCATAGCATTTTGGAAACTTTCCCAAAATCGAGAGGTGAAAAGATTTCCACGGTCTGAATTAATCTCCAATGGAACACCATGAAGAGACACTATTCGAGTGATGTACAAGTCAGCTAGCTGGCTAGCGGTTATACTCTCACGAACGGGTAGGAAGTGGGCTACTTTGGAAAGGCGATCAATGACAACGAAGATAGCATTATTCCCTCGCTTGGTCCTGGGAAACCCGGTAATGAAATCCATACCGACTTTATCCCATTTCCATTCAGGAATTTCCAAAGGTTGAAGGGTGCCAGCAGGCCGTTGATGCTCTGCTTTAACGCGACGACAGACGTCGCAATTTGCAATATATTGAGCGATTTCTCTCTTCATCCTAGTCCACCAAAACCTCTGGCGTAGGTCTTGATACATCTTGGTACTACCGGGATGAATGGTGAGAGGGGATTCATGAGCTTCCTTAAGGATCAATTGCCGTAGATGTTGTTTCTTGGGGACCACTAATCGGTTCTCAAAGAAGACAACACCTCGCTCATCCATGGAAAAACACTTAGCAACTCCGCTAGCAATGTTTTCCTAAATCCGAGATATGCCTCTGTCATACCGCTGAGCGGTTATGATTTGATCCGTAAGGTTAGGTTTCGCCACCAGGGTGGAGAGGAATCCTCGAGGAACAATGTGAAGATTAAGCTTACGAAATTCCTCGTGGAGAAGTGGTTGACTTTGTTGTAACATCAAATTGTTACAATAAGACTTACGACTTAGTGCATCAGCCATGACATTGGCCTTGCCTGGGGTGTAAGTTATTCCTAAGTCGTAATCCGTGATCAACTCGACCCAACGTCTTTGCCTGAGATTCAAATCCGGTTGGGTGAAGATATATTTCAGACTTTGGTGATCAGTGTAGATTTCGCAACGATTACCAAGAAGGTAATGTCGCCAGGTTTTGAGTGCATGGACTACAGCTGCAAGCTCTAGATCATGTGTAGGATAATTATCCTCATGTGGGCGATGGCGTCGAGAAGCGTAGGCAATCACATGGCGATCTTGCATGAGAATGCAACCTAGTCCTTGTCGCGGCGTCGTAATAGATAACAAAGTCCTTAGAAAAATCTGGTGGTACCATGCACGGGAGCAGATGTCGAGCGTCTTTTCAGTTCTGAAAGCTGAACTTCGCCTTTGTGGGGTCCCTCGAACTTCTTATCTTTCTTGAGGAGTTCATCGGAGGCTTAGCAACCTTGGAGAAGTTCTCGACGAAGCGGCGGCAATAGCTCGCTAAACCAAGAAAACTCCAAACTTGCTTGACCGTTTTGGTGGAGTCGATCAAGGGCGGCTTGAACTTCGCTTCGGGATTGACAGCAATGCCCTTGCCGGAGATTACATGGCCCAGATAGGTCACTTCTGGCAACCAAAATTCGCACTTGGAGAATTTGGCATAAAGACGATGCTCTCGAAGTTTCATCAATACTAGCCTTAGATGTTCGGCATGTTCTTCCTCATTCTTGGAGTAGATGAGTATATCATCGAGGTAAACCACGACGAATTTATCCAAGTACTCCATGAAGATCGAGTTCATTAACCGAGAGAAGGTGGTTGGAGCATTGGTTAAACCGAAGGACATGACGGTGTACTCGTATTGGCCATAACGAGTAACAAAGGCCGTTTTGGGAATGTCCCCGTTCTTGATTTTGATTTGATGGTAACCCAACCTCAAATCCATTTTGGAAAAGACTGAGGACCCAGCGAGTTCATCATACAAATCGTTGATCCTGGGGAGCGGATACTTGTTCTTGATAGTGACCAAGTTGACAGGTCGGTAATCTACAACCATCCGATCCGTTCCATCCTTCTTCTTGACGAAGAGGACGGGGCAAGCCCATGGAGAAGAACTAGGACGGATGAAACCCTTTTTCAAGGACTCATCGAGTTGTTTCTTAAGCTCGGCTAGTTCTAGGGGTGCCATCTTATAGGGCCTTCTAGAGATTGGGACGGTTCCTGGTACAAGGTCTATCACGAATTCAACATCCCTGTCAGGTGGAACACCTGGCAGTTCCTCCGGAAAAACATCCGGGAAGTCTCGGACTTCTGGGACATCTTCAAGGTCTGGAAGAGGGTTGGCATTTAACGAGTAAAGCTGACGCTCGGACATTCGGGTCAAGACACTGACTGTCTTGCCCGATGGATGGATAAGTTGGACAGTTCTAGTGGAACAATCAATCTTGGCGTAATGGGCTGACATCCAGTCCATACCCAAGATGATGTTTATGTCTGAGGATTTGAGTGCTATTAGTGAGGCAAGGAAGACTAGTCTGTCGACAAGGATTTCATTTCCATGGCTGATCCTAGAAGTTTGCCATCTAGAACCAGGAGTTTGAATTTCCATGGAGGTGGGCATGTCACAAAATGTGGAGTTGTGCAAGCGAGCATAGCTCTCAGAAATAAATGAATGAGATGCTCCAGTATCAAAGAGAACAGTTGCCGGATGGCAATTAACAAGGAGCGTACCGAGAACGACGTTGGGATCCTCTTGAGTCTCCTCAGCTGAGACATAATTGACATGGCCACGAGCAACAGTGGCTGGCTTGGCAACGAGCACCTTTCCTGTCGGCTTGCCACGACCAACAGACTTTCCGAACTGGTTGGGGTTGTTCTGGGGACACTCACGGATGTAGTGACCCGTCTCACCACACTTGAAGCAAGTTATCATATTGGGACGTGGAGCAGCATTAGCGGCAGGGCCACCATAAGTCCTGGGCGGAACATACTGCTGGTTGGGGCGAGGTGCCTCAAAGGATGGCCTCGGAGTGAACCTGGATGGCACAGCAGTGTTAGGGATCCAGACCCGGCGCTTCTGAGGTCCAGAGCCGGATGAAGACCCATAGTCACGGGAGTGCTTGCGTGAAGCTTCAAAGTCGATCTGCCTGTTTGACGCGATGGCCTTGTTGACTAACTTTGGAAAGGAGGCGCATTCGTGCAGACGGAGATCACGTCGAAGCTCGGGGCTAAGTCCCTTGCGGAACCTTGCCTGCTTCTTGGCGTCGGTGGATACCTCTTCGGGAGCATAGCGTGCAAGATTTCCAAATTCGCGGCTGTATGCATCCACAGTCAGCCTACCCTGGGTGAAGTTGCAGAACTCCTCCCTCTTGCGATCCATGAGCCCTTCCGGGATGTGATGCTCACGGAAAGCAGTACTGAAATCAGCCCAGGTAGTAACTTGGCCGGCTGGGCGCATGGCTTCATAATTTTCCCACCAGAGGCTAGCAGGGCCTTCAAGGTGATAGGCAGCAAAGGTGACTTTGTCATCTTCGGCTACGTTGGCAGAACGTAGCTTGTGGGCGATGCTGCGGAGCCAGTCATCCGCGTCGAGAGGTTCGACGGAATGCTTGAACTTCGGTGGATACAACTTGACAAAGTCATTGAGTGACACGAGATTATTCCTCTGCTGGCGTGCAGTGTTCTGTTCAATCCGCTCCAACAAGCGGTTGGTCTCATCTTGTTTCGTTCTGCCTCCAGCATTACTTCGGCCAGAGAGGGCGGTTGAGGCAGATTTTCATTCCTGGCTGCACTGGCTTCACCCTGCTCAGGAGCAGCAGGGTTGCTGCGGGTGTTGACCATCCTAGGAAACAAAACAACGGTTTAGACCAGAATGGCAAAATTGGATGAGGAAGTGCAGAATGTAACGAATCACAAAGGATGCAGAGATGGCCATCCGTATGACATGGTAATATAGAGACTGCCATATATAAACCAACAGTCATACACACCATACATAGTTTAGTACAAGCTCAAGCTGAAGTACAACTATGACGAAGGACGTTACATCTCATCGGAGGCATCCCAAGCTCCTATACATTATTTTTCTACACCTCCGGAATTGATACACACTAAGTTATACTCCACGAGTCACGCAGGACGGTGGACATACAACCATTACAATACTAGTGGATCTACTACTAGCTCAGGCAGATCCGTAGTAATCCTCATAGAAGTCACCACCCAGACCTGGAAGCGGAACATGGTCATCTGAGAACAGACGGTCCTGAGGAGCTTGTGGACCGTAGGGACTTGGGTGTGGCCTTGGACCAACATGTGGCGGCAGAAGAGGCCCACGAGGAGGGGTGATACCTCCCACCTCACGCCACTCCATAAAGTCTGGCAAACTGGCACGCACTGGATACAAGTCCCTCATGTCCATGTAACCGGCTTGCACTGCAGGGGCAAACCGAGTCAAAGTGGCCTAGTGATCAGCACGGGCATTAAAGAGCTCCATACGCAAGGCCCAGTTTTCACGGTCCTTGTCTTCCAGCATCTCAGTAGTGGTGCAGAGGAGTGAGTCCTCATGGGATGCATCGCTGTACATACCCTGAAGATAGCCATGCGCCCCAGGAAGGGATGCTAGCATGTAGCGGAACTCGGTGTTGCTTAGCAAAGCAGTTCTGGCTCGAATGATAGTCATCATCGAGTAGGCTGCATCCTGCACGGACATTCCTATAGTGATCCCAAGTCCATAAGAACAGTGGAGCGGTTCAGTAGCTCCGGGATATGATGGATATATCCAGACCGTGCACAGATATTGGCTTTGATTGAAATCTCTAAACTTCTCTTCGACGGTGTATTCAGGGTACCAACGGTAACCTGCCTCCACCATCACTCGAACCAACATGGCAGTATGACCACATATACCAATGCAACGGGTCAGTCGAACCACTTGGTTTTGGGGACGGTTAGCCATCTGAAAGCACAAAATAGCGCAAAGGCATTAGAATTTCCTGGGAGAAATTGGGCAGCATAACGGCTGTAAATGCTCAGAGAAAGACTTGAGACATCCACAACAGTTTGCAAAAGCACTCAACATCATCATATCAAGGTTCTGGTTCAAATGGCAACATACTAAGCTTTAATAGAACTGAACTGGGTTGTATCCAACAATCCTATAAGTTACTACGGATTAGTAACACGTGAACCTGATAGAGAGAAGAGAGCCTAGTCCTTAACCCACGTAGAATGAGAAGAGACTGACTCAGATCAGAGGGCATAAGGTAAAGGAGTAAAAGATCCTTACGTTCCCTCCCACAATCAATTCCCCTACATATAACTAAAGCATTTCTAGACTCGACATCGACCAGTTTGGCTTAGCGAACCTACAGGCAGTCCGGCTCTGATGCCAACGCTGTCAGGACCCCGATCCCAAGCCACATCGATCCAGCATGTAACACATCATATCACCTTGCGGCCTCACGCACGGTACTCCCACGGGTGCCACCTTACCTGGCCCGGGACCGTTTGCGTCTTTTGGCTCACGTATATGATAGTGTCGCTAGCATCCATATGACAGAGAACCCGGGCCGACATGGCTAGTCGTGAACCCAAAGCGGCACTAGCCTATGAGGACAGGCATACATGAACCACAGCGAGCGTGTCGGTCATCAACGGATGAATCCGGGCTGTAGCTTTGGGCTAACAGGACTCGGTGAACCGGGCTGTAGCAGAGCTAGGCAGGACTCCGGAAACCAGCGTGACATTTCCCGAAGGGACAGACCTGAGATCAAGTGAACCACATGCCGCCAGTCAAGTGTTCCAAGCAGTAGTCTTTGGGCTAGCAGGACTCCGGTGAACCGGGCTGTAGCGGACTACTATCGCTCTGAAGCACTAGACTACATTTCCCCATATGAAAGGCTGCCAAGGATAAACAACTAGATAGTCGGATCCCACTCATACCAAGCATTTCAATCATACACACAATATGCCCGATATGAGTAAATACAACATGGCATCACAACAAAACTCTACATCTCAAGTACTTTATTTAAAGGCTCCAAAGAGCCATACATATCATCCATACAGATAGGGGTCACATGACCTGACACTCAAGTCATACAAACATACAAGCACATGCGGAAGCAAAGTAGTCTGAGTACGGACTCTGAAAAGAAAGAAGGCTTAGTGAAGCCCGTCTATCTACATCGACCCTTCACAAGTCTTGGATCACCACCTGAGTGGTAAGTCACTCGTCGACGTCAAGGTCTACGTAGAACCCGTCAGAAGGGACGGCGTTGTCGTCTGAAAACATTAATTAAAGCAAACATGAGTACAAAGGTACTCAGCAAGTCTTACCACAGAATCCTACTATACATGCACATTCTCAAGAAGGTAGTGGAGTTATTGCAGCAAGCCAGCTTTGACTCTTGGCTAAGCTATCCTCTGACAGACACAACTTGAAAACATTTGTCGCTACGCAGTCCACTATCACCATCACAATACTCCACCGTGGATCCTCTCGTCATCCCACGAGAGTGCCATCCATGATACTCACACTATCTTGAGGCTTTTAGTAGTATCCATTTGCTTTTCTATGAACTGTATAGGTGACCAAGTAGTCCTTTACATGACGCGCTATTCGAATAGTTTAATACCTGCGGGGTGTACTTCTTCACCTGCGCTCACCGCTTACAGCCGTTTACGACATGTACTCGGCAACCTTCAAGCGGAAGCCCAGCGAGGTGTCGGCCACGACCTACCCAAACACTCGAGTCTCTAGTCAGGTTTATCGCCTATTCGGGTTCCATCCACAGGAGTCGGCCGAGGTTTCCACTAACGGCCCCGAGCGATGTGAGCAGGGTTCCCGAGACACCAAGCAGGCGAATCGGTACATCAGACCCACGTGCCTACCGCAAACACAGTCCACCCTATGGTCAGACCTGCGTCTGATTTGACATACTACAAACACCAGAAACTACTTGCAACTCCTAGACAGAGAACAAGGGTGATCAAGAAGCCGAGAGAGTCAATTAAGGATCCCAATGTGTGGTAGTAGCTGAATCTTAAATCACACACATAGATCTCAGTTCTTAGGGACGGCCTCAATGAAACAACCCACCATGTACTCCTACATGGCCTCTCATCAATTCCTTTACCAAATCGTATTCAACACTTTCATACTCTCGACACCATCACAACCTTTCACTCTAGTTCATCATCCCGATGAGCCAGACCTGACACAACTCTAAGCATAGCAAGCATAGCATGGTAGGAGACACACACACATGGCTCAATCAACTCCTACACATGCTAGTGGGTTTCATCTAGTTACTGTGGCAATGACATGTCATGCAGAGGAAGTGGGTTCAGCTACCGCGACACACAGCAGTTTGAAACGCGTTGTCTTAATGCAGTAAACGAGAGCAGAAGCGAGAACATGGGTTTGTATCGGAATGATCAATGAGTTGCTTGCCTGAAGGAGTGGTGGTGGGATACTGCCCTTCAGTTGGATACTCGTGGATATCCTCGGAGGCAGAACCTACCACGGAAGACACATTGTGTGACGCCCCAAGACCGGAGCTTCAGTTGCCTTCCAGGGTTTCTGAGTTTTGCCATGTGTTTTGTTTTGTTTTTGCATTTCATCATGTCATCTCTCGCATTGCATCATGTCATCATGCCATCATATCATTATTTTAAAACTCTTCTAAATAAATTGCATGGATTTCTCGATCCATTTAAATCGAGGGATATTCACGTGGTGATTTCTCTTTATAACATACCCTCCCAATATTAGGGAGCTCTATTAAAAATATTCCATTAACTGGAAATCACCTATAACACATTTGCATTATTCTTCAACTCTTCTTCTTTCCGACTTAACTTTCTATCCTTCCTTTTCGACCTTTTAGTAAAATTGAGTTGCAATTTTACTTCTCCATAAATGTTCCAAATCTGCCCATAAATCACATTTGGTGTGTAGGGTCACCCCCCCTATAATTTCAACACATTTGGAGTTCATTCGAATGGGTTTCAAAATTCGAACTTACCGAGTTAAATCCAACGTGTGTGGATTTTACTTCCTCAAAATTGTCGGGCCATTTTTGTCAAATTCCTCATATTTTTATGTCTCTGGAAAAGTTGTCCTCCTGCCCAAATTCTTCCTCTAACCTTCTCTTCTCTCTTTTCTTGCTCTTTCTTTCTCTGTTATTTAGAGAAAAGAGTATAGGGGGAGAGAGGAGCAAGTCCAGCCGGCCTCTAAGGCCCATCTGCAGCCTAAGAAGGCCCAGTCGCCCCACCGACCGAACCCTAGCTAACCCTGCCTGATCCCCATCTCTTCCCCTCGTCCATTCCCCGCCGCCAGGAGCATCTCTCGCTCGATCCCCCTCCTCTGCCGTCCTCCATGGCGTCGCCTCGCGCCTCCACCTCCTCGATGCCAGCGAGTCCAGGCCGCCGCCGCGCCTTCTTACCTTCCCCTCGCCGCCTCCATCCCTTTCCCCCGTCGACCGCTCCTCTGCGCGGCTCCCTCCGCCACGCCGTTGCCGCCGCTGGGCGCCGCCTCAACCTCCGGCGCGGCCAACCCCGGGGACGAACCCCTGACCCCGGATCTCGCCGCCCTGGACCCGTCCCCGCCGCTGGTGCCCCGTCTGCGCACCGCCGCCAGAAGCTCTCCATCGCGCCGCCGGCGAGCCCCTGCGTCTACCTCGCCGGACTTCTCCTCCTCGTCTCCTGTCCTCGTCGTCACGAGCGCCGCCGTCGCCGGGAATGGGTCCCCGGCCTCGTCCTCCACCGGATCTGATGGATCCTGGCCTACCTCGACCTCCCCTGCGCCAAGCTTCGCCACCAGCCAGGATCCGGCGTCCCGAGGCCGACCCGTCCACCCCAGCCGTCCCTGCGCCTCCCCATCGTGCTGCATCACCGGAGTTTGCGGCGCCGCCGTTGCCCTCCTGCCTCCACGCCGTCCTTGTTTAGGCGGAGAACGAACGCACGCTGTCCCTGCCTTGTTCGACCACCAGGAACTCCACAAGGGGCCGGAGTCCCCTGCCTCCACAACCTCCGAACCAGGACGCCAGGGCCAGCTTCGGGATTTTCGCCAAGTACAACGGTCACCGAGCGTGGAATTTGCCAAGTACCACCAAGTTCCTGATGGATCGCGAAGTACCCAGCGAGAGCTGTTTTCGTCAAGTTCGTCTACGGTTATGACCTCGGAGTTGGACCATAGCGCCAAGTACCCACCGGCAAGATCACCTGCGGACGCTCGAACGACTACAAACCGAAATGTCAAGTACCTCGTCGATACGTGTACGACTACTATCGCCGAGATCGCAAGTACCACGACAACCCCGAAGGGATTCGGACCCGCCAAGTACCTCTTCGAAAAAAAACAAATGTGAACCACTACCGTCGACCCTCGAAGACCCCGTGGACCCCGAACATCCACGGGACATGAACAACTACTTCCGATGACGAGATGTACCACTACCATCGAACGTGAACAACGACTTCCCCCTACGCCGTGTACGACTACTTCCCTCGGCGATCATCGCGAGCGTCTACTTCCATCTACTTCCCTCGACAACTCGAACCGTCCCGATTGCTCGTTCCGAAGGTATAACCCGTGACGACCGCCGTGATCGAATCATCCTTGCGATGCTCCTCTTTTGCCATGCCACCGTTCCGTGGGAACCGGGAATCCGGGATCACCCCACCATCTTGCATGACTCGCTTCGTCCGCTTTCCTTTGCACCGATATCTCGATTGAGTTATCGGAACCGATATGTTGCCGTGGCACCATTTTCGGATTCGTTGCCGTGGCACCCCTTTCTTCCACCATGGTGACATAATGCTTCATATCATGCTCATGTCAACATTTTCATAAAAATTGCATAAACTTGCACTTGTCATCCGCATCATGTTAACAACATTTAAATATTTATAAATTGTTGTTTGCATTAATTTGCTTAAATGCCATGCTAAAATGATTTATTTCATAACTAAATAACCGTAGCTCCATTTTAAATAAATTATATATGTAAATGGGGTAGAAAAATGCCTAGTTTACCATGGTAGCATTACTTTGCATGTTTAACAACTCTAAAATATGCTTTAGGTCAGATCTGTTCCGAATCCATAATATGCATATGAGGATTTTCCGGAATTGTTGTTCGTTGTTTCCGGCCTCATTTAAACTTGCCTAGATAGATAGTTTCATTATGCTTCACCTCTTGCCATGTTTAATAACATTTAATATTGTTGAGTACCTAACCGAGAGAGAACTAAATAAGTGTTGTGGTGTTCCGTCAATACGCAACTCGTTGCATATTGGACTCCATTTAACTTGTAGTTTTGTTTGTGCACATTGCCATGCCATGCATATTTAAACCGGACATGCATCATACTTGATTGTGCATCATGCCATGTTTATGTGATTGTGTGTTTACTATGTTGTTTGTTTCTTTCCGGTGTTGCTTCTCGGTTTCGGTGATGTTGCGATTGTGAGGATTCGTTCGACTACTTCGTCCGTTTGTCTTCTTCATGGATTCGTTCTTCTTCCTTGCGGGATTTCAGGCAAGATGACCATACCCTCGAAATCACTACTATCTTTGCTTGCTAGATGCTCGCTCTTTTGCTATGCCTATGCTACGATGCCTATCACTTGCTATATCAAGCCATCCCAAATTGCCATGAACCTCTAACCTTTTGCACCCTTCCTAGCAAACCGTTGTTTGGCTATGTTACCGCTTTGCTCAGCCCCTCTTATAGCGTTGTTAGTTGCAGGTGAAGATGAAGTTTGTTCCTTGTTGGAACATGGAGATGTTGTTCCTTGTTGGAACATGTTTACTTGTTGGGATATCACAATATATCTTATTTATTTAATGCATCTATATACTTGGTAAAGGGTGGAAGGCTCGGCCTTATGCCTGGTGTTTTGTTCCACTCTTGCCGCCCTAGTTTCCGTCATATCGGTGTTATGTTCCCGGATTTTTGCGTCCCTAACGCGGTCGGGTGATTTATGGGACCCCCTTGACAGTTCGCTTTGAATAAGACTTTTCCAGCAAGGCCCAACATTGGTTCTACATTTGCCTCTCCTAGCCTTTTTCCCTTGGGAGTCGCGCTCTCAAGGGTCATCTTTATTCCCCCGGGCCAGTGCTTGTCTAAGCGTTGGTCCAAACTAAACACCGTCGGGACCATCCCTTGGCAACTTGGGTTACGTCGGTTCTGTCGCTTAGCTTATCCGGTCGTGGCACGAGGCGAGATCTGGCTGGCTACTATCGGGGTGTCGGCACGCCGGGAGGTCTTCTGGACTTGTTTTATTGCTGTGAAATGTCTTGTAGCCGGATTCGAGACTGATCGGTCTTCCGGGAGAAGGTCTATTCGCCGTTGATCGCGAGAGCTTATCATGGGCTAAGTTGGGACACCCTGCAGGGTTTGAACTTTCAAAGCCGTGCCAGCGGTTATGTGGCAGATGGGAATTTGTTAATGTCGGTTGTAGAAAACCGAAGTTGATCTTAATTAAAATACACCAACGCGTGTGTAACCGTGATGGTCTCTTCTCGTGGTCCGGGAAGTGAACACGGTGTTGGAGTTATGCTTGACGTAAGTAGTTTCAGGATCACTTCTTGATCATAGTTGTTCGACCGTGCTTTGCCTCCTCTTCTCGCTCTCTTTTGCGTATGTTAGCCACCATATATGCTAGTCGCTTGCTGCAGCTCCACCTCACTACCCTGTCCTACCTTTAAGCTTAAATAGTCTTGATCTCGAGGGTGTGAGATTGCTGAGTCCCCGTGACTCACAGATACTTCCAAAACCAGTTTGCAGGTGCCGATGGAACCGTGCAGGTGATGGACCCGAGCTCAAGGAGGAGCTCGATGAAGATCTTGTTCTTTGTGTTGTTTCGTTTCAGTTGATCAGTAGTGGAGCCCAGTTGGGACGATCGGGGATCTGTGTAGCATTTGGGGTAGTCTTCTTTTATTTTGGTTCCGTAGTCGGACCTTGAATGTATCTGTATGATGTAATGTTTTACCCATTTTTATTGTGTGAAGTGGCGATTGTAAGCCAACTATGTATCTCTTTCCCTTATGTATTAAATGGGTTGTGTGAAGATTACCTCATTTGCGACATTGCTTTCAATGCGGTTATGCCTCTAAGTCGTGCTTCGACACGTGGGAGATATAGCCGCATCGAGGGCGTTTCAAGTTGGTAATCAGAGCCTTCCCCGACTTAGGAGCCCCCTACTTGATTGTTTGCTGGCGTTGTTGAGTCTAGAATGGAAAATGTTTTGAGTCTTAGGATTATATATATCGGAGTAGGATTCTTTTACTCCCGGTCCCTTCGTCGCTCTGGTGAGGTATCTGACGTAGAGTTTTGACTTTCTCTCCTCAAATTTCACTAAAAATTTTTTTAGGATCACGTGGGTATCTTGGAATCGTTCGATGGTTTTGTGGCGAGAACATTGTTCTTGGTGCCTCGACATTTAGGGGTTGTGGCGGTGTCCGGGAGTTGAGCTCCGAGGTGTTGTCGTCACAATTTTATCGTTGCGATTCGGAATACTGAGTTCTACCGACATCGAAATCTCTTTTGTGCAGTTGTTGGTGAGATAACCTGATAGCCCGATCTTGTGGCGAAAGGGAGTATTGCCATGACTTGTATAACGGATGTTTTTGAAGGTCGAAGTACATGATTTCGAGGATTTCTTGGTTATATGTTGACGGATGGATACATTTGGATCTAGGTATTGTTAGTTTGGGTGATATATTTTGTGTCCCTGTATCCCCAACACCAGATTGCATAACCAGAAAGTTTGGGAGTTTATAGGTGGGAATTCTAGTAGCTTACAGGATATTCTTTCCGGCGGATGTATGATTTGAGATTGGGGTTCAACGTCTAGTGGTCCGCCCATTCACGGTCGATTCTGATGGTCGTGAGGCGTCTTAAAGAATCCTTGGCTATGCTGATTCGGGGCGTCTTGTTTGTCATTCGTGACGTCCGCTATCGTCGTGTCGTGTGGGCCCCACCACGAACACTTTGGTAAATCTCTATCATGTGTTTGTTCCGGCTCATTCTTGAAGCCAATCCTTTGTTTTTGTTTTGTTTTGTGGTATTCGAGTTGCTTCAATGTCAAGTGTTGATTCCATACCTTTCCTAATTGGTGTTCTCATATTGCTATGTGAATACTAATCCTTCTTGATCACTGAGCTTGTCATGTTAATTCTTTTCCAACCGGCGTGCTTCTCTACAAGTGAATCCGATCATTCCAACATTCGCAAGATCAATTCTAAGCTTTTTCTCAACGGTGTTCGTTTCATCCGACCCAAGTTGTTTTGATTTCCGCCCTCCACCCTTTTTCTTCAAGGACTCAGATTTAGTAATCAAGTATCCATTTTATTGAGTGAAGTTTCTTCATTCTTTTCCTTTAATGTTTTATCCGGTGATTTCTCATGAAGACGCTAAGG
Source organism: Aegilops longissima (assembly GCA_021605205.1). Taxonomy (NCBI): domain Eukaryota; kingdom Viridiplantae; phylum Streptophyta; class Magnoliopsida; order Poales; family Poaceae; genus Aegilops; species Aegilops longissima. The sequence goes on along the minus strand of CM038681.1, from coordinate 612,739,374 downwards.
AAGCTTTAACCTTATCATTGTTCCATTCTAATTTTCTTCTCCGGCGGACTCAAGTCAAGTTTTCAGTGTTGATCGTATTCTTTTCATCATTTCAAATGTTTTCTCATGTCGGTGCATCTCTTAATCATTCACCTTCTCGCTATTCATTTGTTCTGGAGTGTTGAAGATATCTCAGAAGATTCTAGTTTCCATTCTCAATTCACTCAAGTTCTTTTGAGGATGCTATCTCATTCAAGCCATTTAACTCTACCGGTGCAATATCTATTTCAAACAATTGTTCAACGGTGGTTCTTTTGAGTGGGCCCTAACCCACAGGTCTTTTCCCAGGATCTTACCTGACTCTTCTAATTTTCAGGAGCTATTCCCAAATTCATTGCAAAGTTTGACGTAAGAATGAATTATAATCAGTCTTGGTTTTCTCCAAGATCTTCCACATTCTTTTCATTGTTGGTTCAACCTTCCTAATTTTCATTCGGGAGTGCTTCAATAATTCATGGTGATGTTCTCGTCGTCATTCTCGAATTTTGAAGACCGAAGAAGAGTTTCTCTTAAATCTCGCTTCTTTCTCTTCAAGATTCATGGTTCTAGCTTCGTGCCATCCTCATAATTGTTTTGATTGTGAGAATTCTTTTAATCCATCCGGAGTAATTCAGGAGTCTTTTCAGTTTGATTCTTCTGAGCCCATCATCTCAGAATTATTCATTCCAGCTTTCACATCTCACTCTCCAAATCTCACCGGTGCATCGTCGAAATATCCTCTAATCAGTTCATGATCTCTTCGTTCTAATGTATCTAAATTTTGTCAAGCATCTTTATTCGTTTTACAATTCTTCCCGGTGAATTGTGCCTTTGCTACGTTCATTCTCTATTATTATGGTGGTTTGCTCAAGAGTCCTCTTCCTTCGTTATCATATAGACTCATTCGTTCTTTCCAATCCTACCGGTGAATTGTTGAAGACCTTCCCAAGTTTGCGCCATATCTATCTTAATTTTTCTATGAGAATAAGTAGTATGCCAAATCCGTTGCTTGTCATCAATCTAAATTGGTGAAGGATACGCATAACATAATTCTTGTTCTTGTTTCATCCAAGTGATTGATTCATTCTTCGGAGTTAAGTAATGGTATCAATTTCTCAATTCTAAGTTGTTCATCTCTTCTTTCCGGAGTTTGTTCATCATATCACAATTTCGGTACGAGATGCTTCATCTTTTCTTTACGGAGTTCCAAGTTTTCTCGGTTATATCATTTCAAAGCTTCATCTTATCACTGCAAGGATTCACCTTGTGTTGTCAACTTCTCTTTCTTTTATCATCCTTTTGTTTACCGGAGTTCTTCATGGAGGCTCTACATGGTGCTTTCTCAAGGATTCTTTTCATTCTTCAATTGTTCATCAAGATTTCTCTCGGAGTTAAGATCCGTCAAGATACTCAAAAATTGAACATGGTGCTCAACACATGTTTTGTTTTGAGGAGTTCAAGCATTCTTCATCTTGCATTTCGAAGTGCAATTCGTTCTACCTTATCATTTGAGGTGGTGTTATGTCATTCTCGACAATTTGAGTTCGTGTTTCATGATTCAAATGTTGTCAAGAATGAGGTATTTTAAATCCATCAATATCTTCATTGGAGTTGTCTTGGGCTATATTTCACCTAAAGCTTTCCCTAAGGATTGTTGCTATTCATGGTGCTTATAAATGACCCAAGTTCTTCATTTCTCCTCCCGGTGGTATAAGTTTCTCGTCTCCTTGTTGATATCAATCCAATCGTTTGTTTCCGTTGGTGGCAGAATTTCACCTCGTTTTGTAAAGACCATGTCCTATTCCTTGCTTATCGTTTTTAACCGGAGTGTTGTGTCTATCGTTCCTCTTTTAACCGGAGTCTCATCCAGGTGCCTTCCTTTTGCCTAGTTCATGTTCAATTCCTTCCATTTTTCAGTCGGAGTGCTGTCCAAATTATATCGATCTTATTCTTCCTCTCTCATCTAGTTTTAACCGGAGTGGTTTCGAATTCTATCTTGTTCATTAAACTCTTCATTCTTGTCTTTGCAACCTTCAAGTTATCGTAATGTTCCTTGTTCCTCTTTTTTCTAACGGATTGTTTGCAATCTCGTTCATCTTCGTTGTTTTCTTTCTTTCATTTGCTCAACCTCTCAAGGTTCTTTGGGTTTTCACTCGTTTGTCGGAGAAGCAACTTTGTTTTACCTCTTCCGCTTTTCTCCGGTGCCATCCTAGATCTCGGGACGAGATCCTCTCGTAGTGGTGGAGTGTTGTGACGCCCCAAGACCGGAGCTTGATTGCCTTCGGGGTTTCGAGTTTTGCCATGTGTTTTGTTTTGTTTTTGCATTTCATCATGTCATCTCTCGCATTGCATCATGTCATCATGCCATCATATCATTATTTTAAAACTCTTCTAAATAAATTGCATGGATTTCTCGATCCATTTAAATCGAGGGATATTCACGTGGTGATTTCTCTTTATAACATACCCTCCCAATATTAGGGAGCTCTATTAAAAATATTCCATTAACTGGAAATCACCTATAACACATTTGCATTATTCTTCAACTCTTCTTCTTTCCGACTTAACTTTCTATCCTTCCTTTTCGACCTTTTAGTAAAATTGAGTTGCAATTTTACTTCTCCATAAATGTTCCAAATCTGCCCATAAATCACATTTGGTGTGTAGGGTCACCCCCCTATAATTTCAACACATTTGGAGTTCATTCGAATGGGTTTCAAAATTCGAACTTACCGAGTTAAATCCAACGTGTGTGGATTTTACTTCCTCAAAAATTGTCAGGCCATTTTTGTCAAATTCCTCATATTTTTATGTCTCTGGAAAAGTTGTCCTCCTGCCCAAATTCTTCCTCTAACCTTCTCTTCTCTCTTTTCTTGCTCTTTCTTTCTCTGTTATTTAGAGAAAAGAGTATAGGGGGAGAGAGGAGCAAGTCCAGCCGGCCTCTAAGGCCCATCTGCAGCCTAAGAAGGCCCAGTCGCCCCACCGACCGAACCCTAGCTAACCCTGCCTGATCCCCATCTCTTCCCCTCGTCCATTCCCCGTCGCCAGGAGCATCTCTCGCTCGATCCCCCTCCTCTGCCGTCCTCCATGGCGTCGCCTCGCGCCTCCACCTCCTCGATGCCAGTGAGTCCAGGCGCCGCCAGCATCTTCTTGCCTTCCCCTCGCCGCCTCCATCCCTTTCCCCCGTCGACCGCTCCTCTGCGCGGCTCCCTCCGCCACGCCGTTGCCGCCGCTGGGCGCCGCCTCAACCTCCGGCGGCCAACCCCGGGGACGAACCCCTGACCCCAGATCTCGCCGCCCTGGACCCGTCCCCGCCGCTGGTGCCCCGTCTGCGCACCGCCGCCAGAAGCTCTCCATCGCGCCGCCGGCGAGCCCCTGCGTCTACCTCGCGGACTTCTCCTCCTCGTCTCTGTCCTCGTCGTCCTGGCGCCGCCGTCGCCGGGAATGGGTCCCGGCCTCGTCCTCCACGGATCTGATGGATCTGGCCTACCTCGACCTCCCTGCGCCAAGCTTCGCCACCAGCCAGGATCCGGCGTCCCGAGGCCGACCCGTCCACCCCAGCCGTCCCTGCGCCTCCCCATCGTGCTGCATCACCGGAGTTTGCGGCGCCGCCGTTGCCCTCCTGCCTCCACGCCGTCCTTGTTTAGGCGGAGAACGAACGCACGCTGTCCCTGCCTTGTTCGACCACCAGGAACTCCACAAGGGGCCGGAGTCCCCTGCCTCCACAACCTCCGAACCAGGACGCCAGGGCCAGCTTCGGGATTTTCGCCAAGTACAACGGTCACCGAGCGTGGAATTTGCCAAGTACCACCAAGTTCCTGATGGATGCGCGAAGTACCCAGCGAGAGCTGTTTTCGTCAAGTTCGTCTACACGGTTATGACCTCGGAGTTGGACCGCAAGCGCCAAGTACCCCACCGGCAAGATCACACGGACGCTCGAACGACTACAAACCGAAATGTCAAGTACCTCGTCGATACGTGTACGACTACTATCGCCGAGATCGCAAGTACCACGACAACCCCGAAGGGATTCGGACCCGCCAAGTACCTCTTCGAAAAAAAACGAACGTGAACCACTACCGTCGACCCTCGAAGACCCCGTGGACCCCGAACATCCACGGGACATGAACAACTACTTCCGATGACGAGATGTACCACTACCATCGAACGTGAACAACGACTTCCCCCTACGCCGTGTACGACTACTTCCCTCGACGATCATCGCGAGAACGTCTACTTCCATCTACTTCCCTCGACAACTCGAACCGTCCCGATTGCTCGTTCCGAAGGTATAACCCGTGACGATCGCCGTGATCGAATCATCCTTGCGATGCTCCTCTTTTGCCATGCCACCGTTCCGTGGGAACCGGGAATCCGGGATCACCCCACCATCTTGCATGACTCGCTTCCGTCACGCTTTCCTTTGCACCGATATCTCGATTGAGTTATCGGAACCGATATGTTGCCGTGGCACCATTTTCGGATTCGTTGCCGTGGCACCCCTTTCTTCCACCATGGTGACATAATGCTTCATATCATGCTCATGTCAACATTTTCATAAAAATTGCATAAACTTGCACTTGTCATCCGCATCATGTTAACAACATTTAAATATTTATAAATTGTTGTTTGCATTAATTTGCTTAAATGCCATGCTAAAATGATTTATTTCATAACTAAATAACCGTAGCTCCATTTTAAATAAATTATATATGTAAATGGGGTAGAAAAATGCCTAGTTTACCATGGTAGCATTACTTTGCATGTTTAACAACTCTAAAATATGCTTTAGGTCAGATCTGTTCCGAATCCATAATATGCATATGAGGATTTTCCGGAATTGTTGTTCGTTGTTTCCGGCCTCATTTAAACTTGCCTAGATAGATAGTTTCATTATGCTTCACCTCTTGCCATGTTTAATAACATTTAATATTGTTGAGTACCTAACCGAGAGAGAACTAAATAAGTGTTGTGGTGTTCCGTCAATACGCAACTCGTTGCATATTGGACTCCATTTAACTTGTAGTTTTGTTTGTGCACATTGCCATGCCATGCATATTTAAACGGACATGCATCATACTTGATTGTGCATCATGCCATGTTTATGTGATTGTGTGTTTACTATGTTGTTTGTTTCTTTCCGGTGTTGCTTCTCGGTTTCGGTGATGTTGCGATTGTGAGGATTCGTTCGACTACTTCGTCCGTTTGTCTTCTTCATGGATTCGTTCTTCTTCCTTGCGGGATTTCAGGCAAGATGACCATACCCTCGAAATCACTACTATCTTTGCTTGCTAGATGCTCGCTCTTTTGCTATGCCTATGCTACGATGCCTATCACTTGCTATATCAAGCCATCCCAAATTGCCATGAACCTCTAACCTTTTGCACCCTTCCTAGCAAACCGTTGTTTGGCTATGTTACCGCTTTGCTCAGCCCCTCTTATAGCGTTGTTAGTTGCAGGTGAAGATGAAGTTTGTTCCTTGTTGGAACATGGAGATGTTGTTCCTTGTTGGAACATGTTTACTTGTTGGGATATCACAATATATCTTATTTATTTAATGCATCTATATACTTGGTAAAGGGTGGAAGGCTCGGCCTTATGCCTGGTGTTTTGTTCCACTCTTGCCGCCTAGTTTCCGTCATATCGGTGTTATGTTCCCGGATTTTTGCGTCCCTAACGCGGTCGGGTGATTTATGGGACCCCTTGACGATTCGCTTTGAATAAGACTTTTCCAGCAAGGCCCAACATTGGTTCTACATTTGCCTCTCTAGCCTTTTTCCCTTGGGAGTCGCGCTCTCAAGGGTCATCTTTATTACCCCGGGCGATTGCTTGTCTAGCGTTGGTCCAAACTAGAGCACCGTCTTGGGACCATCCCTTGGCAACTTGGGTTCGTCGGTTCTGTGACGCTTAGCTTATCCGGTCGTGGCACGAGGCGAGATCTGTGCGGCTACTATCGAGGGTGTCGGACGCGGGAGGTCTTGCTGGACTTGTTTTATTGCTGTGAAATGTCTTGTGGCAGGATTCGAGACTGATCGGTCTTCCGGGAGAAGGTCTATTCGCCGTTGATCGCGAGAGCTTATCATGGGCTAAGTTGGGACACCCTGCAGGGTTTGAACTTTCGAAAGCCGTGCCAGCGGTTATGTGGCAGATGGGAATTTGTTAATGTCGGTTGTAGAAAACCCGAAGTTGATCTTAATTAAAATACACCAACGGCGTGTGTAACCGTGATGGTCTCTTCTCGGAGTCCGGGAAGTGAACACGATGTTGGAGTTATGCTTGGCGTAAGTAGTTTCAGGATCACTTCTTGATCATAGTTGTTCGAGCGTGCTTTGCCTCCTCTTCTCGCTCTCTTTTGCGTATGTTAGCCACCATATATGCTGAGTCGCTTGCTGCAGCTCCACCTCACTACCCTGTCCTACCTTTAAGCTTAAATAGTCTTGATCTCGCGGGTGTGAGATTGCTGAGTCCCGTGACTCACAGATACTTCAAAACCAGTTTGCGGTGCCGATGGAACCGTGCGGTGATGGACCCGAGCTCAAGGAGGAGCTCGATGAAGATCTTGTTCTTTGTGTTGTTTCGTTTGAGTTGATCGATAGTGGAGCCAGTTGGGACGATCGGGGATCTGTGTAGCATTTGGGGTAGTCTTCTTTTATTTTGGTTCCGTAGTCGGACCTTGAATGTATCTGTATGATGTAATGTTTTACCCATTTTTATTGTGTGAAGTGGCGATTGTAAGCCAACTATGTATCTCTTTCCCTTATGTATTAAATGGGTTGTGTGAAGATTACCTCATTTGCGACATTGCTTTCAATGCGGTTATGCCTCTAAGTCGTGCTTCGACACGTGGGAGATATAGCCGCATCGAGGGCGTTTCACATTGCAACACAATCAATGCATTACAATATGCAACAATATGATGCATGCTATGACATGGCAATATGATGTGTGTTGACCTAATGCAAGCTAGAACAGAATGAAAAGGGTTTAAATGAACCAAAGGTTCATTTGTTAGTTCATTTAAACTTGATCATAAAGTGCTACACCTAGTATTGCTTAAACAGCAAGGTAAACTTGCTCTGACATGCATGAAACCATTTCCATTGGATAGATTGAATTTTTCTGATCAAATTTCATATATAAATCTTTGCATTTGGAGTTATAGATTATTTTCTATGAATTTTTGAAGTTTGAACTAATTTCTGGAATTTCCTGTATAGAAATAAATCCAGTAATTCATTTATTGCGTCAGCATGAGGTCAGCGTGACGTCAGGGGTCAACGGGGTCGTCCAGGTCAAACTGACCAGTGGGACCCGCATGTCAGTAGTTAGTTTAACTAATTAACTTTAATTAGAACTAATCTAATTAGTTAACGAAGTCCACTGTCATTGACTCGGAGGAGTCAGCGGAGGCCCACTGATCAATGGTCGTGGTCAACTCACGGCGTCTAGCACTTGGCGAGCTAAGCGTGGCGAACAAAGTGTTTTTGCGTTCCGGCCACCAAATGGGGCGGAAGGCATCTCACGTGGAGCTGGAGACGAACCGCAGCTCTTGGTGGAGTTAGTTGGGGTCGGGGTGGCGGAGTTGGCGCGGCGACGAGTTTGGCGGCGGCGGGGCTCGGGTGATCTCGGACTCGTCGCTAGGGGGCAAGGTGAGGCGCGTGGAGTGCAGGGTTGGACCCAGCATAGCGTGGTGAGTCACGATGGACACGGTGGCGTGGCCGTTGGGTGGCTGGAGCCTCGTCGGCGACGAGCTCAGCGGCGGTCGCGTCTTGGGCAAGCCGTGTGCTCGTTGTGGTGCGAGAAGGAGAGTGGAGAGGATGGGGAGGTAGCAGGCTCACGGCGGTCTCGTAGAAGCCGACGGCGTGGTGGGGACGATCGATCGGCGGCGGCGGCGAAGGATCTCCGGCGGTGGCGGAGTCGGGCGAGGTCGGTGCGGTGGCAGGGCAGCGGCGCTCGGGGCTCGTCTTGTTCGACGAAGTCGACGGCAATGACAATGGACGCGGTCTCGTGGTAAGCTTGGGACGGCGGTGGCTACGGCTCTGACGGTGGAAGCGGCGATGGTGGCGTCGGCCATGGCGAGGCGAGGAGAGAGGAGGAGGCGAATGGCGTGTCTAGGGGTTGGGGCGGCGGCGTGGAGGCCATCCAGGGCAGCGAGGCGGCGAGGAGGTGAAGCAGGGTGGCGGCCAGCTGCGTGGCGCGCCCTGAGCTCGCCGTCGAGCACCTGGCTGCCTGCCTGGCCAAGCCAAGCAGCTCGCTGGCGCGGCGGCTGGGCTGGGCCGGCAGGTGGGCCTGGTGGACGACGTCAGGTAAGTTTTTCCTCCTTTTTTTTATCCTTTTCTATTTTCTGTAACTTTGTGGACTTATTAAAAAATACTTAGACACTTCCAAAATTCACCAAACTGCTCATGCATGCTATTTAAAATATAGGCAACATGAAACATTTATGTTTCAGAATATCTGAACATTTAAAATATTTTTATAAATTTTAAATGTCCAAATTCAAATACTTATGATTTAAAGCAATGACCTTACATTGACCTAGAAAATTGTGCCCTTTTTGTCATAGGTTCCATCCCAAGACAAGAGGTTGAACATTTAGAAGGGCATTCAGGTTCATTGAAAAAGTTTTTAGTAAACCCTAGTTGGATTGAAGTCTTTGGGGTTACGCCTTCCCCATTTCCACTTTCCGATGAAAGTAAACATGATGCACACTCTAATGCATGGTCTGAACTAGGATGTGACAGGAAGCGCGCGTTAAGGGACGTATACGCGTTGGAGCCAGTCGCCCCAAAGTTCAACCCATGGTCCTCCTGCCCGATCAATTTCAATCGCAGGGACCATCCCACTAGTATCCGCCATGGCGGCTTTGCCGCATTGGTTCTAGACCCAATCATTGACGGATTTCACCTCACTCGAGACCTTATGGACGGCGGCGGCAGCCTGAACCTGCTTTATCAGGACAAAGTGTGCAAAATGGGCATAGATCCCTGAAGGATTAAATCCACAAAAACGACCTTTAAAGGCGTCATACCAGGTGTAGAGGCCCATTGCACAGGCTCAGTCACACTAGAAGTGGTCCTCGGATCCCCGGATAATTTCCGAAGCGAGGAGTTAATCTTTGATATACTCCCGTTCCGCAGTGGCTATCATGCACTGCTCAGGCGAACCGCATTTGCAAAGTTCAATGCGATGCCGCACTATGCATACCTCAAGCTCAAGATGCCAGGACCTCGGGGAGTCATCACAGTCAATGGAAACACCGAGCGCTCTCTCCGAACAGAGGAGCACACGGCGGCCCTTGCAGCGGAAGTACAAAGCAGCCTCTCAAGGCAATTCTCCAGTCTGGCGACAAAACGTCCGGACACTGTCAAGCGCGTTCGGAGTAATCTACAACAAAACCGCCTGGCACGTTCCGAGCAAGCATAGCAATGCGGCCCCAACCCCAGCCCTAGCAAAACGGCGAAATATGTGTGTCGGGGGTTGGGTGCGACATATGCCCAGGGATGGCTTATCATGGTGGGGGCGAGTAGAACGTCGCCGGTGCTTGTAAATGGGATGAGGCGTAAGCATGCATGCCGACGAATCTTACCCAGCTTCAGGGCTCTCCGAGGAGATAACACCCCTACTGCTGCTCTGCGGGGTCTCCGCATGATCACTATGGTAAAATGGGTACAAGGTTGCTCCTCGAGCTATGTCTGTGGGAGGAGGAAGCAAGGCTAGTTCCCTCCTGCCTGTATTCCGTGGTCTAGTGCTAATGGTGTCGAGCCCTTTGCATGGGTGCCCCGGGGGGTTTATATAGGCCTACCCCCCGGGGGTACAACGGTAATCTGGCTGGGTGCGGATCCCAGCCGTCTGTCTCTCAGGCCGCCGTCTTATCCGCTGACTTATGGGGCCCGCCGATTGTGGGCCCCGCTGACTGGTCTGGTACGGAGCCGACAGGCCGTGTCCGCCGCGGGCGGGTCTTGCCGGCTGTGGATTACTGTATCCATGCTTCTAATGACGTTGGCTTGGTCATGGGGTCATGGCAACAGTGCCGCCGTCTGGCGGGCGATCACTATTGCCACTCCCCGTCTCATCTGGTTAATGGCGTGCAGGGGCCGTGGGAGGAGCCGGCCGACTCTGGGGGGCCGACTCCCTCGGGGTCCGTCTTTTGGCGTTCTTGCCATCTTTGGTGTTCCCGCTGGCGGGTGGGGCCTGCCGTCTTCAGGCCGTCTGAGCGAGGCCGGCGTGGGTCTGAGGTTCCGCCCACAGGGCTGATGTCGAGGGCTGGCATGGCATGATGCGCGCGCGGACGGAGATCTCTGTGGAGTGCTGACATCTGTAGCCATGCCTTCCCTTGGTCAAGGGCGGGTGCGGACTTGGCAGGGGCCACCTCCCATCCCGTCCCTTCTTATGGAAGCATGAGGTGGTTGGAGTTGCGGGCCGACTCCCAGAGCCGGCTTCTCTGGAAGTCGCTAGTCTTGGAGTCGGCCCATCTGAACGTCGCCCCTGGGACTCGGCTTGGAGTAGGTTGTCGGCAGCGCTGCTGCCGACTCTCAGAGGCGGCACCTCCGTCTTTGGGTTTTCGAGGGGCGAAGCCAGCCCCGATGTCTTGATAGGTTTTGGGCACGGGTGAGCCTACCCGTGGCCCATTACTCCGACAGTAGTCCCCGAACCTGGTGAGGCGCTGAGGGAGACTCGTCGAGGAGCCTCAGCAGTTTCTTCCTTCCGGGAATTGGATCTGAGGTTCGCCGGCCATCTTTCTTTAGGCCGACTATCGGGAGTCGGACTCGCTGGAGGTTGTCTTGTCGTTTGAAGAGTTTAAAGGTCGCGGCGGGATCTAGGCGCCGTGCCTGATAAGCTTCCAGGCTCCCGCCCGTTGTAGATCCGCCGCGTGGCGCCCGTGGCGGGCGATCAGCCACCGCAGCGTGGCAGGACAGGCCCGAGGCGGGGCCCGCCACTACCGCGCCTCGGCCTTCGCACGGATCCGTTGCGGCCGAGCGGGCGGTTGGGATTCCTGCGCAGTAACATCGCGCAGGAATCGTGGGGGTCGTGGGGTCATGGGCACAGTTAATCCCACGACGCCCCCTCGGCTCCTCAGCCTAGGGGCCTATAAGTAGGCGGAGGGAGTGGGCGGCGAAGCACGCGCGCACACTCCCTCTGCCTCCTCTGCTCTTCTTCCTCTTTTGTTCTTTGCTGCCGTCGCGTCGAGCCTCATCACGCCTGCGGCGATGAGTTCTTCTTCCGCCGCCGCGCCCGCCGCCATGCGCTCCGGCGTGTGGGACGGCTCTGGGGTCGACGACGACCACATCGACTTTCTTCGCAAGACCCATCGTCTCCCCGGCGCAAACCTCGTGCGAGCCCGCGCTGTGCCGGCGGGGGAGGTGTCGCCGGCACCGGAGAAGGGCGAGCGGGTCATATTCTGCTTGCACCTCATGCGCGGCCTCGGTCTGCCGGCGAGCAGCTTCTTTCGTTCCTTCCTGGAGTTCCATGGGCTCCAGCCGCACCACCTCACACTGAACACGGTGGTGCTGTTGGCTGCCTTCGCCACCCTGTGCGAAGGCTTCCTCGGTGTCCTCCCCACCATTGAGTTGTGGGGAGAGTTCTTCAGCTCCAAGACCGGCACGCATGTCGCCGGCGTGCCAGCTCAGTGCGGCGCCTTCATCGCGATGCGGAGGTCGGTGGCCGACAACCCCTTTCCCTCCATCGCGCTGATCAAGTCGGTGAAGATGTGGCAGCGCTCCTACTTTTACATGAAGAACGTCGCTCCGGAAGGCGACTGGGTCAACCTGCCGCCTTACGAAGCCGGCGCGCCGGCTGGAAGGCTCCCCAGCTGGTGCCACCGGGTGAAGACGCTGACTCCCGCCGGTGCCGCCGCTGTTGCGCGACTCCGAGTGTTGACGCAGTCGGAGGGACTGGTTGGGGCCGACCTGCTGGCCGCCTTCGTGGCGCGCTGAGTCCTCCCGCTCCAAGGTCGGCCTCATATGATATGTCAGATGAGCGGCCACCGGGACCCTAGTAGGATGTGCACCAAGGACATGCCCCACACGGAGGTGGCGGACACGGTGAACTACGTCGCGAACTGCGACCTCTTGGGGAATTGGCAGTTCGGCATGGAGCCGTACTCGCGCGCCAACCCCCCGCCTGTGGTAAGGCGTTTCTCTTCTTATTCCATTCTTTCCTCAGCCGAATCTGACTTCTGATCTTCTTATTTCTTGAACCAGAATCCTCTCATCCAGTCCTCGGTCGGCACCACAGGGACGGCTCGCCAATTCGTCCCCGATAGGGCGGAGAGCGATGTCGACGACCCCGACTTGGGGGCGGCGGCGATGGAGGCCGACACCGAACGAGGAGGAGGTGGAGGAGGTGGAGGCGGCCCCAGGCCCTCGGCCACCTTTGCCGACTGGCCTGGAGATGACTATGAGGGGGAAGTCGCCCCGCACCCCCAACCAAGAGCCGGCCACCATGGTGCAAGCTCGTCCGCCGTCTTGGGCCGTCTCGACGGGGCGAGGAAGCGCCGGGCCGGGCCGAGTTCTCTCGCCAGCCAGGAGAAGAAGTTCAAGGGGGCCGCCACCGCGACCAGGCGGGGAGAGACGGTCGCGAAGGCCAATCGCTTCCGCAAGGAGGTGAAGAAGCCGCCGCTGGTCTCGGTGTAAGTGCTTTCGTCTTTGTCTTGTTCTTTCTGGTGGACTTTGTCCAAATCTTTTACGTGCTATTTCTGCTCCAGAGCTCCCCTCACCCTTGGGAGGGTTACCGCCACCTCCATCATGGGGTCGGCAGAGATGTCCGCCTCCACTCGGCGGGTTGACCCTGCCGCCGACCTCCGGAGGCGGCAGGCGAAGCAGCGGGAGAAGCGCGAGGAAAAGCCGCCCGCCTAGAGAAGGCGGAGGCCGATAAGGCGTCCGCCTCCGCCCAGAGGAAGCTGGAGGAAGCCGAAGCCGCCGTCGCGGCGAAACGGAAAGCCGAAGAGGCCGCATGCCGCCAATCGGCGCTGTTCGTCGTCCCGTTGAACTCGGCGCAGCCTCCGGATCTCGTGGAGCGGACCGGGGAAGCCGGCGGCGAGTTCCCCATCAAGGAGCGGGAAGGCGGTGAGGCCTCTAGGTCGTACTCGGCAGTGCCGCCGCCGCCGCCTCCGCCACCATCTGGGAGCGTGCAAGGCGGACAGCCGGCGGACCCGCCGGTGCCGCCGACTAAGGACGAGGCTGTGGTGCAGCTGCTCCTCCAAGTCACCTCGCCAACGCGCCGCCGTCTTGAAAGCGATCTGAACCGCGCCCCTTGAGGGCGGAGCATAAGCTCGGCGTTCGAACACCGAGCAACAAGCGCGCGCGCCCGTTGGATGGGTGTGAGGAGGCAGCACAGGCCTGGTGAACCGAGCGCTTACGGGCGTCGGCGAAGCTGCGAGGCGGCGGCGCCATCGAACTGCACCAAGGCGCATCTGGCGTCGCGAGCAGCCGTCCGGGTATGTTTTCTTCTGACTTTGTTTTTCTTCTCGTAGAAGCGGCGCGGCTACCACTGGAGTGTAATCCCGAGTTCGGGCGGCTCTTTGGCGGTAGGTCGAACTCTATTGGCGAGTCTCTAAGCTTTGTGCTCTTGTTTAAATACTTATCACAGGATTACAACAACCTGCGGTTCACCACCTTCAACCGCAACGTTGAAGATCTGGGCAAGAAGACTGCCGACTTGTCGGAGGCAGATAAGTTCTCCTTCTTGGCGAAGGCGGTGGTGCACCAGCGGGCTGTAATCCCAGATTCGGGCCGGTGTAAGCGATCGGGCGGATCTTCGATGACCTTCTTTGACGGCGACTTAACGCCCTTTTCTTTTTTCTTCAGAGGCCAACGCCGTTCTTCAGCAGCAGCTGGGTGAGGCCAATACTGCCTTGCGGGCCAAGGAGGCGGAGCGCAGCAAGCTTCGCCATGAGCGACCTGCTAGCCATAGCTGGCGGAGCGAAGGGCTGCTCAAGAAGAAGCGCGGAGGGAGGCGGAGAAGAAGGAGGTCGTGCTCTTGGCCGAGTTTGAGTCTGAACGCTCCTCCTGGACCGACAAGGAGGCGATGCTGACCTTCGGCTTCCACGAGATTGAGGATATCGTTGATGGTGAGTTCTCTTTACTCTTTTCTTTGAGCCGCCGACTGTGGGTCGAGCCGACTGCTGGTTTTCTGACTTGCTTCTTTTCCGTTATTGGCAGACTTCTTCCACAGCCACCTTGAGCAGCCACAGGCCATCGAGGCCGGCGGGAGGTCTGTGAGCGTGGCGAGAGGTGCCGCCGCGCCCTCGCACCCTCGATGAGCAACCGAGCATCGAGGCTCGTCATGGCGGGCCTTTGGGCGTTGCGCCCGGCTCCAACGTGTTGGTGCCCAGGCAATTGCTGCCTTGTGGCCAGGCATGCCGATTCTGCGCACTCCCAGTTGGACTGCCGACTGGCTGGAGGTCGCAGCCGGCCGTCTTGAGGCTTGGAAGGGATCCTCGGCTCAGGCTGGAGCGGGCCAAGCCTTGGAGTTCGTCAAGGCGTGGTATCCAGACTTGGATCTGGACCAGCTGGCCACGCTCCGGGCAGAGGCCCAGCCGGATCTGGCAGCCGCGGAGGATGCCGTTGTCAAGCGTGCAGCGGCGATCGCCCAATCGCCCGACACCAGCGTCTTCATTCTTGGCCCGGGTAGCGAGGCGAGGCGCTGCGAGTGGTTTAGGATGAACCGGACTATAGCGAGGACTTCGGCGGAGGTGATTGGCTCGGCGAAGAAGAAGAGCGCGGAGAGTCGGAGGCGAGATGGGCGCCCGGAAGGCGGGCGGGGAACCAGCCTCAGCTCGACCGCGCCTCCAGCAACGAGCCGCGCCCGACCGAGCCGGCCGCCGCTGGAGACGATCAAGAGGAGACCGCCCAGCCGGCCGCCCCGGCGTCCGGCACCGCCGTCGCCTCCAACCCTCCAAACCCGTCTGCTGCCCCCTAGGCTGCTGCTGCCTTGTCCTCATTTATCTGCTTTAGTAATCTTTTGAAGAATCTGTTAATTTGCACAATTCCACCCGCGGGGTGTATTTTGAACTTCAGCTCGAAGATTCGGCCAATCGGCCCATGTTATGTAAATATTATCCAAGTTTTATTATTTCCTTGCTCGTTGCTCTATTGGCTTTTTCCTTTGCCGCCTTCCCCTCGTTGTCGTCTTTGATAGTCGGACAGCCGCTCTGCGGACTGCCGCCAGATCAAGTGCTTGGCGACTTTGGGGAGACAAGTACTTGGCCGTTCTAGAGTCTTTTTAATAGGTTAGATAGAAAGCGGCAAGCCGACTGCTCAGGAGTCGGCTTTGCGAAGGGCGGCTGAAAAGCCGGCTTAGGCTATGTTTATGCTTTGAGTCCTTAGCCATTTTTCGGGTGGGCGCCTATTCTTCCTTACTCCTGCCCGCAAGCGATCGCTCTGTGACTCTTGGCTTCTCACGGGAGAAGGCTTGGCGCCACACTACTTGTCATTGCGGGAATCATTTCATAGCACAAAGCGGCGAGTCCTCGAGCCGACTAGTCGAGCCCGGTGCCAGCGGCATAACAAAAGTAGCATACTCGAAGGCATAATTCTTATCATACTGAGATAACAAAAGGGCAGTCGAGCTTGTATCGGGGGCCGAATCTTAGTACTGCACAATACAAAGGGTAGCGTGGGTACATCTGCATCAAGCTGTAAAATCTTGGAGAAGATTTGCATTCCATGATCGTTCCGTCTCTTTGCGGTGTCGTCCCTCTTGCGTGCTCAGGGCTTACGGCGTCGATCGGATAGTAGGAGTCATTGCCCAGCCCTGGCGATGATGAAGGGCCTTCCCAAAGGCGCCCGACAACTTGTCTTGGCGGTATGTCTGCTGGATCGGGCGAACTGAAGTCGCCCTCTTGGAAAGATCTTGGCACGACCTTCTGTTGTAGTATCGTGAAGGCTCTGCTTTGGTAGATCTTTGGGCGGCTGAGTGCCAACAGTCGGCCCTCTTCCAGCAGATCAACGCCGTCTTGGCGTGCTTCTTCTGCTTCCTCTTTGGTGTACATGGTGACTCGCGGGGAGTCGAACTCTATGTCCATGGGGATGACAGCTTCGGCACCATAGACGAGGAAGAAGGGCGTGAAGCCGGTCGACTTGTTTGGAGTCGTCCACAGACTCCAGAGGATGGCTGGCAACTCGTCAAGCCAACAGCCGGCCGAACGCTCCAGTGGTTCGATCAGCCGAGGCTTGATGCCGGACAGGATGAGGCCATTCGCCCGCTCCACCTGGTCGTTTGACTGCGGGTGGGCAATGGACGCTAAGTCCAGTCGGATGCCCTGCGTCGCGCAGAAACGGGCCAAGGCGCCTTTGGCAAAGTTGGTGCCGTTGTCGGTGATGATGCTGTGTGGTATGCCGTACCGGACTGTGATGTCGGCGATGAAAGTCACGGCTGTCGGACCATTTAATTTCTTGATGGGTTTAACTTTTATCCACTTGGTGAACTTGTCCACTGTGACAAGTAGGTGAGTCAGGCCTCCTCGCGCTGTTTTGAAGGGTCCCACCATATCCAGACCCCAGACTGCAAAGGGCCAGGTGATGGGGATAGTTTTGAGCGCTGAAGCCGGCTGATGCATCTTGGAGCGGAACTTCTGGCACCCCTTGCACTTCTGGACCAACTCTTTAGCCTCTTCTAGGGCAGTCGGCCAAAAGAAACCGTGCCGAAAGGCTTTGGCGACGAGTGCTCTTGAGGCTGCATGGTGGCCGCACTCACCTTGATGGATGTCTCTGAGAATAGCCAGGCCTTGCTCTGGCTCGACGCAACGCTGGTAGACACCAGTGACGCTGCGCCTGACCAGCTCTCTGTTGACAAAGGTGTAGGCTGCCGCTCGGCGTTGCACTTGCCGAGCCAAGGTTTCATCGGTTGGCAGCTCTTTGTTCACTAAGAACTTGAGGATGGGCTGCGCCGATGAGGGTGCTTCTATTTCTTCGACCGCCAGAACTGCGACTTGGACTAGGGTGGCTGGGCCGGGAGGCGGCGGGCTGGAGTCCGCGGCCGTTTGCTAGATTGCTGAAGTCCCCGGGCCGAGTTCTGGAGTCTTTGATCTGGTCGCCGCAGTCCCCGGCCAAGTACCGAAGTCCCGGGCGAGTCTGAAGTCCCGGGCAGTGCGAAGTCCGGGCGGCCATTGCGGCGTTTTGGAGCTGTCTGAGGGAATTCTTGTGCCATCTGCTGGGGCTCTTGAGTCAGATCCGACTTCTTCAGGGGGAGCCGGCACAAAGATGGAGTCTGACTCTGGTGAAGGTTTGATAGACGGCTTGAGGAGGCACTGCAGGGCGACGCCAGATGGAATTGCTTGTCGTGTGGAGCCGATTTGTGCCAAGGTATCTGCTTGGTCGTTGTCGTTTCTTGGCACGTGGAGGAACTCGCACCCCTCAAAATATCCGCTGAGTAGCTGCACGAGGAAGCGGTAGCTCGCCATGTTTGCATCCTTGGTGTCCCAGTCGCCAAATGACTGCTGGACCACCAAGTCGGAGTCGCCATAACACAGGATCTGGCGAATACCAAGCTCTTTGGCAAGCCGGAGCCCGTGAATGAGCGCCTCGTACTCAGCGACGTTGTTGGAGGCGGCGAAATGGATTTGCAGCGCATACTTGAGCTTGTCGCCTTTGGGAGAAGTGAGGACAACGCCGGCTCCCAGGCCGGTGTGCATCTTGGAGCCATCAAAATGCATCCGCTAATGGGTGGAGTCGGTATTTGGCGGCGATCTTGAGTCTCGGCCAATCGGCGGAAATCGGCCAATGCTTGCGACTTGATGGCGGTGTGGGGCTGGTAGTAGATCGTGTAGGGGGCCAACTCTATGGCCCATTTGGCTACTCGGCCAGACGCGTCTCGGCTTCCGATGATCTCGGCTAGGGGAGCTGTACAAACCACAATGATTGGATGCTCTTGAAAGTAAGGCTTCAGCTTCTTGGCGGCAAAGTGCACGCCATAGCACATCTTCTGGTAGTGGGGGTAGTTCTGCTCGGAGGTCGACAGTACTTCACTTAGGTAATACACCGGTCTCTGGACAGGCAGTGCCTTGCCTTCCTCCTTGCGCTCGACTACGATGACTGTGCTGACAACCCGGCTGGTGGCGGCGATGTACAGGAGCATGGGCTCTTTGGGAGTCGAACCCGCCCGGCCTGAGAAGTGTCAGCATCTTCTTGATTGGAGAAAGGCCTCGTCCGCCTTGTGGTTCCACTCGAAAAAGTGGTCTTCTTCATAAGCTCGTCCAGGGAAGCTTTCTCACAACCGGTGATGAACGGTGATGGGCCTAGGCAGCGGTGAATTTTGTACATCGGTGGTCGGCTAGGTACCTCCATCCTCTCGATGGCCTTGATCTTCACAGGGTTGCACTCTATGCCGCGTTCGGAGACCAGGAAGCCGAGAAGCTGGCCGGCTGGTACTCCGAAAATTCACTTCTCAGGGTTGAGCTTGATCTGGAATCGGCGCAAGTTCTCAAAGGTCTCCTTGAGGTCTTCCAGCAGCGTTCCTCACTTCTCCGTCTTCACCACCACATCATCCACGTAAACGTGGGCATTTCGGCCGAGTTGCTTGAGGAGCATACGCATACTGGCAGCTGAAGGTGGCGTCGGCATTCCTCAAGCCGAACGTCATGGTCAGGTGAAGGCTCCAAACGGCGTGATGAAGGCGGTCTTCAGTCTGTATGTCGGGTCCATCTTGATCTGGTGGTATCCTGAGTATGCGTCTAAGAAGCTCAATAGCTCGCATCCGGCTGTGGAGTCTATCACCTGATCAATTCTCGGTAGAGCAAATGGGTCCTTTGGGCAGGCTTTGTTGAGGCTTGTGTAGTCAATACACATCCGCCACTGCTTGTTCTTCTTCAGCACCAGGACTGGGTTCGCCAGCCACTCTGGGAAAAACACTTCCATAATGAAGCCGGCTGCAAGGAGACGGGCTATCTCTTCTCCAACAACTCTTCTCTTCTCTTCTGACAGGCGGCGCAAGGGCTGCCTGACGGGCTTCACATCTGATCGGACATGTAACTTGTGCTCGACAAATTCCGTCGGTACACCTGTCATGTCTTTATGAGACCACGCGAAGATGTCCCGATTCTCATGGAGGAAATCGACGAGCTCGCCTTCCTATTTGCTGTCAAGGTTTGCACCTATGACAGCGTACCTCTCCGGGTGCTCTGGGTCCAAGGGTATCTTCTTCGTCTCTTTGGCTGGCTTGAATGAGCCCTCAGCTTCCGACTCCTTGGGATCGGGTGTCATCTCTGGCTGCTTGCCGGCCATTGCCACCACCTGATCAAGGAGCCACTTCTCAGCTGCTATCACCAGGGACTCGGCCAACCGACTGCTCTCAGCCGTGCAAGCGGACGACTTTCTGTAGTCGTCGGTTATGGTCAGAATCCCCTTGGTACTCGGCATCTTCATCTTGAGGTAGGCGTAGTGGGGAACCGCCATGAACTTGGCCAAGGCAGGTCGGCCTAGCAACGCATGGTATGGGCTCTGAAGATCCACCACTTCAAACCAGACTGACTCTCGGCGGAAATGATCCTTGTTTCCGAAAGGACATCTATCAGAATCTTGCCGATTGGTGAGCAGGAAAGACCAGGGACGATACCATGGAACATAGTCCGACTGCTCTGAAGCTGTCTCTCCTTGATTCCTAACTTCTCCATAGTATCCTTGTACAGGATGTTGATGCTGCTGCCTCCGTCTATCAGCACTCGCGAGAAGCGAGCTGCCCGCCTATCCGTGGCGAAGGTGGCATCAAAGCCGGGCGTGGGGCCGGTTGGCATCACCTCAGGGTGATCAGCCCTGCTCAAGCGATAGGCTTCTCGAGACCCGATTACATGAACTCTGGGGCATCTGATGCTACTGCGTTCACTTCTTGCTGCTGCAGCCGCCTGCTGCGCTTGTCGTCGGTCACATTGGTGAACACCACATAGGCCCCATGCTCTTCTGGGTACTCGTCTTGTATCGCGCCATTGGCTGGCCGCCGGCTCTTTGGGGTGGAGGCGGGCGGCTGCCAGCGGCGGGGAGGAGGAGGTCGTCTCCCTTGGCGATCCTGGTGAGCCAATGGCACTTCCGGGTGGTGTAGTTTGAGGGCTTCGCGCCGCTGTGGAACTTGCAAGGACCATCCAGAATCTGCTCGTAAGAGAAAGCTGGCAACCAGTTGGATTTGCCGCCTTTCCCTCGCTTGGCTGGTGGGTGCCCTTCTGGCGGTTGATCTTCGATAGTCGCGACTTGCCGACTACTGGAAGTCGGCTGCGGGGCCTTGCGCTTGTGGTCATTCTGTTGCTGTCGCCGACCGGCGTCTCCGACTGGAGTCTTGGGAGCCTGAGGGGCGACCTTGCCAGTCGCACTAACTTAAATTTCCGCCTTCATGGAGGAGTCGGCTGTGGCGTACTTGTCTGCTACGATCAGCAGCTCATCGAGGGTCTCAGGCTCGTCGCAGAGGAGCTTGTGCTTGAGGAGGGTGCCTTCTCTGCACCCGGCGGTGAAATACTCGATGGCCTGCACCTCGTGCACGCCCATGCAGGAGTTCCGCAGCTCGGCCCATCACGTGAGGTAGTCGCGAGTCGACTCGTTGGGGCCCTGCACGCACAAGGAGAGCTGGCGTGGCATGGGAGGTCGCTTGTACGTGCTCGTAAAGTTGCGGACGAAGGCCTCGATGAAGTCGACCCAGCTGTTGATGCTACGGGGTTTCAGGCTGTTCAGCCATGTCCGGGCCGTGCCCTGGAGCATGAGCGGAACATATTTCACGGCAACACGCTTGTTGCCGCTTGCTATGTCGACGGCCGTGGCGTAGTCAACCAGCCAATCTTCCGGCTTCACGGAGCCGGTGTACTTGGGTGTATCTCGGGGGAGCGTGAACCCTTTAGGGAAGGGCTCGACTCGGATGCGGGGCCCGAAACATGGCGGGCCCAACTCGTCTTCTTCTTCTAACACCAGGGACCAGTGGAGTCGGTCGATCCGGTGGTGGGCGTCGTTCTCTCCGACTCCCTCTCGGCGGCCAAGGCGGTCGCCGAGAGTCGGATGGTTAACGGGCAGCGAGGAGACTCGCCTCTCCTTTCGAGGAGGTGGAGGCGGACAGTCGTCCCGTCGTTCCATCGCTCTTGGGCGGCCATCTTGGTCGCGCTCGATGGTGATGCGAGTCCGGCTGTGGCTGCCAGCCGGATCCTTGTCCTTTCTTCCGCGGACACCGCGAGTCAGCGTCCGAGATGTCGCACCTTGGTCTCGGCGGGGAGGCAGGTCGTTATCTTGCCGCCGTGGCGCCTCTGTGTGGCAGCCGACCGTGTTCTGCGCGGCTACCGCGTCGAGGAGCTGCTGGACTCGCTTCATCATTAGGCGGCGCTCTTCGCCTTCGAAGTTGTCCAGCTCGTCTACCGCCGCCTGGGCGGCTCTGATGTTCTCCGCAGGCGTGGCGTATACGGGGCGATCTGCCCCGAACAGGCTGGCGATGGCCACGCCGCGCTGCCAGACCGCGCCTAGGCGGCTGGGCCCAGTTGGAGCGGGCGAGCCGCCCATAGTGCGGTCCATTTCTCGCTGGTAGGCCTCTGACAAGCGCCTCATGCTTGCCAACTTCTTCGCGCCTTCGACGAGCTGGAGGCAGCGTGCCTCCAGTGTCTCGGCGTCAGCGTCTTCTGGAATGGGCGCATCCAGGTCTTGTAGAACCGCATCGAGCGGGTCATGAGCTCCGCCGTCGGAGTGCTCGCCGTAACCGATGACGAGCACCTCTGTGACGGTGCTCCCACCGCTCTCCGCGCGAGGGAGCGGCTCGTCGTAGACTACCACGTTGGTAGGGAATGCATCGAGAGACGCGGTGTCGGAGTCGACCAGCATCGGGTCGGTGGAGCCTACGGACTCCCGGTCCACGGCAGGCTCGCCGGTGACGTGGAGTTGGTCGAGGAGGCCCGCGAGGAGGCTGTCAGGGCCGCCCGTGCCTGCATCGGATGTAGGCTCGGCGGAGAGGCGAACCTCGCCGACCAGTTCGGCGAGGCCGCTGGCCGCGCAAGCGATCTCTGCGCCGCGCCGCGCATCAGCGCAAACTCCATCTGGCGTGCCGGGCTGGCTGTGCTCGCCAGGGAGGAAGAAGGTTCCCGTCCAGAGCAGGGATGGCTTATCATGGTGGGGGCGAGTAGAACGTAGCCGGTGCCTGGAAACGGGATGAGGCATAAGCATGCACGCCGACGAATCTTACCCAGCTTCAGGGCTCTCCGAGGAGATAACACCCCTACTGCTGCTCTGCGGGGTCTCCGCATGATCACTATGGTAAAATGGGTACAAGGTTGCTCCTCGAGCTGTGTCTGTGGGAGGAGGAAGCAAGGCTAGTTCCCTCCTGCCTGTATTCCGTGGTCTAGTGCTAATGGGGTCAAACCCTTTGCATGGGTGCCCCGGGGTTTTTTTATAGGCCTACCCCCCAGGGGTACAATGGTAATCTGGCTAGGTGCAGGTCCCAGCCGTCTGTCTCTCAGGCCGCCGTCTTCTCCGCCGACTTATGGGGCCCACCGACTGTGGGCCCTGCTGACTGGTCTGGTACAAAGCCGACAGGCCGTGTCCGCCGCGGCGGGTCTTGCCGGCTGCGGATTACTGTATCCATGCTTCTAATGACGCTGGCTTGGTCATGGGGTCATGGCAATAGTGCCGCCGTCTGGCGGGCGATCACTGTTGCCACTCCCTGTCTCATCTGGTTAATGGCTTGCGGGGCCCGTGGGAGGAGCCGGCCGACTCTGGGGGGCCGACTCCCTCGGGGTCCGTCTTCTGGCATTCTCGCCGTCTTTGGTGTTCCCGCTGGCGGGTAGGGCCTGCCGTCTTCAAGCCGTACATGCAGGCCGACGTGGGTACAGGGTTCCGCCCCTAGGGCTGATGTCAGGGCTGGCATGGCAACAGTGCCGCGCCAAACGGAGATCTCCGTGGGTACGGCATACTGTAGCCATGCCTTCCCTTGGTCAAGGGCGGGTGTGGACTTGGCAGGGGCCACCTCCCGTCCCGTCCCTTATTATGGAAGCATGAGGTGGTTGGAGTCGCGGGCTAACTCCCAGAGCCGGCTTCTCTGGAAGTCGCTAGTCTTGGAGTCGGCCCATCTGAACGTCACCCCTGGGACTCGGCTTGGAGTAGGTTGTCGGCAGCGCTGCTGCCGACTCTCAGATGCGGCACCTCCGTCTTTAGGTTTTCGAGGGGCGAAGCCGGCCCCGATGTCTTGAAAGGTTCTGGGCCATGGGTGAGCCTACCCGTGGCCCATTACTCCGACAATGTGCCACGCGTACATAATTACGCTCTGAAAATACCATGGGCACAGGGGGAGGGGAACGACCACGGCACGCCCCAAAATGCGGCTCAACCGCACTAGGGGCTCCCGATTTTGTCATTTTTTCTCACTTTTAGGACTTTACTCTCCGGAAGACCTGCTCGGCGGTATAATCGCCAAACAAACGATAAAACAACCAGGGAGGCCGAAAGCTACGTCACACTATGGAACTCCCAGGTGGTCTCTATAACGAGCAAAATACCTGCTTTAAATACCATTCCGCAGCTCGCCCTGGGAGGGGACATGTCAAATAGTCTCATCTCTTGCTTATCGCACTATTTGTATCATTCTGCTTTTAATGCACCTTTTTCGAATAAACAATGCATAGCTTCAGTCTATTATTGCATTCTCTATTTTTCCTTTTTATTTATATATGTTCACTCATGAAATTTAGCACCCGTACACTTTGGTACGGCCAAATACACCAGGGGCTTAAGCACCCCATAATACGGCGTGAGAAGTCCCAACACTTTCACAAGTGCGGCACTCCGAACTTATAGCATTATATGCATCAGCTCTAAATCATGTCTTGGGTCAATAGTTGGGTTAGCCCAGCTCCCATGTTTTGGTACCTTACGTTCCGCTATATCGGCTAAGGTAGCACTGGCAGAACTACTACGATTGTGCCCCGGTTCAGCTGGGCTAAGCATCTCAGTAGAGAAAGCTAAAACGGACTGTCATGATAAGGCGAGAGCTGGTCGCTGTTCGAGAGGTTTCGAGTCCCTAAAGACTTATGTCGCTTAGGGCGAGGAGCCGGCTTTGTCCGGCCCAGGCGTGTATAGCGCCCCGAACTCGGTCTTCCGAATACTAGGGGCTTCACCAAAATTTAAAATTATAGAATTCTTTGGCTAAGTGAGAGTGATAAAGCATTATAGTCTGATTGCCTTGTTCGTTGTGCTGAGCACCTCCCTCGAAGGACCCAAGAATGGGAAAAAGAGTGCTCAGGTTTATCCCGAACACCCCAGCACTCGTGGCACGGGGGCAGAAGCCGACGACTTGCCATCTCTCAGATTTAATAAACAGCCGCACTGAAGGTAATATTTTAAATTCAAACAAGCGTTGCATAGCGCATATGAACAAGTTTCCAGCATACATGATCAAACGAGCGAGTTCACTCAAATATTACATCTTTGGAACATTCATCCGCCATAAGGCGGGCACCCTTCAGGACGCCCTCATAGTACATGTCAGGGTGGCGATGCTCTTTGCCCTGTGGTGGCCCATCCTTCACCGGCTTCTTGGCGTCCATCTTGCCCCAGTGCACTTTAACACGGGCAAGCGCCTGCTGGCGCCTCGTCTCTGATCGTGGCGCTTGATGACCTCAAGCCAGGGCGGGCGATCCATAAGCCGCTTCACCAGCCCAAAGTAGCTCCCCGGCATGGCCTCTCCAGGCCACATCCGGACTATGAGACTCTTCATGGCCTGTTCGGCCGCCTTATGGAGCTCGACCAATTGCTTCAGCTGGTCGCTCAAAGGTACCGGATGTTCGGCCTCAATATACTAAGACCAGAACACCTTCTCCGTCGAGCTCCCCTCCTTGGCTCGGTAATGCTTTACAGCATTCGACACACTGCGGGGCAAATCTGCGAGCGCTCCTGGAGAGCTCCGGACTCAGGTACGTAACAACTAATTTACTTTCACATGCTTGCTTTGCATAATGAATGCCTTACCCGCCACTATCTTCTTCATCGCCTCAATTTCCTGGAGGGCCTTCTGGGCTTTGGCCTTAGCATGCTTGGTGCTCTCAAGGGCCGAGGCAAGCTCGGATGCACGCGTCTTCGAGTCAAGCTCCAAACTCTCATGCTTTTTCACGAGAGCCTGGAGCTCTTGCTGCACCTCGGCAACCCGCGCCTCTTGCTTCCCTCGCTCGGTGCACTCCATGGCCGCTTTGTTTTCGGCCTCGGATAGTGCTTGCTTCAGGGTCGCCACCTCGGTCGTGGCCCCTAGCACATCAAGAACGATCCTATCATTTTTTGCAACTGCATTTTTTTATATATACACACATAGACAAGGCATTACGTACCTTGGTTCTCCTCGAGCTGCTTCTTGGCAAGGCCGAGCTCTTTCTAGGACCGCTCGAGGTTCTGCTTCAGCGCATCAACCTCTGCAGTCAGTGCGGCAGAGGTCAGCAGCGAAGCCTGTATACGCATATCGACATAATTATGTTAGACTCCTGCGAATATTATTAGATCCTCTATTCGGCTTTTCTTTGTGAACACCGAACAGAGCATCATGGGCTACTGTCTATGCGGTAATATTTTCATATATTTTTTATATATACCTCAAAGCCTGTTAGAAGGCTAGCACAGGCTTCAGTCAGTCCGCTCTTGGCAGACTGAACCTTCTGGACCACCGCACTCATAATAGTGCGGTGCTCCTCGTCGATAGAGGCGTCATTAAGCACCTCCGGCAAATTATCCGGTGCCTC
Organism: Aegilops longissima; assembly: GCA_021605205.1. Taxonomy (NCBI): domain Eukaryota; kingdom Viridiplantae; phylum Streptophyta; class Magnoliopsida; order Poales; family Poaceae; genus Aegilops; species Aegilops longissima. The sequence goes on along the minus strand of CM038681.1, from coordinate 612,713,684 downwards.
CGGTTGGACGGAGGTCACCGGCACGGTAGGCTTGCCCTTCTTATTGGGGGGCCGCCTGCCGAAGTCCGGAACCACTGGGGGTTCCGGTGCAGTATTCGGCCCAGGGCCAAACTTGGAGCCCTTGGGAGCCTTGCTCCCCTTGCGCCTGCAGTCCGGAAGGTCGCCTTGGGGCGCCTCCAGGACTACCTGCCCTCGGCTTGGTGCCCTTTGAGACAACACCTCGGCGTTGTCCATAGGGCGAGGGGTTGAGGCAGTCGGAAGTGATCCTCCGCTGCTCATGGCCGACGGGTCCAAAGAACCGCTCGACAAGGATACGTCGATACGGGCCCGGGACGGACTGCATAACCGTGTCCAGCATTAGAAGAAGCTATGCAATTAAACAGCGCCATGAGTTAATCTGCTGTCCGAATACTTACAATCTCGCCAGGGGCTTGGCCCTGGGTGGCCACTCGTCTCCGCTGTCGGCGGCGGTGGCGGAGTAGTCCGGAGGGAGAGTCCTTCCCTTCTTGGACCCTCCGGCCTCCCCAGTTGGGGCGGCCTTCCTCTTCTTATCTTCCCCTACTGGAGGGGAAGAACCTTTATCTGCCTCCTCCTTGTTTCCATGGGTGGAGTGCGTCTTAGAGTCAGCGGACGATGAGTCCGATAACACCTGGCGCCGGGAACTCTTTCGGGTTCCTGTAGCCTTCTTCTTGACCTTTTTCTCCAGCACCTCATAAGGAGCCGGAGTAAGCATCTCCGTCAGGAGAGCATCTGCAGGGTCTTCGGGCAGGGGGGCTGGACAATCAATCTGCCCCGACGTCTCCTGCCATTCATGTCAAAGGTATGGGAGCATAGATCCTGCATATGATTAAACTATGAAAAATGAATACCCTATAAGAGGTAAAACAACTTACCGCGCTGGCTTGGCGCTTCGCGTTGAATCCGCGATCCTCGGTAAGGGGAGGAGGAACCTCGACGCTCTTAAACAGCACCTTCCAAGCATCCTCGTGTGTTGTGTCAAAGAGCTCGCTCACAGTTTGGTGCTGGGCCGGGTCGAACTCCCACAAGTTGAACGCCCGTTCTTGACACGGGAGGATCCGGCGGATGAGCATGACCTGGACTATGTTGACATGCTTGAGCTTCTTGTTCACCATGTTTTGGACACAGGTTTGGAGTCCGGTCAGCTCTCCCGGACTACCCCAGGGCAGGCCCTTCTCTTTCCAGGAGGTGAGCCGTGTGGGGATTCCGGATTGGAATTCGGGGGCCGCTGCCCATTTAGGGTCACGCGGCTCGGTGATGTAAAACCACCCCGATTGCCACCCCTTTATGGTCTCCACGTAGGAGCCCTTGAGCCATGTGGCGTTGGGCATCCTGCCAACCATGGCGCCTCCGCACTCTGCCTGCCGGCTGCGCACCACTTTCGGTTTAACTTTAAAAGTCTTCAGCCATAGGCTGAAGTGGGGCTTGATGCGGAGGAAGGCCTCACACACGAAGATAAACGCCGACATGTTGAGGATGAAGTTCGGGGCCAGATCGTGGAAATCCAGGCCGTAGTAGAACATGAGCCCCCAGACGAATGAGTGGAGAGGGAGTCCCAGTCCACGGAGGAAATGGGTAAGGAACACTACCCTCTCATGGGGCCTAGGGGTGGGGATGAGCTACCCCGCATCTGGGAGCCGGTGTGCGATATCGCCGGACAAGTATCCGGCTCCCCTCAGCTTCTTGATGCGTCCCTCCGTGACGGAGGAGACCATCCACTTGCCCCCTGCTCCGGACATGGTTTGAGAAGGTTGAGGAAGAAAATGTGAGCTTGGGCGTTGGAGCTCAAGTGTGCGAGAATGGATGAGCAAAGGAGGAAGAAGGCGTGGATGGAAAAGGGTGAATCCTTATCCCTTTATATGGGCGAACGAAACTATGCGTCCCCACCAGCCTGGTAAAACACGCTCATCCCCCAAGCGCCGTAATTTATGGCGCGGTTGGGTTACCCACGTCCGTATTGATGAGAATCCCGCGATAAGGGGACACGATATCTGCTTCGACAAGACGTACCAAGGAAACCGCCTTGCAAAACATGCTGAGGTTGGCTGTAAAGAACGATTCACATAAGGGCTTAGCTGTGCTGTGATGTCACACTACGGAATACGTCGGCAGATTAGATTTGTGCAAATATTATTCTCTCTACGGTGGTATGTGGAACTTGTTTTGCAGAGCCGAACACGATCCTCATGTTCAAAATCTTCTATGAAGTATTTGGAGGAGGAACCCGCCTTGCAATGCCGAAGACAAATCTGCGCGCCGGACTCATCGTCATTGAAGCCTGGTTCAGGGGATACTGAGGGAGTCCTGGATTAGGGGGTATCCGGACAACCAGGCTATAACCTTTGGCCGGACTATTGGACTATGAAGATACAAGATTGAAGACTTCGTCCCGTGTCCGGATGGGACTTTCCTTGGCGTGGAAGGCAAGCTTGGCAGTACGGATATGTAGATCTCCTTAATTGTAACCGACTCTGTGTAACCCTAGCCCCCTCCGATGTCTATATAAACCGGAGGGTTTAGTCCGTAGGACAGAACAACAACAATCATACCATAGGCTAGCTTCTAGGGCTTAGCCTCTCTGATCTCGTGGTAGATCCACTCTTGTACTACCCATATCATCAATATTAATCAAGCAGGAGTAGGGTTTTACCTCCATCGAGAGGGCCCGAACCTGGGTAAAAACATCGTGTCCCTTGTCTCTTGTTACAATCCGCCTAGACGCACAGTTCGGGACCCCCTACCCGAGAACCGCCGGTTTTGACACCGACATGCTTCCAAATACCCTTAAACCAGTTTTGCCATGAGAGTCCACCATATCTACCTATGGATTGAGTAAGATCCTTCAAGTAAGTTGTCATCGGTGCAAAGCAATAAAAATTGCTCTAAATATGTATGAGTGATTGGTGTGGGAGAAATAAGCTTTATACGAACTTGTGATGTGGAAGTAATAAAAGCGACGTACTGCATAATAAAGGTTCATATCACAAGGGGCAATATAAAGTGACGTTCTTTCGCATTGATATTTTGTGCATCCAACCATAAAAGCGCATGGCAACCTCTGCTTCCCTCTGCGAAGGGCCTATCTTTTATTATTTTCTTCTACCTTATGCAAGAGTCATGGTGATCTTCACCTTTCCTTTTTCATTTTATCCTTTGGCAAGCACAGCATGTTGGAAAGAACATGATATATATATATATATATATATATATATATATATATATATATATATATATATATATATATATATATATATATTGGATGTAGGGAGCATGAGTTATTATTGTTGACATTACACTTGAGGTAAAAGGTTGTGGGGCAAAACTATAAGCCCCTATCTTTCTCTGTGTCCAATTAAAACTTCGTAACCACAAGTATTGCGTGAGTGTTAGCAATTATAAAGGACTAGATGATGGTTGAGTATGTGGACTTGCTTTTTAGCTCTGACATAGACTCTTTCCGATGTTATGATAAATTGCAATTGCTTCAATGACTGAGGTTATAGTTTGTTGGTTCTCAATAAGGTTTCTGATTCATACTTTTGCATTGTGATTGATCATCACTTGAACATAAGTAATCATATGACAATATCTATATATGTTGTTGTATGAGAATAATCATGATGCCTTCATGTCCGTATTTTATTTTTATCAACGCCTCTACCTCTAAACATGGGGACATATTTATTGTTATCGGCTTTTCGCTTGAGGACAAGCGAGGTCTAAGCTTGGGGGAGTTGATACGTCCATTTTGCATCATGCTTTTATATCGATATTTATCGCATTATGACTTCACATTATGTCACAATACTTATGGCTATTCTCTCTTATTTTACAAGGTTTACATAAGGAGGGAGAATGCCGGCAGCAGGAATTCTAGGCTGGAAATGGAGCAAATATTAGAGACTTATTGTGCGCAACTCCAAAAGTCCTGAAACTCCACGGAATACCTTAAAATAAATAATGAAAAATACATGCCAAAGATGAAGGCCAGGGGGCCCACACCCTGTCCATGAGGGTGGGGCGCCCCCCTCCCCCCTAGGGCGCGCCCCCTACCTCGTGGGCCCCCTAGTGGCTCTCCGACGCCCATCTTCTGCTATATGAAGTCTTTCGTCGAGAAAAAAATAAACAAGCAACATTTCGGGATGAGATTCCGCCGCCACGAGGCGGAACCAATCTAGAGCTCCGGCAGAGCTGTTCTGCCAGGGATACTTCCCTCCGGGAAGGGGGAAATCATCGCCATTGTCATCACCAATGCACCTCTCACCGGGAGAGGGCAATCTCCATCAACATCTTCATCAGCACCATCTCATCTCCAAACCCTAGTTCATCTCTTGTATCCAATTCTTGTCTCCAAGTCCGGGATTGGTGCTAGTAGGTTGCTAGTAGTGTTGATTACTCCATGTAGTTGATGCTAGTTGGTTTATTTGGTGGAAGATCATATGTTCAGATCCTTTATGCATATTATTACCCCTCTGATTATGAACATGAATATGCTTTGTGAGTAGTTGCGTTTGTTCCTGAGGACAAGGGAGAAATCTTGCTAATAGTAGTCATGTGAATTTGGTATTCGTTCGATATTTTGATGAGATGTATGTTGTCTAGCCTCTAGTGGTGTTATGTGAACGTTGACTACATAACACTTCACCATTATTTGGGCCTAGAGGAAGGCATTGGGAAGAAATAACTAGATGATGGGTTGCTAGAGTGACAGAAGCTTAAAACCTAGTTTATGCGTTGCTTCGTAAGGGGCTGATTTGGATCCATATGTTTCATGCTATGGTTAGGTTTACCTTAATACTTTTGTTGTAGTTGCCGATGCTTGCAATAGTGGTTAATCATAAGTGGGATGCTTGTTCAAGTAAGAACATCACCCAAGCACCGGTCCACCCACATATCAAATTATCAAAGTACCAACGCGAATCATATGAACGTGATGAAAACTAGCTTGACGATATTCCCATGTGTCCTCGGGAGCGCTTTTCCTTATATAAGAGTTTGTTCCAGCTTGTCCTTTGCTATAAAAAGGATTGGGCCACCTTGTTGCACTTTGTTTACTTTTTTTACTTGTTGCTCGTTACAAGTTATCCTATCACAAAACTATCTGTTACCACTTATTTCAGTACTTGCAGAGAATACCTTGCTGAAAACTGCTTATCATTTCCTTCTGCTCCTCGTTGGGTTCGACACTCTTACTTATCGAAAGGACTATGATAGATCCCCTATACTTGTGGGTCATCAAGGTGCACGAGAGGCCTGGGCCATGGTGAAAACGCGGTACACAAGACTTGCTCCGAATCATATGGCCCGGGTCGGGCCTCGGGGGTAAGATGGACAAGAAATTCTAGTGAGCTTGGTATATGACCAAGTAAAGATAGTCGCCAAATTCTCACAACAGGATTGTAAGCTAGACAGCCTAATAGATGGTATAGAGGAAGAAGTTTTTGAGTCTCAGTGACTATGTACTTCAATTGACAAATTTGTCCCTAGCCGAATTGTAAAACGATTGTCATGGTAGACCTTTTCGCTCAACCTCCGGACCCAAAGGTGCGGAGTGTTTCCGAATACCGGACTGGTAATAAATATCGGAGCATGCGTGGAAACCAGGCGTAGGGGTCATAGTTGCTTGAACAGACAAGTTGTATCTGGCTAGCTATGTTATATTACTTTTTTATTGTAAGAAACATCTTCCAGAGAGAATAGTTCCGTTAAGGGTTCCTTTCCCTGGGTGAACATGCATTAGTATGCATGTCCAAACTATGATTCAAAAATCATAGTATACATAATATCTGGGGGTTCATAGTGCAATCAAGGTAAAATGTATTTAGTCCGCCGACCGATTATTCCCTTAAGAACGCTGGCTTTCGGCTTCACCCAGTCTGAGGTACAAGTCCAGATGACCCGGCTGTAACAATCATAGAGGTTCTCCCTTTATGCTCTAGCCGAACAAACGGGGCCGTAGGGCATAAGCACAGGAGCCAGGCAACCCAGCTTGGCGAAAACTTAAGTCATAAAGGTGCATATAATGGCGAAGAAAAGGTACATATGAGAAAAGGACACATATGTTGTGAGCTTGACGCTCAGAAAATGATAATAAACTTCTGTAAAAGAAGCCCCTAGGTATATGGGCGTGTACATTTAAGGATGTGTACCTCATAAGTGTATGGCCTAGCCGTACAAGGGCTATAAAGCTAAAGAAAAATTTAAAGAGAGAAAAAATTGAAAAAGGAGAAAAAGAAAATGAACGATGAGTCCGGCTCTAGGCGTAGAATCTTCGAAGTCTGGCGGCATTCCACGGGTTCGGCTCTAAGCGATTATCTGATGCATCACGCAGGCGGTACACACCTCCAGTGAGAACCTCATCTATAATGAAGGGACCCCCCCCCCCCACTTGGGCTTGAGTTTTTCCTTTTTCTTTTCTGGCAAGTGTAGAACAAGTTCACCAACATTATAAGTCTTGGCACACACTTCTCTGCTTTGGTATCTGCGAGCTTGTTGTTGATAGAATGCGAAATGGGCTTTTGCAACGTCGTGCTCCTCCTCCAGGGCGTCTAGACTGTCCTACCGATCAAGCTCGGCTTCTCTCTCTTCATACATGCGCACTTGAGGTGAGTAGTGAATGATGCCGCAGGGAAAAACAGCCTTTGCACCGTACACCATGAAGAATGGTGTGTAACCGGTTGTGCGATTGGGTGTGGTCCGCAGCCCCCAGAGTACGGAATCGAGCTCCTCGGCCTAGTGTTTGTCTTTCTCTTTTAAAGACCACACTAGTCTAGGCTTAATGCCGCTCATGGTAAGACCATTGGTTCGTTCGACTTGACCGCTTATTTGTGGGTGATAAACGGAGGCATAATCGAGCTTGATGCCCAGGTTAGCACACCAGGTTTTCACTTCGTCGGCTGTAAAATTGGAGCCATTATCGGTGATGATGCTGTGTGGGACACCATAACGGTGTACGACACTGGATATAAAGTCTATCACTGGTCCGGCTTCGGCCGTTTTAACTGGTTTGGCCTCTATCCACTTAGTGAATTTATTCACCATGACCAGCTGATATTTTTTCTTATGGCTTCCCCCTTTAAGGGGTCCGACCATGTCAAGCCCCCAGACCACGAAAGGCCAAGTAATGGGGATTGTTCGTAGAGCGGTAGACGGCATATGGCTTTGATTGGCGAAAAGCTGGCATCCTACACAATGTTGGACAAGGTCCTGTACATCTGCTCGGGCCGTCGGCCAGAAGAAACCGATACGGAAGGCTTTACTTACAAGAGCCCGAGCCACGGTGTGGTGACCGCCGAGACCAGCATGGATTTTGTCCAGGAGCTGTCGTCCTTCCTCTTCGGAGATACATCTTTGAAGGACTCCGGTAGAGCTCTTCTTGTAGAGCTCTCCTTCATGAACCTTGTAGGTTTTCGAATGCCGAGCAATGCATCGAGCCTCATTCTGATCCTCAGGGAGCTCTCGCCTATTGTGGTAGGCCAAGAAGGGTTTGGTCCATGGGGCAATTACTGCCATTATTAGATGGGCCGATGGTGTTATTTCGGTGGCTGAGCCCCTGATGATATCGGTATTGTGTTCAGAATCTGGGGGTATAATTGGATCCAGACTAGTGTTGCCGCTCTCATCCTGCCATGCCATGGATGGCTTAAAGAGCCTTTCCAAAAAGATGTTAGGCAGGACGGGGTCACGCTTGGCGCCCATGCGAGCAAGGACATCCGCCGCTTGATTACTTTCTCGAGCCACATGATGGAACTCGAGTCCCTCGAACCGAGCTGATATTTTGAGTACGGCGTTATGATAGGCCGCCATCTGCGGATATTTTGCGTCAAAGTCTCCATTTATTTGGGATATTGTAAGGTTTGAATCCCCACGCACCTCCAGGCGTTGTATGCCCATGGATACGGCCATCCAAAGACCGTGCAGTAAGGCCTCGTATTCGGCTGCGTTATTGGAGCCTATGTATAATATTTGGAGTACGTACTAGACTGCGTCTCCTGTGGGGGACGTTAAGACAACGCCCGCTCCCAGACCGACCAACATTTTAGAGCCATCAAAGTTCATGACCCAGTTGGAATATGTACCGTACTCTTTAGGGAGTTCGGCCTCTATCCATTCAGCGATGAAGTCAGCCAATACTTGGGATTTAATGCCTCGGTGTGGTTTGTATGTTATATCGAATGGCAAGAGATCGATGGCCCACTTGGCAATCCCTCCTGTAGTGTCGCGGTTGTTTATTATGTCATTGAGTGGTACTTCGGAAGCCACCGTGATTGAGCACTCTTGGAAGTAGTGTCGTAGCTTCCGGGATGCCATGAAGACCGCATACGCTATCTTTTGGTAATGAGAGTACCGGGATTTGCATGGTGTGAGGATAGTGGATACATAGTATACCGGCTTCTGAAGTGGGAATTTGTGTCCGTCCTCTTCTCGTTCAACGACGAGCGCCGCACTCACCACCTGGTGTGTTGCAGAGAAGTATAACAACATGGGTTCACCGGCATTCAGCGCGGTCAGGATTGGGTTACTCGCTAAAAGAGCTTTTATTTCTTCCAGCTCGGTCATTGCCACGTCCGTCCACTCGAAGTGGTCAGTGCGTCGGAGCAGGCGATATAGTGGCAATGCCTTTTCACCTAACCTGGATATAAAGCGGCTTAGAGCTCCCATGCATCCGGCTAGTTTTTGGACATGTTTGAGGTCTATTGGTGTAGCCAATTGTGACAAAGCTTGGATTTTGTCTGGGTTTGCCTCAATTCTTCTATTGGAAACGATGAAGCCTAGCAGTTTTCCGGCGGGGACGCCGAAAACACACTTTTCCAGATTGAGCTTCATGTCATATGTACGGAGGTTGTCGAATGTGAGACGCAGGTCATCTACTAGTGACTCGATGTGCTTGGTTTTGACGACGACGTCATCCACATATGCTCCGACTGTCTTGCCGATTTGTTTCTCCAGGCATGTTTGAATCATGCGTTGATAGGTGGCGCCGGCGTTCTTCAGCCCGAAGGGCATAGTGTTGAAGCAGAAAGGCCCGTATGGGGTAATAAATGCCGTTGCGGCTTGATCAGACTCCTTCATTTTGATTTGATGATATCCGGAGTATGCGTCGAGGAAACACAGTGAGTCATGTCATGCAGTGGCATCAATGATCTGAACAATGCAGGGGAGGGGAAAGGGATCCTTAGGGCAGGCTTTGTTGAGATCTTTGAAATCGACACATAGGCGCCAGGGTTTATCCTTCTTTGGTACCATCACCAGGTTTGCTAGCCAGTCCGGGTGTTTTATTTCTCTGATGAACCCGGCCTCAATTAACTTGGCTAGCTCCTCCCCCATAGCCTGTCGCTTGGGTTCGGAAAAGCGCCACAATGCTTGCTTGGCCGGCTTGTATCCTTTAATATATTGAGGTTGTGTTCGGCCAACCTGTGTGGGATTCCTGGCATATCAGAACGATGCCAGGCGAATATGTCCCAGTTCTTGCGCAGGAATGCGTGTAATGCGGCGTCGACCGTCGGGTCCAGCTGTACCCCAATGGAAGCTGTCTTCTTGGGGTCCGTCGGGTGGACTTGAAATTTGACTATTTCATCTTCTAGTTTGAAGGAGGTGGATTTGGGCCGCTTATCGAGGATTACGTCGTCCCTATCCACCGTGGAGCATAGTGCGGTTAATTCTTCGGACGCAAGGGCCTCAGATAGTGCCTCGAGGGCTAGGGATGTGGTTTTGTTTTCAGCGCGGAGTGCTATGTCCGGATCACTAGCGAGAGTGATAATACCGTTGGGCCCGGGCATCTTGAGCTTCATATACCTGTAATGAGGTATGGCTTGAAAGCGTGTGAATGCATCTTGCCCCAACAGGGCGTGATATCCATTGTTGAAAGGGGGCACCTGGAAGGTTATCTCTTCGGACCGATAGTTCTCCGGCGTGACGAATACCATGTCGAGTTTAATTTTTCCTGCGCATCTTGCTTCCCGACTAGGGATGATTCCCCAAAAGGTGGTATTACTTTGTTCAATGCGGCTCCTGTCTATTTGCATTTTATCGAGCGTGTCCTCGTAGATGAGGTTCAGTCCACCGCCACCGTCCATGAGCACTTTAGTGCGTTAAAGCCATGCACAATTGTATTGAGGACCAAGGTGGCTGGTGCTCAGACTGGCCGGAATTTTGGTTCGTCATCGGCATTAAAAGTTATGGCCGTGTAGTTCCAGGGATTTATTGCTACGAATTGGCAGACTTCGGCAAGGTCGCGGAGTGCCCTCTTGTGCCGATTGTTTGAAGCGAAAGTCTAGAAGACCATTAATACTCTGAGGTCGTCGTCTTCTGGAGAGTACTGCTCTGAGGTGTTTTTGGTGTGGATATCCTTGCCGCTCTTGGCCACTTGCTGGAGTATCCAACATGCTCTAAGGCTGTGGGTTGGTTCTGTATCCGGTGTTGTGTGTATTTTGCATGGCTTATCGAGCCATCCCTCAAGAACGGTTCTATGTCCCATAATAGGTTTAATTTTCTTGCCTACGGGTCGAGTGCCCCAAGAGGGTGCGTCCTTTTTGGACGCCAGAGAGGTGGTGTGAAGGCTGATGGTTCCCAGCGGGCTGTCTGAGTTTTCCAGGCGCTTTCCATTGCGCAGTACTTCTGTACTATGGTTGCAAGGTCAGCGAAGTGTAATACGCGACGGAGGTTGAAGGCGTTGAGGATTCCTTCGTCCGTGCAATTATTTCAGAATACTGAAATCGCGTCCTTGTCATGGCAATCTTTAATCTTGTCTTTGACAATGATGAATCTGGCCCAGAAGTGATGGACTGTTTCCTAAGACTGCTGCCGTACGTACGTGAGGTCGCATATGTCCGGGGGACCGGAATTTCTTGGTGAATATTGCTTGCGGTGGGTGGGTGGCGCTAAATCCGAACCCTGACCCGATGTGGAGTCCGGAGTTTGAAAGACTTATGAGCTTATTAGCTCGGGCTCCGGGATGTCCAATGATTCTTTAGGCTCAACACCCGATTCTAAGTTCGGAGGACCAGGAGTGTCACCCCGCGGACGGGTATCCGGCTCTCGTAGCTCGAAAATCTGAACATAGCTTGTTTTCAACATAGGGGAAGAGTTGTTGTTTTGCTCCTCTATGACCGCTATCTGATGGGTGATCGGCGGAGATTTGATTTCTCTCTGATCGGGTTTAAGCCCAATCTGATCATAGTCTCTAGCAATCCCCAGGGCGGTGATGCAATCTAGGAGTTTGTTTAAAGACGACAAATCCGTTGGATCCATCCATTTGGAGTATGCGGGGTCAACACGGAGACGATTTTCGATGACTTGGGAAGTCATCATCGGGTTAACGGCCGAACGGGCGGCCATGGTAAAGCTGCCCAGCCAGAGGGTTTGGCCTGAGGCTAGGGCTCCTCTGAAAGTAATAATGTCCTTGATAACAAGGCGAGCCATCAATCCTGGCGTTGACGCCACAGAGGAACTCTCAATGAAAGCACCAATGTTGGTGTCAAAACCGGCAGATCTCGGGTAGGGGGTCCCGAACTGTGCGTCTGAGGATCGAAGGTAAAAGGAGATAGGGACACGATGTTTACCCAGTTTTGGGCCCTCTTAATGGAGGTAATACCCTACTTCCTACTTCATTATCTTGGATGAATGTGGAGTATAGAAGAGTTTATCTACCTCGAGATCGTAATGGCTAAGCCCTAGATGTCTAGCCTGTATGATTATGATTGCCTCTACGGACTAGACCCTTCGGTTTATATAGACACCGGAGGGGCCTAGGGTTGTACAGAGTCGGTTTATAGAGAAAGGAATCTTCACATCCGAACGCCAAGCTTGCCATCCATGCAAAGGAGAGTCCCATCCGGACACGGGGGGAAGTCCTATGTCTTGTATCTTCACGGCCCATTAGTCTGGCCCACGTCACATAGCCCGGATGCCCGAGGACCCCTTAATCCAGGACTCCCTCAGAGGCGAGAGACCCGCCCCCAAGGGGGCTAGTGCGCCCCCTCCCTTGTTTGGCCAGCCCTAGGGAAGGAAAAGGGGACGGCTAGCCCCTCCTACCTTTCCCTCTCATGGGAGAAAGGAAAGGGGGCACCCTCCCCTGCCTTTCCCCGCACTCCAAATAAGGAAAGAGGGGGCGCGGCTTGGGAGGTGATAACCCACAAGTATATGGGATCGCAACAGTTTTCGAGGGTAGAGTATTCAACCCAAATTTATTGATTCGACACAAGGGGAGCCAAAGAATATTATCAAGTGTTAGCAGTTGAGTTGTCAATTCAACCACACCTGGAAGTAACGGTAACGGTAGAAAAAGTAATATTTTTGGATTTTGTAGTTATTGTAACAGTAGCAACAGAAAAGTAAATAAGCGGAGAACAATATGTGAAAAGCTCGTAGGCATTGGATCGGTGATGGAGAATTATGCTGGATGCGGTTCATCATGTAACAGTCATAACATAGGGTGACACAGAACTAGCTCCAATTCATCAATGTAATGTAGGTATGTATTCCGGATATACTCATACATGCTTATGGAAAAGAACTTGCATGACATCTTTTGTACTACCCTCCCGTGGCAGCAGGGTCCTAGCGGAAACTAAGGGATATTAAGGCCTCCTTTTAATAGAGTACCAGACCAAAGCATTAGCACATAGTGAATACATGAACTCCTCAAACTACGGTCATCACCGGGAGTGGTCCCGATTATTGTCACTTCGGGGTTTCCGGATCATAACACATAGTAGGTGACTATAGACTTGCAAGATAGGATCAGGAACTCGCATATATTCATGAAAACATAATAGGTTCAGATCTGAAATCATGGCACTCGGGCCCTAGTGACAAGCATTAAGCATAGCAAAGTCATAGCAACATCAATCTCATAACATAGTGGATACTAGGGATCAAACCCTAACAAATCTAACTCGATTACATGATAAATCTCATCCAACCCATCACCGTCCAGCAAGCCTACAATGGAATTACTCAAGCACAGCGGTGAGCATCATGAAATTGGTGATGGAGGATGGTTGATGATGATGACGGCGACGGATTCCCCTCTCCGGAGCCCCGAACGGACTCCAGATCAGCCCTCCCGAAAGGTTTTAGGGCTTGGAGGCAGCTCCGTATCGTAAAACACGATGAATCCTTCTCCTTGATTTTTTTTCTCCCCGAACATGAATATATGGAGTTGGAGTTGAGGTCGGTGGAGCTCCAGGGGGCCCATGAGGCAGGGGGCGCGCCCCGCACCCTCGTGGATAGGTGGTGGGCCCCCTGGCCTTGATTCTTTCGCCAATATTTTTAATATTTTCCAAAAATAAGTTCTGTGGAGTTTCAGGTCATTCCGAGAACTTTTGTTTCTGCACATAAATAACACCATGGCAATTCTGCTGAAAACAGCGTCAGTCCGGGTTAGTTCCATTCAAATCATGCAAGTTAGGGTCCAAAACAAGGGCAAAAGTGTTTGGAAAAGTAGATACGGCGGAGACGTATCAGGAGGGACCCCAAGTAGGATTCCTCCTACTTGGGCGCCTCTGCTCCTCCCTCCCTCCCACCTATATATATGTGGGAGGGGGGCGCCTAGCACACAACATACAATTGCCTAGCCGTGTGCGGTGCCCCCTCCACCGTTTACACCCTTGGTCATATTTTCGTAGTGCTTAGGTGAAGCCCTGCAGAGATCACTTCACCATTACCGTCACCACGCCATCATACTGACGGAACTCATCTACTACTTCGACGTCTTGCTGGATCAAGAAGGCAAGGGACGTCACCGAGTTGAGCGTGTGCAGAACGTGGAGGTCCCGTGCGTTTGATACTTGATCGGTTGAAGCGCGAAGGAGTTCGACTACATCAACCGCGTTGTGAAACACTTCTGCTTACGGTCTACGAGGGTACGTAGACACACTCTCCCCCTCGTTGCTATGCATCTCCATGGATAGATCATTGTGTGTGTGTGTAGAATTTTTTTTTGTTTGCCATGCAACATTTCCCAACAGTGGCATCATGAGCCAGGTCTATGCGTAGATGATATGCACGAGTAGAACACAAAGAGTTGTGGATGATGATAGTCATACTGCTTACCACCAACGTCTTATTTGATTCGGCGATATTGTGGGATGAAGCGGCCTGGACCAACCTTACATGTCCACGCACATGAGACCGGTTCCACCGACTGACATGCAACTAGTTATGCATAAAGGTGGCTGGCAAATGTCTGTTTCTCGTACTTTAGTTGAATCGAATTTGACTACGGCCGGTCCTTGAAGAAGGTTAAAACAGCAAACTTTATGAAACACCGTTGTGGTTTTGATGCGTAGGTAAGAACGGTTCTTGCTAGAAGCCCGTAGCAGCCACGTAAAACTTTCAACAACAAAGTAGAGGATGTCTAACATGTTTTTGCAGGGCATGTTGCGATGTGATATGGTCAAGACATGATGTGATATACGTTTTTGTATGAGATGATCATGTTTTGTAAAAGTTATCGGCAACCGGCAGGAGCCTTATGGTTGTGTCTTTATTGTATGATATGCAAACGCCATGTAATTGATTTACTTTGTCACTATGCGTTAGCGGTAGTTGTAGAAGCAATAGTTGGCGAGACAACCACGATGCAATGATGGAGATCAAGGTGTCGAGCCGGTGACAATGGAGATCATGACGATGCTTTGGAGATGGAGATCAAAAGCACAAGATGATGATGACCATATCATGTCACATATTTTGATTGCATGTGATGTTTATCTTTTATGCATCTTATTTTGCTTAGTACGGTGGTAGCACTACAAGATGATCCCTTAACTAAATTTCAAGGTATAAGTGTTCTCCCTGAGTATGCACCGTTGCGACAGTTCATTGTGTTGAGAAACCACGTGTGATCGGGTGTGATAGACTCTACGTTCACATACAACGGGTGCAAGACAGTTTTGCACATGCAGAATACTCGGGTTGAACTTGACGAGCCTAGCATGTACAGACATGGCCTCGGAACACTGGAGACCGAAAGGTTGAACGTGAATCATATAGTAGATGTTGGAAATATGCCCTAGAGGCAATAATAAAGGATTATTATTATATTTCCTTGTTCATGATAAATGTTTTTTATTCATGCTATAATTGTGTTATCCGGAAATCGTAATACATGTGTGAATACTTAGACACCAACATGTCCCTAGTAAGCCTCTAATTGACTAGCTCGTTGATCAATAGATAGTCATGGTTTCCTGACTATGGACATTGGATGTCATTGATAACGAGATCACATCATTAGGAGAATGATGTGATGGACAAGACCCAATCCTAAGCATAGCACAAGATCATATAATTCATTTGCTAGAGCTTTTCCAATGTCAAGTATCTTTTCCTTAGACCATGAGATCGTGTAACTCCCGGATACTATAGGAGTGATTTGGGTGTGCCAAACGTCACAACGTAACTGGGTGACTATAAAGGTATACTACGAGTATCTCCGAAAGTGTCTGTTGGGTTGACACGGATCGAGACTGGGATTTGTCACTCCGTATGACCGAGAGGTATCACCGGGCCCACTCGGTAATGCATCATCATAATGAGCTCAATGTGATCAAAGTGTTTGATCACGGGATCATGCATTACGGTATGAGTAAAATGACTTGCCGGTAACGAGATTGAACGAGGTATTGGGATACCGACGATCGAATCTCGGGCAAGTAAAATACCGATTGACAAAGGGAATTGTATACGGGATTAATTGAATCCTCGACATCGTGGTTCATCCGATGAGATCATCGAGGAGCATGTGGGAGCCAACATGGGTATCCAGATCCCGCTGTTGGTTATTTCCCGAGAGCCGTCTCTGTCATGTCTGCGTGTCTCCCGAACCCGTAGGGTCTACACACTTAAGGTTTGGTGACGCTAGGGTTGTAGAGATATGAATATGCAGTAATCCGAAAGTTTTTCGGAGTCCCGGATGAGATCCCGGACATCACGAGGAGTTCCGGAATGGTCCGGAGGTAAAGAATTATATATAGGAAGTGCAGTTTCGGCCATCGGGAAGGATTCGGGGTCACCGGTATTGTACCGGGACCACCGGATGGGTCCCGGGGGTCCACCGGCTGGGGCCTCCCATCCCGGAGGGCCCCATGGGCTGAAGTGGGGAGGGGAAACAGCCTATAGTGGGCTGGTGCGCCCCCCTTGGCCCACCCACTTGCCTTGGGGGTACTCCACCCCCCTGGCCGCCGCCCCCCTGGGAGATTGGATCTCCAGGGCCGGCGCCCCCCCAAGGGGGCCTATATAAAAAGGGGGGAGGGAGGGGCAGCCGCACCCTGAAGCTTTGGCGCCTCCCTCTCCCCTGCTACACCTCTCCCTCTCGCAGAAGTATGGTGAAGCCCTGCTGCGCTGACTGCTGCATCCACCACCACGCCGTCGTGCTGCTGGATCTTCATCAACCTCTCCTTCCCCTTGCTGGATCAAGAAGGAGGAGACGTCATCCGCTCCGTACGTGTGTTGAACGCGGAGGTGCCGTCCGTTCAGCGCTTGGTCATCGGTGATTTGGATCACGGCGAGTACGACTCCATCATCCACGTTCTAGTGAACGCTTCCGCTCTCGATCTACAAAGGTATGTAGATGCATCCTATCACTCGTTGCTAGATGAACTCATAGATGGATCTTGGTGAAATCGTAGGAAATTTTTTGTTTTCTGCAACGTTCCCCAACAGTGGCATCATGATCTAGGTCTATGCGTTGTTCTCTTTGCACGAGTAGAACACAATTTGTTGTGGGTGTAGATGTTGTCAAGTTTCTTGCCACTACTAGTCTTATTTTGCTTCAGCGGTATTGTGGGATGAAGCGGCCCGGACCAACCTTACATGTACGCTTACGTGAGACCGGTTCCACCGACTGACATGCACTAGTTGCATAAGGTGGTTGGCGGGTGTCTGTCTCTCCCACTTTAGTTGGAGCGGATTCGACAAAAAGGGTCCTTATGAAGGGTAAATAGAAGTTGACAAATCACGTTGTGGCTTTTACGTAGGTAAGAAGACGTTCTTGCTAGAACCCTATTGCAGCCACGTAAAACTTGCAACAACAATTAGAGACGTCTAACTTGTTTTTGCAGCAAGTGTTTTGTGATGTGATATGGCCAAAGTTGTGATGAATGATGAATGATATATGTGATGTATGAGATCATGTTCTTGTAATAGGAATCACGACTTGCATGTCGATGAGTATGACAACCAGCAGGAGCCATAGGAGTTGTCTTTATTTTGTATGACCTGCGTGTCATTGAGAAATGCCATGTAAATTACTTTACTTTATTGCTAAACGTGTTAGCCATAGTAGTAGAAGTAATAGTTGGCGAGCAACTTCATTGAGACACGATGCTGGAGATCATGATGATGGAGATCATGGTGTCATGCCGGTGACAAGATGATCATGGAGCCCCAAGATGGAGATCAAAAGAGCTATGTGATATTGGCCATATCACGTCACTATTATTTGATTGCATGTGATGTTTATCATGTGTTTGCATCTTGTTTACTTAGAACGACGGTAGTAAATAAGATGATCCCTCATAATAAATTTCAAGAAAGTGTTCCCCCTAACTGTGCGCCGTTGCGACAGTTCGTTGTTTCGAAGCACCACGTGATGATCGGGTGTGATAGATTCCAACATTCACATACAACGGGTGTAAGACAGATTTACACATGCAAACACTTAGGTTAACTTGACGAGCCTAGCATGTACAGACATGGCCTCAGAACACAAGAGACCGAAAGGTCCAACATGAGTCGTATGAAAGATACGATCAACATGGAGATGTTCACCGATGATGACTAGTCCGTCTCACGTGATGATCGGACACGCCTAGTCGAGTCGGATCATGTTTCACTTAGATGACTAGAGGGATGTCTAATCTGAGTGGGAGTTCATTAAATAATTTGGTTAGATGAACTTAATTATCATGAACTTAGTCTAAATATCTTTGCATAAATGTCTTGTAGATCAAATGGCCAACCCTCATGTCAACATGAACTTCAACGCGTTCCTAGAGAAAACCAAGCTGAAAGACGATGGCAGCAACTATACGGACTGGGTCCGGAACCTGAGGATCATCCTCATAGCTGCCAAGAAACAATATGTCCTAGAAGCACCGCTAGGTGATGCTCCCATCCCAGAGAACCAAGACGTTATGAACGCTTGGCAGGCTCGTGCTGATGATTACTCCCTCGTTCAGTGCGGCATGCTTTACAGCTTAGAACCGAGGCTCCAAAAGCGTTTTGAGCAACACGGAGCATATGAGATGTTCGAAGAGCTGAAAATGGTTTTCCAAGCTCATGCCCGGGTCGAGAGATATGAAGTCTCCGACAAGATCTACAGTTGTAAGATGGAGGAAAATAGTTGTATCAGTGAGCACATACTCAAGATGTCTGGGTTGCACAACCGCTTGTCCCAGCTGGACGTTAACCTCCCAGACGAGGCGGTCATTGACGGAATCCTTCAGTCGCTCCCACCTAGCTACAAGGGCTTTGTGATGAACTACAATATGCAGGGGATGGAAAAGACCATTCCTGAAGTATTTGCAATGCTGAAATCACCAGAGGTAGAAATCAAAAAGGAACATCAAGTGTTGATGGTCAATAAAACCACCAAGTTCAAGAAAGGCAAGGGCAAGAATAACTTCAAGAAGGACGACAAGGATGTTGCCGCGCCCGGTAAGCTAGTTGCCGGGAAGAAGTCAAAGAATGGACCCAAGCCTGAGACTGGGTGCTTTTATTGCAAGGAGAAGGGTCACTGGAAGCGGAACTGCCCCAAGTACTTCGCGGACAAGAAGGCCGGCAACACTAAAGGTATATGTGATACACATGTAATTGATGTGTACCTTACCAGTACTCGTAGTAGCTCCTGGGTATTTGATATCGGTGCCGTTGCTCATATTTGTAACTCAAAGCAGGAGCTGCGGAATAAGCGGAGACTGGCGAAGGACGAGGTGACGATGCGCGTCGGGAATGGTTCCAAGGTCGATGTGATCGCCGTCGGCACGCTACCTCTACATTTACCTACGGGATTAGTTTTAAACCTCAATAATTGTTATTTAGTGCCAAGTTTGAGCATGAACATTGTATCAGGATCTTGTTTAATACGAGATGGCTACTCATTTAAATTTGAGAATAATGGTTGTTCTATTTATATGAGAGATATGTTTTATGGTCATGCTCCGATGGTCAATAGTTTATTCTTAATGAATCTCGAACGTGATGTTACACATATTCATAGTGTGGATACCAAAAGATGTAAAGTTGATAACGATAGTCCCACATACTTGTGGCACTGCCGCCTTGGTCACATTGGTGTCAAGCGCATGAAGAAGCTCCATGCTGATGGACTTTTAGAGTCTCTCGATTATGAATCATTTGACACATGCGAACCATGCCTTATGGGCAAAATGACCAAGACTCCGTTCTCTGGAACAATGGAGCGAGCAACCAACTTATTGGAAATCATACATATTGATGTGTGTGGTCCAATGAGCGTTGA
The DNA here is from genome assembly GCA_021605205.1 of Aegilops longissima. Taxonomy (NCBI): domain Eukaryota; kingdom Viridiplantae; phylum Streptophyta; class Magnoliopsida; order Poales; family Poaceae; genus Aegilops; species Aegilops longissima. Next base: position 612,694,180 of record CM038681.1, on the reverse strand, counting down.
GGCTCGTGGAGGATATCGTTATGTTCTCACTCTCACTGATGACTTGAGTAGATATGGGTATGTCTACTTGATGAAACACAAGTCTGAGACCTTTGAAAAGTTCAAGGAATTTCAGAATGAGGTAGAGAATCAACGTGACCGAAAAATAAAATTCTTACGATCAGATCGTGGAGGAGAATATTTAAGTCACGAATTTGGCACACACTTAAGGAAATGTGGAATCGTTTCACAACTCACGCCGCCTGGAACACCTCAACGAAACGGTGTGTCCGAACATCGTAATCGCACTCTATTGGATATGGTGCGACCTATGATGTCTCTTACTGATTTACCGCTATCATTTTGGGGATACGCTCTAGAGACAGCTACATTCACTTTAAATAGGGCACCGTCTAAATCTGTTGAGACGACACCGTATGAATTATGGTTTGGGAAGAAACCTAAGCTGTCGTTTCTAAAAGTTTGGGGATGCGATGCTTATGTCAAGAAACTTCAACCTGAAAAGCACGAACCCAAGTCGGAAAAATGCGTCTTCATAGGATACCCTAAGGAAACCATTGGGTATACCTTCTACCTTAGATCCGAAGGCAAGATCTTTGTTGCCAAGAATGGATCCTTTCTGGAAAAAGAGTTTCTCTCGAAAGGAGTAAGTGGGAGGAAAGTAGAACTCGATGAAGTACTACCTCTTGAACCGGAAAGTTGTGCAGCTCAGGAAAACGTTCCTGTGGTGCCTACATCCTCTGAAGAGGAAATTAATGATGATGATCAAGGTACTTTGAATCAAGTTGCTACTGAACTTCGTAGGTCCACAAGGACACGTTCCACACCAGAGTGGTATGGCAATCCTGTCCTGGAAATCATGTTGTTAGACAACGGTGAACCTTCGAACTATGAAGAAGCGATGGCGGGCCCAGATTCCAACAAATGGCTTGAAGCCATGCAATCCGAGATAGGATCCATGTATGAAAACAAAGTATGGACTTTGACAGACTTGCCCGATGATCGGCGAGCGATAGAAAACAAATGGATCTTTAAGAAGAAGACGGACGCGGATGGTAATGTTACCATCTATAAAGCTCGACTTGTCGCTAAGGGTTATCGGCAAGTTCAAGGGGTTGACTACGATGAGACTTTCTCTCCCGTAGCGAAGCTGAAGTCCGTCCGAATCATGTTAGCAATTGCCCCATACTATGATTATGAGATATGGCAAATGGACGTCAAAACGGCATTCCTTAATGGTTATCTTAAGGAAGAACTGTATATGATGCAGCCGGAAGGTTTTGTCGACCCTAAGAATGCTAACAAGGTATGCAAGCTCCAGCGATCCATTTATGGGCTGGTGCAAGCATCTCGGAGTTGGAACATTCGCTTTTATGAGATGATCAAAGCGTTTGGGTTTATGCAGACTTATGGAGAAGCCTGCGTTTACAAGAAAGTGAGTGGGAGCTCTGTAGCATTTCTCATATTATATGTAGATGACATACTTTTGATGGGAAATGATATAGAACTTTTGGACAACATTAAGGCCTACTTGAACAAGAGTTTTTCAATGAAGGACCTTGGAGAAGCTGCTTATATATTAGGCATCAAGATCTATAGAGATAGATCAAGACGCCTCATAGGTCTTTCACAAAGCACATACCTTGATAAGATATTGAAGAAGTTCAATATGGATCAGTCTAAGAAGGGATTCTTGCCTGTGTTGCAAGGTGTGAAATTGAGCTCAGCTCAATATCCGACCACGGCAGAAGATATAGAAGAGATGAGTGTCATCCCCTATGCCTCAGCCATAGGGTCTATTATGTATGCCATGCTGTGTACCAGACCTGATGTAAACCTTGCCGTGAGTTTGGTAGGAAGGTACCAAAGTAACCCCGGCAAGGAACACTGGACAGCGGTCAAGAATATCCTGAAGTACCTGAAAAGGACAAAGGAAATGTTTCTCGTTTATGGAGGTGACGAAGAGCTCGACGTAAAGGGTTACGTCGACGCTAGATTCGACACAGATCTGGATGACACTAAGTCACAAACCGGATACGTGTATATGTTGAATGGTGGAGCAGTAAGCTGGTGCAACTGCAAGCAGAGCGTCGTGGCGGGATCTACATCTGAAGCGGAGTACATGGCAGCCTCGGAGGCAGCGCATGAAGCAATTTGGGTGAAGGAGTTCATCACCGACCTAGGAGTCATACCCAATGCGTCGGGGCCGATCAAACTCTTCTGTGACAACACTGGAGCTATTGCACTTGCCAAGGAGCCCAGGTTTCACAAGAAGACCAGGCACATCAAGCGTCGCTTCAACTCCATTCGTGAAAATGTTCAAGATGGAGACATAGAAATTTGCAAAGTGCATACGGATCTGAATGTCGCAGATCCGTTGACTAAACCTCTTCCGCGAGCAAAACATGATCAGCACCAGAACTCTATGGGTGTTCGATTCATCACAATGTAACTAGATTATTGACTCTAGTGCAAGTGGGAGACTGTTGGAAATATGCCCTAGAGGCAATAATAAAGGATTATTATTATATTTCCTTGTTCATGATAATTGTCTTTTATTCATGCTATAATTGTGTTATCCGGAAACCGTAATACATGTGTGAATACTTAGACACCAACATGTCCCTAGTAAGCCTCTAATTGACTAGCTCGTTGATCAATAGATAGTCATGGTTTCCTGACTATGGACATTGGATATCATTGATAACGAGATCACATCATTAGGAGAATGATGTGATGGACAAGACCCAATCCTAAGCATAGCACAAGATCGTATAATTCGTTTGCTAGAGCTTTTCCAATGTCAAGTATCTTTTCCTTAGACCATGAGATCGTGTAACTCCCGGATACTGTAGGAGTGCTTTGGGTGTGCCAAACGTCACAACGTAACTGGGTGACTATAAAGGTATACTACGGGTATCTCCGAAAGTGTCTATTGGGTTGACACGGATCGAGACTGGGATTTGTCACTCCGTATGATGGAGAGGTATCACCGGGCCCACTCGGTAATGCATCATCATAAGGAGCTCAATGTGATCAAAGTGTTTGATCACGGGATCATGCATTACGGTACGAGTAAAGTGACTTGCCGGTAACGAGATTGAACGAGGTATTGGGATACCGACGATCGAATCTCGGGCAAGTAAAATACCGATTGACAAAGGGAATTGTATACGGGATTAATTGAATCCTCGACATCGTGGTTCATCCGATGAGATCATCGAGGAGCATGTGGGAGCCAACATGGGTATCCAGATCCCGAAGTTGGTTATTGCCCGAGAGCCGTCTCGGTCATGTCTGCGTGTCTCCCGAACCCGTAGGGTCTACACACTTAAGGTTCGGTGACACTAGGGTTGTAGAGATATGAATATGCAGTAATCCGAAAGGTTTTCGGAGTCCCGGATGAGATCCCGGACGTCACGAGAAGTTCCGGAATGGTCTGGAGGTAAAGAATTATATATAGGAAGTGCAGTTTCGGCCATCGGGAAGGATTCGGGGGTCACCGGTATTGTACCGGGACCACCGGATGGGTCCCGGGGGTCCATCGGGTGGGGCCACCCATCCCGGAGGGCCCCATGGGCTGAAGTGGGGAGGGGAGCCAGCCCATAGTGGGCTGGTGCGCCCCCCTTGGCCCACCCTGCGCCTAGGGTTGAAACCCTAGGGTGGGGGGCGCCCCACTTGCCTTGGGGGGTACTCCACCCCCCCTGGCCGCCGCCCCCTGGGAGACTGGATCTCCAGGGCCGGCGCCCCACCCCCAGGGGGCCTATATAAAAAGGGGGGAGGGAGGGGCAGCCGCACGCTGAAGCTTTGGCGCCTCCCTCTCCCCTGCAACACCTCTCTCTCTCGCAGAAGAACGGCGAAGCCCTGCTGCGGTGACTGCTGCATCCACCACCACGCCGTCGTGCTGCTGGATCTTCATCAACCTCTCCTTCCCCCTTGCTGGATCAAGAAGGAGGAGACGTCATCCGCTCCGTACATGTGTTGAACGCGGAGGTGCCGTCCGTTCGGCGCTTGGTCATCGGTGATTTGGATCACGGCGAGTACGACTCCATCATCCACGTTCTAGTGAACGCTTCCGCTCGTGATCTACAAAGGTATATAGATGCATCCGATCACTCGTTGCTAGATGAACTCATAGATGGATCTTGATGAAACCGTAGGAAAATTTTTGTTTTCTGCAACGTTCCCCAACAGTAGATATGGTCAACATAGAGATGTTCACCATTGATGACTACCCCATCTCACGTGATGATTGATACGTCCATTTTGCATCATGTTTTCTTGCTGTTATTTATAATGTTTTTATGAATGATAATGCTTTTTGGAGTAATTCTAATGCCTTTTCTCTCATATTATGCAAGGAACACACAAGGAGGGAGAATTCCGGCAGCTGGAAATCTGGACCTAGAAAAGCCACGTCAGGCCACCTATTCTGCACAACTCCAAATAAGCTGAAACATCACAGAGATTTTTTGTGGAATATTTGAAGAACATTGGAGCAAATAACTACCAGAGGGGCCCACCAGGTGGGCACAACCCACCTGGGCGCGCCAGGGAGCCCAGGCGCGCCCTAGTGGGTTGTGCTCACCCAGGCCTACCTCTGGTGCCCATCTTCTGGTATATAAGTCATTTTGACCTAGAAAAAAAATAAGGAGAGGACTTTCGGGACGGAGCACCGCCATCTCGAGGCAGAACTTGGGCAGGCACTTTTGCCCTCCGGCAGAGTGATTCCGCCGGGGGAACTTCCCTCCTGGAGGGGGAAATCAACGTCATCATCATCACCAACAACTCTCCCATCTTGGGGAGGGCAATCTCCATCAACATCTTCAACAACACCAACTCCTCTCAAACCCTAGTTCATCTCTTGTGTTCAATCTTGTTACTGGAACTATAGATTGGTGCTTGCGGGTGACTAGTAGTGTTGATTATATCTTGTAGTTGACCACTAGATGGTTTATTTGGTGGAAGATTATATGTTCAGATCCATTATGCTATTTAATACCCCTCTGATCTTGAGCATGTTTATCACGTGTGAGTATTTACTTTTGTTCTTGAGGTCACGGGAGAAATCATGTTGCAAGTAATCATGTGAACTTGATATGTGTTTGATATTTCGATAGTATGTATGTTGTGATTCCCTTAGTTGTGTCATGTGAACATCGACTACATGACACTTCACCATATTTGGGCCTAAGGGAATGCATTGTGGAGTAGCAATTATATGATGGGTTGCTAGAGTGACAGAAGCTTAGACCCCAGTTTATGTGCTATTCGGTAAGGGACCGATTGGATCCAAAAGTTTAATGCTATGGTTAGAATTTATTATTAATACTTTTCTCGTAGTTGTGGATGCTTGCGGGAGGATTAATCATCAGTAGGAGGTTTGTTCAAGTAAGAACAGCACCTAAGCACCGGTCCACCCACATATCAAATTATCAAAGTAGCGAACACAAATCGAACCAACATGATGAAAGTGCCTAGATGAAAATCCCGTGTACCCTGAAGAACGCTTTGCTTACTATAATAAACCATTTTGGCTTGTCCTTTGCCTCAAAAGGATTAAGCTACCTCGCTGCACTTTTGTTACTACTATCGTTACTGGCTCGTGACAAATTACCTTGCTACCAAACTACTCAGTTACTTACAATTTCAGCACTTGTAGACATTACCTCACTAAAAACCACTTGTCATTTCCTTCTCCTCCTTGTTGGGTTCGACACTCTTACTTATCGAAAAGAGCTACAATTGATCCCCTATACTTGTGGGTCATCAATGATCGGACATGGGTTAGTTGATTTGGATCACGTATCACTTAGATGACTTCAGGGATGTCTATTTAAGTGGGATTTCTGAAGTAATTTGATTAATTGAACTTAATTTATCATGAACTTAGTCATGATAGTATTTGCATATCTATATTGTAGAGCTCGTGATGTAGTTCCCCGTTTATTTTTTATATGTTCATAGAGTTGAAAGATGATGGTAGCAATAACGGGACTGGTTCCATGATCTGAGAATTATCCTCATTGCTGCACAGAAAAATTATGTCCTTGACACACCGCTATGTGACACACCTATTGCAGGAGCAGATACAAATGTTATGAACGTTTGGCAAGATCGTAATGATGACTACTTGATAGTTTAGTGCTCCATGCTTTATGGCTTAGAACCGGGAATTCAAAAACGTTTTGAAACACCAAGGAGCATATGAGATGTTCCAAGAGCTGAAATTGGTATTTCAGACTCATGCCCGTGTCGAGAGGTTTGAGACCTTTGACAAGTACTTTGACTAGAAGATGGAGGAGAATAGCTTAATAGTGAGCATGTGCTTAGAATGTCTGGGTACTACAATTTCTTGAATCAAATGGGAGTTAATCTTCCAGATAATATAGTGATTGACAGAGTTCTCTAGTCACTATCACCAAACTACTAGAACTTCATGATGAACTATAATGTGCAAGGGATAACGAAAAGATTCCCGAGCTCTTCGCGATGTTGAAATCAGCGAATGTAGAAATCAAGAAAGAGCATCAAGTGTGGATGGTTAAAAAGACCACTAGTTTCAAGAAAATGGGCAAGGGAAAGAAAGGGAACTTCAAGAAGAATGGCAAGAAAGTTGCCACTCCCGTGAAGAAGCCCAAAGCTGGACCTAAGCCTGAAACTGAGTGCTTCTACTGCAAAGGGAATGGTCACTGGAAGAGGAACTGCCCCAGATACTTGGCGGATAAGAAGGATGGCAAAGTAAATAAAGGTATATTTGATATACATGTTATTGATGTGTACTTTACTAGTGTTCATAGTAACCAAAGGGTATTTGATACCGGTTCAATTACTAAGATTAATAACTCGAAACAGGAGTTGCAAAATGAACAGAGACTAGTTAAGGGAGAGGTGACGATGTGTGTTGGAAGTGATTCCAAGGTTGATAAGATCACCATCGCACACTCCCTCTACCTATGGGATTAGTGTTGGCCCTAAATAAATGTTATTTGGTGTTTTCGTTGAGCATGAATATGATTGGATGATGTTTATTGTGATACGATTATTCACTGAAGTCAGAGAATAATTGTTGTTCTATTTACATGAATAAAACCTTCTATGGTCATACACCCAATGTAAATGGTTTATTGAATCTCGATCGTAGTGATACACATATTCATAATATTGATGCCAAAAGATGCAGAGTTGATAATGATAGTGCAACATATTTGTGGCACAGCCATTTAGGTCATATTGGTGTAAATCACATGAAGAAACTCCATACATATGGATTTTTGGAATCACTTGATAATGAATCATTTGATACTTGTGAACCATGCCTCATGGACAAGATGACTAAAACTCCATTCTCCGGAACAATGGAGAGAGCCAATGACTTATTGGAAATAATACATACCGATGTATGCGGTCCGATGAGTGTTGAGGCACGCGGCGGGTATCATTATTTTCTGACCTTCACAGATGACTTGAGTAGATATGGGTATATCTACTTAATGAAACACAAGTTTGAAACATTTGAAAAGTTCAAAGAATTTCAGAGTGAAGTGGAGAATCATCGTAACAAGAAAATAAAGTTTCTGCAATCTGATCGCGGAGGCGAATATTTGAGTTACGAGTTTGGCCTTCATTTAAAACAATGTGGAATAGTTTCACAACTCACGCCACCTCGAACACCACAACGTAATGGGGTGTCTGAACATCGTAGCCGTACTTTATTAGATATGGTGTGTTCTATGATGTCTCTTACCAATTTATCACTATCATTTTTGGGTTATGCATTAGAGACAACTGCATTCACGTTAAATAGGGCACCATCTAAATCCGTTGAGACGACACCATATGAACTATGGTTTGGCAAGAAACCTAAGCTGTCGTTTCTTAAAGTTTGGGATTGTGACACTTATGTCAAAAGGCTTCAGCCTGATAAGCTCGAACCCAAATCGGACAAGTGCGTCTTCATAGGATACCCTAAGGAAACAATTGGGTACACCTTCTACCACAGATCCGAAGGCAAGATCTTTGTTGCTAGGAATGGGTCCTTTCTAGAGAAGGAGTTTCTCTTGAAAGAAGTGAGTGGGAGGAAAGTAGAACTTGATGAGGTAATTGTACCTTCTCTCGAATTGGAAAGTAGTACATCAAAGAAAATTGTTCTCGTGATGCCTACACCAACTAGAGAGGAAGATAATGATGATGATCATGAAACCTCGGATCAAGTTACTCCTGAACTTAATAGGTCGACCAGAGCACGATCCGCACCAGAGTGGTACGGTAATATTGTCCTGGAAGTCATGTTGTTCGAGAACAGCGAATCTACGAACTATGAAGAAGCTATGATGAGCCCAGATTCCGAAAGATGGCTTGAGGCCATGAAATCTGAGATAAGATCCATGTATGAGAACAAAGTGTGGACTTTGGTGGACTTGCCCAATGATCGGCAAGCCATAGAAAATAAATGGATCTTCGAGAAGAAGACTAACGTTGATGGTAATGTTACTGTCTACAAAGATCGACTTGTCACAAAAGGTTTTCCATAATTTCAAGGGATTGACTACAATGAGACTTTCTCACGCGTAGTGATGCTTAAGTCTGTCTGAATCATGTTAGCAATTGCTGCATTTTATGATTATGAAATCTGGCAGATGGATGTCAAAACTGCAATCCTTAATGGATATCTTAAAAAAGAGTTGTATATGATACAACCAGAAGGTTTTGTCGATCCTAAAGGTGCTAACAAAGTGTGGAAGCTCCATCGATCCATCTATGGACTGGTGCAAGCATCTCGGAGTTGGAATATACGCTTTGATGAGGTGATCGAAGCATATGGTTTTATACAGATTTTCGGTGAAGCATGTATTTACAAGAGAGTGAGTGGGAGCTCTATAGCATTTCTAATATTATAAGTGGATAGCATATTGTTAATTGGAAATGATATAGAATTTATGGATAGCATAAAAGGATACTTGAATAAGAATTTTTCAATGAAAGACCTCGGTGAAGCTGCTTACATATTGAGCATTAAGATCTATAGGGATAGATCGATACGCTTAATAGGACTTCCACAAAGCACATACCGTGATAAAGTTTTGAAGAAGTTCAAAATGGATCAGTCAAAGAAAGGGTTCTTGCCTGTGTTACAAGGTGTGAAATTGAGTAAGACTCAAAGCCCGAGCACGGCAGAACATAGAGAGAGAATGAAAGTCATTCCCTATGCCTCAGACATAGGTTCTATAAAGTATGCTATGTTGTGTACCAGACTTGTTGTGTGTCTTTCCATGAGTTTGACAAGGGGGTACAATAGTGATCCAGGAGTAGATCACTGAACAACGGTCAAAACTACCCTTAGAGGACTAAGGAAATGTTTCTCGGTTATGGAGCTCATAAAGAGTTACGTCGATGCAAGCTTTGACACTGATTCAGATGACTCCGAGTCTTAATCTGAATACTTATTGAAAGTGGGAGCAAATATCTAGAGTAGCTATATGCAGAGCATTGTAGACATAGAAATTTGCAAAATACATATGGATCTGAATGTGGCAGACACGTTGACTAAACCTCTCTCACAAGCAAAACATGATCACACCTTAGTACTCTTTGGGTGTTAATCACATGGCGATGTGAATTACATTATTGACTCTAGTAAACCCTTTGGGTGTTGGTCACATGGCGATGTGAACTATTGGTGTTAATCACATGGCGATGTGAACCAGATTATTGACTCTAGTGCAAGTGGGAGACTGAAGGATATATGCCCTAGAGGCAATAATAAAGTTGATATGTTATATTTCCTTATTCATGATAAAGGTTTGTTATTCATGCTAGAATTGTATTGATCGAAAACCTTGATACATGTGTGAATAGATAAACAAACACCGTGTCCCTAGTGAGCCTCTACTAGACTAGCTTGTTGATCAAAGATGGTTAAGGTTTCCTAACCATGGACAAGAGTTGTCATTTCATAAAGGGATCACATCATTAGGAGAATGATTTGATGGACAAGACCCATCCGTTAGCTTAGCATAATGATTGTTCAGTTTTATTGCTATTGCTTTCTTCATGTCAAATACATATTCCTTTGACTATGAGATTATGCAACTCCCGCATACAAGATGAATGCCTTGTGTTCTATCAAACGTCACAACGTAACTGGGTGATTATAAAGATGCTCTACAGGTATCTCCGAAGGTGTTTGTTGAGTTGGCATAGATCGAGATTAGGATTTGTCACTCCGAGTATCGGAGAGGTATCTCTGGGCCCTCTCGGTAATACACATCGATCATAAGCTTGCAAGCAAATGACTAAGGAGTTAGTCACGAGGTGATGTATTACAAAACGAGTAAAGAGACTTGCCGGTAACGAGATTGAACTAGGTATGAAGATACCAACGATCGAATCTCGGGCAAGTAACATATTGACGAACAAAGGGAATTGCGTATGTTGTCATAACGGTTCGACCGATAAAGATCTCCGTATAATATGTAGGAGCCAATATGGGCATCCAGGTTCCGTTATTGGTTATTGACCGGAGAGGTGTCTCGGTCATGTCTACATAGTTCTCGAACCCGTAGGGTCCGCACGCTTAACGTTCGTTGATGATATAGTGTTATATGAGTTATATGTTTTGGTGACGAATGTTGTTCGGGGTCTCGGATGAGATCACGGACATGACGAGGAGTCTCGAAATGGTCGAGAGGTAAAGATTGATATACAGGACGATGGTATTTGGACACCGGGAGTATTTCGGGACGTACCAGGAAGAATCGGGTCCTTTGGAAGGGGTTCCGTGCACCCCAGCGGCAAGATATGGGCCTTATGGGCCAAAGGAGGGGACAGACCAGCCCACAAGGGGGCTGGTGCGCCCCTCCCTTGTTTGGCTAGCCCTCGGGAAGGAAAAGGGGGATGGCTAGCCCCTCCTGCCTTTCCCTCTCATGGGAGAAAGGAAAGGGGGCGCCACCCTCTCCTGCCTTTCCCACACTCCAAATAAGGAAAGAGGGGGGCGCGGCTTGGGAGGGACCCCAAGTAGGATTCCTCCTACTTGGGCGCCTCTTTTGGCTGCTCCTCCCTCCCTCCCACCTATATATATGTGGGAGGGGCGCCTAGCACACAACAGACAATTGCATAGCCGTGTGCGGTGCCCCCTCCACCGTTTACACCCCCGGTCATATTTACTTAGTGCTTAGGCAAAGCCTACGGAGATCACTTCACCATCACTTTCACCACGCCGTCGTGCTGACGGAACTCATCTACTACCTTGGCGTCTTGCTGGATCAAGAAGGCGAGGGATGTCACCGAGATGAACATGTGCAGAACACGAAGGTGTCATGCGTTTGGTACTTGATCGGTTGAAGCACGAAGAAGTTCGACTACACCAACCGCGTTGTGAAATGCTTCCGCTTACGGTCTACGAGGGTACGTAGACACACTCTCCCCCTCGTTGCTATGCATCCCCATGGATAGATCATTGCGTGTGCATAGAATTTTTTTGTTTTCCATGCAACATTTCCCAACAGAGATACTACTTTTGCATCCAAAAACCCTTAAACCCAAATCTTATTTTGAGAGTCCACCATACCTACCTAGGAATTGAGTAAAATCCTTCAAGTAAGTTGTCATCAGTGCAATAAGGCAATAAAAATTGCTTAACTGTGTTGGATCATTTAGTGTAAGAGAAAATTGAGCGTTGTACGAACTTGTGGTGGCAAAGTAATAAAGGCGACAGACTGCATAATAAAGGTTGCTATCACAAGGGCAAATATAACGTGGCGTTCTTTGATACGTAATGTATTGTTGCCATCAAGGGTAAAAAGATGGAGGTCTCATCATATTGCTTGAGTTTATCCCTCTACATCATGTCATCTTACTTAAGGCGTTACTCAGTTATGAACTTAATACTCTAGATGCAGGCAGGAGTCGGTCGATGTGTGGACTAATAGTAGTAGATGCAGAATCGTTTCGATCTACTTGACATGGACGAGATGCCTATATTCATAATCATTGCCTTGTATATCGTCATAACTTTGTGCTTTCCTATCAATTGATGGACAGTAATTTGTTCACCCACCGTATGTTTTCTTTCAAGAGAGAAGCCTCTAGTGAAATCTATGCCCCCCGGGTCTATTTTCAATCATATATTTTCAGATCTATAAACCAAAAAACCCAAAAATACCTTGCTGCAATTTATTTGTATTTACTTTATTTTACGTTTTAGTAATATTTTATATATATATCTATCAGATATCATCCTTGCAAGTAACCGTGAAGGGATTGACAACCCCTTTATCGCGTTGGGTGCAAGTGTTTGATTGTTTGTGCAGGTGCATAGATTGGAGACTTGCTTGTACCTCCTACTGGATTGATACCTTGGTTCTCAAACTAAGGGAAATACTTATCTCTACTTTGCTGCATCACCCTTTCCTCTTCAAGGGAAAATCCAACGCAAGCTCAAGGAGTCGCATTCTTTTACATTAAGGGATTTGGCATACAAACAAAAGCGCATGGCAACGTCTGCTTCCCTCTGCGAAGGGCCTATCTTTTACTTTTATGCAAGAGTCAAAGTATTCTTCCCTATTCCTTTTTTACTTTCTCCTTTGGCAAGCATCATGTGGTGAGGAAAGATCTAAGCACATATATCCAGTTGGATATGGGTGAGCATGAGTTATTATTGTTGACATCACTCTTGAGGTGAATACGTTGGGAGGCGAAATTATAAGCCCCTATCTTTCTATGTGTTCGGTTGAAATTTTTTGCTCATGGGTATGCATTGAGTGTTAGCAATCATAGAAGAATAAATGATGGTTGAGTATGTGGACTTGCCAAAAGGCTCCGATACGAGACCCTTCCTGAAAATATGATGAATTATAGTTGCAAAGTTGACTAAGAACATATATAGTTTGTTGTTTTTCAATAGAGTTTTTGCTTTATACTTCGATCTTGTGATGAATTGTTACTTGTTCATAGGAAGTTATATGATAGAAGCTATATGATAAAAGTCATATGAAAAAGTTTATGATAAAGTTTATTGTTGTTATGATAATAAGCATGATGCTACTATGTTCGTATTTTGTTTTTATCGACACCTCTCTCTCGAACCATGTGGACATGTTTCTCGATATCGGCTTTTGCTTGAGGACGAGCGAGGTCTAAGCTTGGGGGAGTTGATACGTCCATTTTGCATCATGATTTCCTACTGTTATTTATAATGTTTTTATGGATAATAATTTCTTTTGGAGTAATTCTAATGCCTTCTCTCATAATATGCAAGGTTTACACAAATAGAGAGAATGCCGGCAGCTGGAATTCTGGACCTGAAGAAGCCATGTCAGAGTTACCTATTCTGCACATCTCCAAATGAGCTGAAAATTTACGGAGAATTGTTTTGGAATATATGAAAAATACTGGAGCAAATAACTACTGGAGGGGGGCCACCTGGTAAGCACAAGACACCAGGGCGCGCCCTGGTGGGTTGTGCTCAGGCCAGCCCACCTCTGGTGCCCATCTTCTGGTATATATGTCATTTTGACCTAGAAAAAAAAATAGGGGAGGAATTTCAGGACGAAGCGCCGCCGTCTTGAGGCAAAACATGGGCCGGAGCACTTTTGCCCTCCGATGGAGCGATTCCTCCGGGGGAACTTCCCTCCCGGAGGGGGAAATTGAATCCATCGTCATCACCAACAACCTCTCATATTTGGGAGGGCAATCTCCATCAACATCTTCAACAGCACCATCTCCTCTCAAACCCTCGTTCATTTCTTGTGTTCAATCTTTGTACCGGAACCTGAGATTGGTACATGTGGGTGACTAGTAGTGTCAATTACATCGTGTAGTTTATTACTATATGGTTTATTTGGTGGAAGATTATATGTTCAGATCCTTTATGCTATTTAATACCCCTCTGATCTTGTGAGTAGTTACTTTTGTTCTTGAGGTCACGGGAGAAGTCATGTTGCAAGTAATCATGTGAACTTGATATGTGTTCGATATTTTGATGATATGTCTGTTGTGATTCCCTTAGTGGTGTCATGTGAACGTCGACTACATGGCACTTTACCATCTTTGGGCCTAAGGGAATGCATTGTGGAGTGGTTATTAGATGATGGGTTGCTAGAGTGACGCTTAAACCCTAGTTTATGCGCTACTTCGTAAGGGACCGATTTGGATCCAAAAGTTTAATGCTTTGGTTAGATTTTATCTTATACTTTTCTTGTAGTTGCGGATGCTTGCAAGGGGGTTAATCATAAGTAGGAGGTTTTTTCAAGTAAGAACAACACCTATGCACCAATCCACCCACATATCAAATTATCAAAGTAGCGAACACAAATCAAACCAACATGATGAAAGTGACATTGTGAAAATTCCTGTGTACCCTTAAGAACACTTTGCTTATCATAAGAGACCGTTTTGGCATGTCCTTTGCCACAAAAGGATTGGGATACCTTGCTGCACTTTATTTACCTTTACCGTTACTTGTCCGTTACAAATTATCTTGCTATCAAACTACCTGTTATCGACTATTTCAGTGCTTGCAGAAAATACCTTACTGAAAACCACTTGTCATTTCCTTCTGCTCCTCGTTGGGTTCGACACTCTTACTTATCGAAAGGACTACGATTGACCCCCTATACTTGTGGGTCATCACTCTACTGTACTGCATCATCCTCTCCTCTTCGAGGAAATCCCAACGCAGCTCACAAGTAGCAGATTGTAGCCAGTAATCAAGAGGGATTTGCGGATGGACAACTTACTAATGCTAAAACTTTGATGAATGATGTGTTTCATATTACCTTTGAAAAGCCTCCTTTTAAGAACACATCCTTAGAAAAGAAGAAGAAAGATGACAATACTTGAAACTTTGCATTATGCCTAGCCAGGGGTGTAAAACAATAGCGCTAGTTGGGAGGCAACCCAGTAGTTATCTTATTTTTCTTGTTTATTTTTCTGTTTTCTTGTGTTCACACAATTATGCTACTGTTATGAGTGTTTTTATGTTTTAATTAGCGTTTGTGCCAAGTAAAGCCTTTAGGATGGTTTGGATGATAGTTGACTTGATTCAGTGAAAAAACAGAAACTTTTGCGCCCAGTTCTGGAAATTTGTAAATTCACACAAATGTGTTTTTGCTCAGATTGTTTTACAAAAATGAAATAAAAATTTCCCACGTTGTCCTAATTTTTCAGAAGTTTTACAGTTACAAAAGTATGAGCATAATTCAGGTTTCTACAGGTTGTTTTGTTATTGGCAGATTCTATTTTTGTTGCATTGTTTGTTTATTTTGATGAATCTATGGATTATATAGGGGGGTATAAGCCATGGTAAAGTTAGAATACAGTAGGTATAATGCAATAACATAATATGAATGGGTTTGCAACAGGAGTTAAAGTAGTGATTTGTTTTCCTATACTAACGGATCTCACTGTTAAGTTTTGTGTGATTGAAGTTTTCAAGTATTGGGTGAGATCACAATGGATAAAGGAATAAGGAGTGGCAAGAGCCTAATCTTGGGGATGCCCGAGGCACCCCAAGATAATATTCAAGGACTCCCAAGCAACTAAGCTTGGGGATGCCCCGGAAGGCATCCCCTCTTTCTTCTAACGACCATCAGTAATTTTACTTGAAGCTATATTTTTATTCGTCACTTATCATGAGTTTTTCTTGGAGCGTCGTGTATTATATGAGTCTTTGCTTTCTTTTCTTTTTATTTTGTCATAATCATCCTTGCTAAAAACACCTATTTTGAGAGAGCCACACGTTTATCATGATTTGTTAGAATGCTCTAAGTGCTTCACTTAATTTTTTTAAGCTAGGCAGTTGCTCTAGTACTTCACTTATATTTTTTTAACACGGTAGTGATTATATTTTGAATAAATGTTTTCACTTTATGGTTCACTTATATTATTTTGAGAGTTGATATGATTATATTTTGAAGAAACTAGCAAGATGCCCGTGCATTGCACGGAACATCAAGATATTTTTACAAAACACATGTTGTGATTAACCCATGCGGGAGTGGGGCGTGGTGGTGATTGGTGGTCTGACTGAGCGGAGGCATGGAGATGGACAACGCAGGCAGCGGCCACCATGCCAGATTGTTTCAAGGCTTCCTTTTTTAATTGCTCGACAATGAAGTTGTGGGAGATAAGGATGAACGAGGGTAGTCCTTATCTGCAAATGTGGACGGAGGTGTGGGTTCTTTTTGCAAAATTGCCATAGTTTGCTTTCTATCCGTCAGATATAGATCGGACGGTCTATATTGCAAGATGGCAGGCACACCATCATCACCAACTCGGTTTTTTATAAGAGTAGAGATATTTGCACTCTCATGCTTCACTTATATCTTTTTGAGAGTTGATACTAGTAATGGTAATTTGCACAACATATGAATTTGGTCCCAAAGTGATGAGTCTCGGTTTATATAATGTATCGGAGGCCTAGGATTTAGAGGAGTCCTCGTCTTGTACGCCAAGTTTTAAGGAGCCTTCCTTGTATACGTCATGGGCTGCCCAAAGAAGACAATTAGTGAACCGCCATGGGGGTCCTCAGCCTGACCCACCTGGTCGGGAGACGACGTGGTGAGTACGCCTAGTCTAGGACACCGCCAGATGGGTTGTTATGCTCATGAAGCAACTCAACTAGAGTCTTCTCTTGTCCAGAAGTCCATGATGCTCTAGGCTCATCCGGTACTAGAATAAGAAAGAAACAATTCTACAACACCTAGGACAACAAAGAATAGTGTGCAAGAAACATAATGAAAATAATGAACATGTAACATTTTACAACATTTAGGACAACAAGGAACCATTTTACAACACCTAGGACAACGAGGTGTAGTAATACCTTTTGGAGATGCCCCTTTACTTTTTGAGGTACAACCTTTTAGAGATGTCCCTTTCCTTTTTGTACTACAAGCTTTTGGTGACAACTTCTTGGACGGAGCCAGAAACTTTGAGAACCTCTTCCAAACATCATAGTTGTTGAGCAAAATAATGTTAGTAACATTACTATCTAACCTAGTCATGAAAAAACTTATGCACTAACAATTATGAAAATAAACAAAGAGTTCAGATTACTATGGTTGCTGATAAATGACATAATCTTCCCACGTCTTTATTGCAATTGTGTCTCTATCCTTATCTCCATCAACCATTTGATTACTCAACGGCTCCACATCATTGTGGTATTGATTATCACCTCCCGAAAGATCAACAAAACCAGGTACCATTTGAGTGAGTTCTCTGGTAGGAACTATTCTAGGACTCCACAAGAACTGTTTAATCTCAAACACTCCAGACTTAGAGTTACGGGTTGAGAGGACATTTGGAGCTTTGAAGAATAGGTTTAAGATCCTGCATCAGAAGCCATTCTACACTTTTCCCAATGAGGTTAAGCTCACTCTTTCTTGTTGCATTCTGCATAATTGGATCCTACAATGGGGTTGTGATAAACTAGTACCGGGGTAGAAATAGGTGAGGCCTGGCGATGTTGTTAGCTCTAGCCATGGTATGGAGGCATTTGACAATGAAGCCTCAAAGAACAAAATGATGGAGTGGGCACATGCAATGTGGGATAACAAAGGTCATACAAGGATATGAAGAAGAAGAAAAGCAACAATAGCATCAGAACAGAAGAAACATCAGAAAGAAGTGAAGAAGCATCAGAAGAAGAGAAGAAGCAACAACAAAGGAAGAAGAAGAAGAACAACAAGAAGATGACGAGGATGGATTTCCAACTAGTTCAACATCGATGAACTTTCCTCAGTTGAGGCATTTGTGCATTATATTTGTACTGATATTTGTTAGTAGATAGGATGAACTACGAATTATTTTCTACTTAGGACTGAAACTATATTCAGATCATGTATGGTAAGGTCACCACTAGTGAGAAGTCGTGATAGCACCTTATGCAATTTGCAACTAAACAATGTATAGTTTGTGTGCCCACTGCAACGCAAGCGACCAAACGGTGGGTCAATATTGATTGCTTCCTGAGCCAACTTAGATGTAGACAACCAAATTATGTGTACATGCTGGTTTTTAGCCTGTTTTAGCCAAGCCCATCTTAGACACACATGCAAAGAGGGAATAAACTCCACAAAACACGTCCTTGGACATTGAGCACGACAACTCACAACAAAATTCATTTGTTATTATAGGGCACTATTCATACTATTTGGCCGAAAATTTGTTTTTTATGAAAAGAAGTCAAAGGGGATTTTTGGTTTTGTGAAAAAAATTCACAAGTACTCCCTCCGTCCCATATCATCTTGAAATTGATTCAAGCACCAGCACTTGAACCTGATAGGTTAAAGATACCACTGTTCACCTAACCAACCAACCACAAGTTGGTTTGCTACTAATTCATTTTCGTAGAGGGTGTATATACGCCCATAGACCAAAGTCCCCCTCCTATAAAATCATAGGAGTGTTTTCTTCTTTTGAGACAATAAAATCATTGGAGCTTTTATTTTGAGAAACTATAGAATCATTGGAGCTAATTTTGTTTTTTCACATGTTATTTTTTCTATCGTGGGCCGAAGAAGAATGGCCCTAATGCTTATGATGTTCAGTCAAGTGGCCCAAACGCTTGGGATATGGGGCATCAGATCATAGAAACTTTCTCTCAAAAAACAAAATGATATCCTTCCAAAAATATAAGACGCGCTTGACTTTACACGGTCTTTGATGCATGTCTTTGACCATTAATATATATACTTAAGTACATGGATTGAACATGTATGAATAGCAACATCATCTTTGTCTTGCAAAACAATTCTCTTTCATATGTCTTTATAATAATTTTATAGGTATACAGTAAGTGAAAATTATAGTTAAAGTTTGTACAACGAAGACGAGAAAAGTTAACGCGTGTCTTATATTTTGAGAAGGAGGGAGTAGCATAAGAAAGTTCAAAAAAAAAGTAGCACAAGAGGAACCATAGCCGATCTTGCGGGTCCATCCCCTCGGCCGCAGGCGCCGCCGTCCCGTGCGGCAACCCCCTCCCCGCTCCCCGGCCGCCCACCACCACTCTACCCCCTGACATCCCCTGCGACAGCCTCCCTACCCAACCTGCCGTCTTCCGCCGGCCACCCACCACTCTCCTCCGCTGCCACCCCCTGTGTCAACCCCGACCCCCGGCCCTGCCGTCCGCCGCCGGCCACCACCTCTGCTGCCTGGGTAATTATGTCTGGCTGCGTTCCGGGGGAAATAATCTCGCGGGTGACGGAGGCGGGAGAAGGTTTGATTTCCTTGGGCATTCGAGGAAGAGACGAGGTCGATTTCCGATTGCGCGGCGAGGGCAGCCCAAAAGGAGTGAATTTTATTCGGAGTATGTCTGTGTAGAAGTTGTAATCCGGATCCTCCCTCCCTTTTGGAAGAGAGCCGGCCGAGTCGGAGGAGGAGGAGGGGCGATTAGTCTGCTTTGTTGCGGCGGTCTAAATAAACGGAGGAGGAGGGGGGGGGTTCGAATAAGGTAGATACGTTAAAGCTACTTGTTGATCTGATAAGCCATGAACCAAAGCGGTGGTGGCAGACGCAATGTAAGTGCTGCTTCTTTTGTGCCTGATGTTTGTCCTTACCTTCGATTCGTCCTCATGGCTAGGCTGCTGATTTGTTGTTTTTTACTGTTAAATGCAATGCAGAAATCAGCTCGCAATGAAGCCGCTGCTGGCAACAAGAATGGTCGTCGCAGGCGTAATGTAAGTGTGCCTGGTGTTTGTCCTTCACCTAAGGTTCATCCTCAAAAGGCTGATTATCTGTTATTCCAGCTAAATGGAACGCAAAAAGCAACTCGCAACGAAGCCGCTGCTAGCAACGCAAGCGAAGACAGGCTTAGCAAGCTGCCCAATGACCTTCTGCTCAACATTCTGGAGAGGGTGGACACACTCGATGCTATAAGGACCTCTGTCCTCTTGAAGCGAATGCTGAAGCTCCCCACCATGCTCTCATAGTTCTTCCTAAGTATTAGTTCAATCAAATATGACCATGATAAAATGCCCCAAATCAACCGTGCCGTGGCTCATGTAACTGATAGCATCTTGGGCACGAGGAACCCGGAAATCACCATCCGCAATCTCAAAATCAGATTCATTTTGATGGATCATGACTCTCTCACCATTGGAAGATCTGTCGCCCACGCCATGGCAACCCAGAAGGTTGAAGCAGCTGAGTTTGAGATTATAACGGAGAAGGCTTATAGCGACAGCACTCCTGCCGATCTCCTCCAATCTGCTAAGCTGTTCAATAATTTTGTTGGTGCTTGTCCGGATGCGTTTGCTGGCCTCAGGCGCCTGTGGCTGCGTAATATGAGGTTCGGTGAACATATGTCCAATATGTAAGCATCTTCACCGAGGTCTTTCATCGAAAAACTCTTATTCAAGTATCCCTTTATGCTATCCAGAAATTCTATATCATTTCCAATCAGTAATATGTCATCTACATATAATATCAGAAATGCTCTGAGCACCCACTCACTTTCTTGTAAATCTGAGGCTTCTCCAAAAGTCTCAGTATAAACCTGAATCTTTGATCACACTATCAAAGCGTTTATTCCAACTCGAGATGCTTGCACCAGTCCATAAATGGATCGCTGGAGCTTGCACACTTTGTTAGCTCCTTTGGATCGATAAAACCTTCTGGTTGCATCATATACAACTCTTCTTCCGAAACCCATTCAGGAATGCAGTCTTTACATCCATTTGCCAAATTTCATAATCATAAAATGCGGCAATTGCTAACATGATTCGGACAGACTTAAGCATCGCTACGGGTGAGAAGGTCTCATCGTAGTCAATCCCTTGAACTTGTCGAAACCCCTTGTCGACAAGTCGAGCTTTGTAGACAGTAACATTACCGTCAGCGTCAGTCTTCTTCTTAAAGATCCACTTGTTCTCTATTGCTTGCCGACCCTCGGGCAAGTCAACCAAAGTCCACACTTTGTTTTCATACATGGATCCCATCTCAGATTTCATGGCTTCCAGCCATTTTCCGGAATCTGGGCTCACCATCGCTTCTTCATAGTTCGTAGGTTCGTCATGATCTAGTAGCATGATTTCCAGAACAGGATTGCCGTACCACTCTGGTGCGGATCTTACTCTGGTTGATCTACGAGGTTCTGTAGTAACTTGATCTGAAGTTTTATGATCAACATCATCAGCTTCCTCACTAATTGGTGTAGGTGCTACAGAAACAGATTTCTGTGATGTACTACTTTCCAATAAGGGAGCAGGTACGGTTACCTCATCAATTTCCACTTTCCTCCCACTCACTTCTTTCGAGAGAAACTCCTTCTCTAGAAAGGATCCATTTTTAGCAACAAATGTCTTGCCTTCGGATCTGTGATAGAAGGTGTACCCAACTGTCTCCTTTGGTTATCCTATGAAGACACATTTCTCCGATTTGGGTTCGAGCTTATCAGGTTGAAGCTTTTTCACATAAGCATCGCAGCCCCAAACTTTGAGAAACGACAACTTCGGTTTCTTCCTAAACCATAGTTCATAAGGCGTCGTCTCAACGGATTTTGATGGTGTCCTATTTAATGTGAATGCGGTCGTCTCAAGAGCATAACGCCAAAACGATAGCGGTAAATCTGTAAGAGACGTCATAGATCGCACCATATCCAGTAAAGTGCGATTACGACGCTCGGACACACCATTGCGTTGTGGTGTTCCGGGTGGCGTGAGTTGCGAAACTATTCCGCATTGCTTCAAATGTAGACCAAACTCGTAACTCAAATATTCTCCTCCACGATCTGATCGTAGAAACTTTATTTTCTTGTTACGATGATTTTCAACTTCACTCTGAAATTCTTTGAACTTTTCAAATGTTTCAAACTTGTGTTTCATTAAGTAGATATACCCATATCTGCTTAAATCATCTGTGAAGGTGAGAAAATAACGATATCCGCCACGAGCCTCAACATTCATCGGACCACATACATCTGTATGTATGATTTCCAACAAATCTGTTGCTCTCTCCATAGTACCGGAGAACGGCGTTTTAGTCATCTTGCCCATGAGGCACGGTTCGCAAGTGCCAAGTGATTCATAATCAAGTGACTCCAAAAGTCCATCAGTATGGAGTTTCTCCATGCGCTTTATACTGATATGACCTAAACGGCAGTGCCACAAATAAGTTGCACTATCATTATCAACTCTGCATCTTTTGGCTTCAACATTATGAATATGTGTATCACTACTATCGATATTCATCAAGAATAGACCACTCTTCAAGGGTGCATGACCATAAAAGATATTACTCATAAAAATAGAACAACCATTATTCTCTGATTTAAATGAATAACCGTCTCGCATCAAACAAGATCCAGATATAATGTTCATGCTCAACGCTGGAACCAAATAACAATTATTTAGGTCTAATACTAATCCCGAAGGTAGACGTAGAGGTAGCGTGCCGAACGCGATCACATCGACTTTGGAACCGTTTCCCACGCGCATCGTCACCTCGTCCTTTGCCAGTGTTCAGTCTGCTTGCAGTAGAAGCACTCAGTTTCAGGCTTAGGTCTAGACTTGGGTTTCTTCTCTTGAGCAGCAACTTGTTTGCTGTTCTTCTTGAAGTTCCCCTTCTTCTTCCCTTTGCCCTTCTTTTTGAAACTAGTGGTCTTATTGACCATCAACACTTGATGCTCTTTCTTGATTTCTACCTCCGCAGCCTTTAGCATTGCGAAGAGCTCGGGCATAGTCTTATCTATCCCTTGCATATTATAGTTCATCACGAAGCCTTTGTAGCTTGGTGGAAGTGATTGAAGAATTCTGTCAATGACACAATCATCCGGAAGATTAACTCCTAGTTGACTCAAGTGATTGTAATACCCAGACATTCTGAGTATGTGCTCACTGACAGACCCATTCTCTTCCATCTTGAAGCTATAGAACTTATTGGAGACTTCATATCTCTCAATCCGGGCATTCTGTTTGAATATCAACTTCAACTCCTGAAACATCTCATATGCTCCATGGTTCTCAAACCGTCGTTGAAGTCCCGGTTCTAAGCCGTAAAGCATGGCACACTGAACTATCGAGTAGTCATCAGCTTTGCTCTGCCAGACGTTCATAACATCTGGTGTTGCTCCAGCAGCAGGCCTGGCACCTAGCGGTGCATCAAGGACGTAATTCTTCTGTGCAGCAATGAGGATAATCCTCAAGTTACGGACCCAGTCCGTGTAATTGCTACCATCATCTTTCAACTTTGCTTTCTCAAGGAACGCATTAAAATTCAACGGAACAACAGCACGAGCCATCTATCTACAATCAACATAAACAATCAAGATACTATCAGGGACTAAGTTCATGATAATTTTAAGTTCAATTAATCATATTACTTAAGAACTCTCACTTAGATAGACATCCCTCTAATCTTCTAAGTGATCACGTGATCCAAATCAAACTAAACCTTAACCGATCATCACGTGAAATGGATTAGTTCTCAATGGTGAACATCATCATGTTGATCATATCTACTATATGATTCATGCTCGACCTTTCGGTCTCCGTGTTCCGAGGCCATATATGCATATGCTAGGCTCGTCAAGTATAACCCGAGTATTCTGCGTGTGCAAAACTGGCTTGCACCCGTTTTAGATGGACGTAGAGCTTATCACACCCGATCATCACGTGGTGTCTGGGCACGACGAACTTTGGCAAAGGTGCATACTCGGGGAGAACACTTCTTGATAATTTAGTGAGAGATCATCTTATAATGCTACCGTCAATCAAAGCAAGATAAGATGCATAAAAAGATAAACATCACATGCAAATCAATATAAGTGATATGATATGGTCATCATCATCTTGTGCTTCGTGATCTCCATCTCTGCAGCACCATCATGATCACCGTCGTCACCGGTAGCGACACCTTGATCTCCATCGTAGCATCGTTGTCGTCTCGCCAATCTTATGCTTCTCGACTATCGCTACCGCTTAGTGATAAAGTAAAGCATTACGAGCGATTGCATTGCATACAATAAGCGACAACCATACGGCTCTGCGGTTGCCGATAACTTCGGTTACAAAACATGATCATCTCATACAATAAAATATAGCATCATGTCTTGACCATATCACATCACAACATGCCCTGCAAAAACAAGTTAGACGTCCTCTACTTTGTTTGTTGCAAGTTTTACGTGGCTGCTACGGGCTTAAGCAAGAACCAATCTCACCTACGCATCAAAACCACAACGATAGTTCGTCAAATAGACTCCGTTTTAACCTTCTCAAGGACCGGGCGTAGCCATACTCGGTTCAACTAAAGTTGGAGAAACCGACACCCGCCAGCCACACTGTGTGCAAAGCACGGCGGTAGAACTAGTCTCGCGTAAGCGTCTGGCGTAATGTCGGTCCGGCCGCTTCATCCAACAATACCGCCGAACCAAAGTATGACATGCTGGTAGGCAGTATGACTTGTATCGTCCACAACTCACTTGTGTTCTACTCGTGCAAAACATCAAACCATAAAAACCTAGGCTCGGATGCCACTGTTAGGGAACGTAGTAATTTCAAAAATTTCCTACGCACACGCAAGATCATGGTGATGCATAGCAACGAGAGGGGAGAGTGTTGTCTACGTACCCTCGTAGACCGAAGCGGAAGCGTTGACACAACATAGAGGAAGTAGTCGTACGTCCTCCTCCCGATCCGACCGATCCAAGCGCCGTTACTCCGGCGCCTCCGAGTTCTTGACACACATACAGCTCGATGACGTCCCCGGGTCTCGATCAAGCAAAACCTCCGGGGATGAGTTCCGCCAGCACGACGGCATGGTGACGATCTTGATGAAATACCGACGCAGGGCTTCGCCTAAGCGCTGCGACAATATGACCGAGGTGGAATATGGTGGAGGGGGGCACCGCACATGGCTAAGGAACGATCACGAAGATCAACTTGTGTGTTGCAGGGTGCCCCCTGCCCCGTATATAAAGGAGCAAGGGGAGGGCGGCCGGCCCTAGAGCGCGCCAAGGGAGGGAGTCCTCCTCCTAGTGGGAGTAGGACTCCCTTTCCTAATCCAACTAGGAGGAGAAAGAGGGAAGGAAGAGAGGGAGGGAGAGGGAAGCGGGGCCGCCCCCCTCCTTGTCCAATTCGGACTGCTCATGGGGGGGGGCGCGCCACCACCTGGCGCGGCCCTCTCTCTCCCCTCGTGGCCCAATAGGCCCATCGCTTCCCCGGGGGGTTCCGGTAACCCCTCCGGCACTCCGATATTATCTGAATCCACTCGGAACCATTCCGATGTCCGAACATAGCCGTCCAATATATCAATCTTTACGTCTCGACCATTCCGAGACTCCTCGTCATGTCCGTGATCACATCCGGGACTCGAACTCCTTGGTACATCAAAATGCATAAACTCATAATAAGCATCGTCATCGTAACCTTAAGCGTGCGGACCCTACGGTTCGAGAACAATGTAGACATGGTGAGACCGTCTCGGTCAATAACCAATAGCGGGACCTGGATGCCCATATTGGCTCCTACATATTCTCGAAGATCTTTATCGGTCGGACCGCATAACAACATCGTTGTTCCCTTTGTCATCGGTATGTTACTTGCGAGATTCGATCGTCGGTATCAATACCTAGTTCAATCTCGTTACCGCAAGTCTCTTTACTCGTTCGATAATACATCATCCATAACTAACTCATTGGTTGTAATGCTTGCAAGGCTTATGTGATGTGTATTACCGAGAAGGCCCTGAGATACCTCTCCGACATTGGCGTGACAAATCCTAATCTCGAAATCGCCAATCCAACAAATACTTTCGGAGACACCTGAGAGCACCTTTATAATCACCCGATTCGTTGTGATGTTTGGTAGCACACAAAGTGTTCCTCGGTGGCAGGAGTTGCATAATCTCATAGTCAAAGGAACATGTATAAGTCATGGATAAAAGCAATAGCAACATACTAAACGATCGGGTGCTAAGCTAATGGAATGGGTCATGTCAATCAGATCATTCAACCAATGATGTGACCTTGTTAATCAAATGACAACTCCTTTGTCTATGGTTAGGAAACTTAACCATCTTTGATTAACAAGCTAGTCAAGTAGAGGCATACTAGTGACACTCTGTTTGTCTATGTATCCACACATGTATTATGTTTCCGGTTAATACAATTCTAGCATGAATAATAAATATTTATCATGATATGTAAGGAAATAAATAATAACTTTATTATTGCCTCTAGGGCATATTTCCTTCAGCGGGCGACCTTCGAGGCATGGTTACTTCGACCACTTTCTCCTACGATGACGTAACCAGATGGATCACTAATTGCAGCGCATAAATTATGTTTCATTAGTATAAGCAACGCATAACCAGGCATAAATGTCCATCATTATCAGGGTTTATTCTCTTCAACTATTTTTGCACTCACGTGCCCATAAATTTTATTAATTAGAGCAAAACCAACATATTCTCTTTTATTAGCACGTTCCACAATTTTTTCCCATTATAGCCAACCAGCATATTGTCTTTCATTGGCACGTGCAAGTTATCTCCAGCAATAATTTTTGGAGTCCCTCGTTCTGCTCATAATTCTCGAAACAACCTCCTTATTCTCACATAACCTCCTTATTTTTAGACAACTTATGGACATATAAAAACTGCTGTTATTTAGTACTCCCTCCATAAAGAAATATAAGAGCATATAGATCGAAAATCCAAATCTGAGCCCGAGCTCATCTGCACCTGCGCTCACCAAAAAAATCAAAATAAATACTAAAAAAATTCAAAAAATTCCAAAAAAATTGGGGTGGTGGACAATTTGATGCGTGAGGTGCGCCCCAATTTTCAAAACATTTGGATTTATGTGCAGCTTTCAGCAAAAAAGACAAATCGGAGGTCTGTAAAAATGTGTACTGTTCATATACTGTTTTGGTCTGATTTGTCTTTTTTGCTGAGAGCTGCACATAAGTCCAAATGTTTTTAAAATAGGGGCGCACCTCACGCATCAAATTGTCCACCACCTCAATTTTTTTCGGAATTTTTTGAATTTTTCTGAATTTTTTACAATTTTTTTTTTTGAACGGGTGCAGATGCACCCGGGCACCGAAACACCGCACTCCATATAGATCACTATTTTAGTGATCTAAACGCTCTTATATATGTTTACAGAGGGAGTATAAAATTTCAATATAAGACTGTTCCTATCGTAATTGCAAGCTAGCTGAGTTGGTTTTATCCGAGGGTACAATAGCGATGGTCCATAGTTCAATCCCCTCGCGCCCCTTTTTTTTGCTGCTCGTCCGTCCGACAGAAAAATAAATGTGTGGTAGGTCCAGTTTGGCCCACATGGGGAATAACCGAAAAAATTGGGGAGCTACGTGTGGAATGGATGAAACAAAATCTATACACATATTTTTTTTTCTTTTCTTAGGGCAGCCGTGTGGGAGCTACTATATGACGCTAGTTGCATCAGATAGCGCATGGGATGCACAATAGTTCGCGTCTGGTCCAGCCCACTGGCAGGCACCGAAATAACCTGTATTTACAAGGCACGAGCTATAATCCAAAAATCGACGTGTGGAACACTGAAACACATGACCTTAAAGACCGGACCACGTGCTGCTTGCCATGGCAACAAACGCCTACTACTAACCAATAGCTAGCGTGAATATTTTAGAACATAGTGCAAGGTCGGATATAAAATACTTTTTGAATTTTTTTAAATATGAATTCTCGAATATTCTTCGAAACATGAGCATTTTTTGAAATTACAAACAATGTTTTTAATATTCCGTCCATTTTGGAAAAAGCATGCTTTTTTTTGAAATAACATCATTTTTTGAACACAAAAACCTTTTATCAAAATCCAAACATTTTTTAATTTGTGACCGGCTTTCGAAAACGGAACATGTTTTCAACATTCAGAACAAAATGTGTTCTTAAACTCAGACATTATTTTGAATTTGTGAACATTTTACTAAAAGAAGAATATGTTTCATTTTTTCCAATATTTTTTAAAATACATTTTTTTAAATCACAAACAATTTTGGAATATTTCTTAGTTTGAAAAAAATTGGAACGAGAAAATGAATTTAATGTTCCAAATATTTTCAAAAACGCGAACACAATATTCTATTTCAAATATTTTTCGAACTTTTACAAAATTTGAAATTCTGAACTTTTTTTGAAAATTTTTAATTACGAAATAAGGTAAAAATAAAAGTAAATTTGGACGGAAAAAGAAAACGGGCCGGCCCAGTCTTGGGCACCCTATACGAACTCAAACTATCTATCGCCCAGGGTTAGAAATAGGCTCTTTGAAGTTATATGCGCAGAAAAATAAGTGGGCTGGCTTTACTGGGCCACATCATGTGCGGGCCGAGTACAAAATTCGTGATTGCTAAAAATACAGATGGACGCACAAAAATTTAGTACCACCTCGGATAGAAAAATAAATTTTGATGATGAACGGATGAAAAAATCGGTGAAACGCACCTTGCTTTATTAGTAGGTATAAATATAGATATAGATATAGATATAGATATAGACAAGCATGTTTGGTGAGGTGATTACATTGAGACTCGTTGCTTGACCTTGTGGTACCGCATTTAGTACAAATCTCTGGCTTAACTTTCTGAACATGTTATTACTTTCAATGCTTTTTGAACATGTTACTACTTTCAATGCTAACATGCTCCCCAACATAATCTGCGAGGAGCACAAGGTGGTGAGAGAAGACAGTGACACGGCTTTAGCGTCCGGGAGGTTGGGGAGGAGGTGGTGTAGAGGTGCCATCGCATCACTCTAACAACGTATGTGCTGCACCATCTATTTGTCTTTGCATTTTTCTTTTCTTATTATCACTGTCAGCACAGGACAGGCATGTGTTTTTAAACGAATCATGTATGAGTACACAGTGATATGGTTATGGTTGATCCAATGCCGTACGACACTGCTTATTTTCTTTTGCAATTATGTCACCTCAACAGTGTAAAATGATTTGCCTCACATTTTTATGCATTGTGCTTATCTGCTGCTATCTGACAAGGGTTTCCTACTTATTCGAGTAGACATTGAACTGCGGCTTGCTGTCTCGTTATTAATTGTCAACCATCCTTTATCTCGTATGTTTTCTACTTTCTTTTTGTCATATATGTTTCTATCTATGATGATTACGAATTTAGAAGGTCCTCCTAGTTAGTGAAGTACTCCCTCCATTTCACAATGTAGTGTGCTCGCGTTTTTCGAGATCTATGTTTGACCATAAATTTGTGGGATGGAGGGAGTATTGAAAAGAAGCGATTCTAAATAATCGGTGACCTGTTAATTAGTTCTGTTGAGGTGAAAAGTTTCCATCTGTGATGGGAAAAGCAATGAAACATTGAATCTGCATTCATGGATTGGTTTCTTGACTGGATTGATGTCACGTCCAAGATGCGACCCTATCCTAAAGGAACTCGAAGGTCCCACCAAGGATAGAAGCGCATCTTGAAGACGCTTTTGCAAGGTGGATATCATTACATCAACATTACATAATAGCGGGGATACATCCAATACATACAATATCACATGAATACAACAATACGTCAATACAAGAACAACATCCGACTACGGATGAAACATAAACAGAAACTCAAACGACATCCACCCTGCTAGGCCAGGCTGCCGACCTGGAACCTATCCCAAGATCGACGAAGAAGAAGAAGAACTCCAACACAAGAAACATCGCTCTCGCGTCATGATCATCGCATAACCTGTACCTGCAACTGGTGTTGTAGTAATCTGTGAGCCACGAGGACTCAGCAATCCCATTACCATGGGTATCAAGACTAGCAAAGCTTAATAGGAAAGGAAGGGGTAAAGTGGTGAGGTTGCAGCAGCGGCTAAGCATATATGGTGGCTAACATACGCAAATGAGAGCGAGAAGAGAATCAAAAGAACGGTCGTCAACTAGTAATGATCAAGAAGTGATCCTGAACCCCTACTTACGTCAAGACATAACCCGAAACCGTGTTCTCCTCTCGATCAACCCGAAAAGAGACACTCACAGTTACGCTACGGTTGGTGTATTTTAGAAGAGTTTACTTCAAGTTTTCTACAACCGGACATTAACAAATTCCCATCGCCACATAACCGCGGGCACGACTTTCGAAAGTTCAAACCTGCAGGGTGTCCCAACAGCCCATGATAAGCTCTCGCGATCAACGAAGGATATTCCTTCTCCCCGGGAAGACCCGATCAGTCTCGGAATACCGGCTACAAGACATTTCGACAGTAATAAAACAAGACCAGCAAGACCTCCCGGCGTGCCGACACCCTGATAGTAGCCGCGCGTATCTCGTCTCAGGCCACGACCGGATAAGCTAAGCATACAGGTACCAACATAACCCAAGTTGCCAAGGGACGGTCCCGCACGGTGCTCTAGTTTGGACCAACACTTAGACAAGCATTGGCCCGGGGGGCTAAATAAAGATGACCCTTGGGTGAATTACTCCCAAGGGAAAAGTAGGTGGTGGTGAGGCAAATGGTAAAAGCAATGTTGGGCCTTGCTGGAGGAGTCTTATTCAAAGCGAACTGTAAGGGGGTCCCATAAATCACCCAACCGCGTTAGGGACGCAAAATCCGGGAACATAATACGGATATGACGGAAACTAGGGCGGCAAGAGTGGAACAAAACACCAGGCATAAGGCCAAGCCTTCCACCGTCTACCAAGTATATAGATGCATTAATAATATAAGAGATACTGTGATATCCCAACATAAACATAATCCAACATGGAGCAATCTTCATCTTCACCTGCATCTAGCAACGCTATAAGAGGGGCTGAGCAAAGCGGTAACATAGCCAAACAATGGTTTGCTAGGAAGGGTGACAAAGGTTAGGGGCTATCATGCAATTTGGGAGGCTTGAGCAGCAAGTGGTAGGTAACGCAGCATAGCGATAGAACGAAGCAACTAGCATAGCCATGATAGTAATGAGATCCAAGGTGACGGTCATCTTGCCTGAAATCCGCAAGGAAGAAGAACGAGTCCATGAAGAAGATGAAGCCACGAAGGCGAACCAAGCGTGAGCGAGCGAATCCTCACGATCATAGCGGGCGGAAACTATCGAGAAGAAGCACACAACATAGGTAAACACACCACACATGAACAAGGCATGATGCTCAACCAAATATGATGCATGACAAGGCTACATGAAGCTACTTATGGCAAGAGATGATGCATACAAGAGCAACACATCAAATCAAGTTTAAATGAGGCCGGGAACAACATAGAACAATTCCGGTAAGTCCTCATATGCAAATTTCGAAATTGGTCCAGATCTGAATAAACCTTAAGTTCAAGTTGTTAAACAGCAATTTAAGATGCACCATGATGATCTACATAATATTCTAGTCAAGTTACATATAAGGTTCATTAGATTCGGAGCTACGGTCTAGAAGATATGAACAAAACAAGATAAACATGGCATATGTGCAAAATGCATACAAACATTAAGCAAACACCTCAAAACAAGGATGCAACATGATAATATGAAGCTACATGCAATTCTAAGAAAGTTTCATATAGAGCACACTCAAAACGGTGCAACGGTGCAACACATACACCCTATACAAGTCATAACAACAATCTGTCCAAAACAGCAAGTAGGCATCTAGCAAGCATCAAAACAACATGCTACAGCACCATAACATGATAACAAAAGGCATGGACATGATGTACAGGTAAAGCATGACAAAACATGAACACTAACCTATCTCCAGAAACTACTAGAACATGCTCAAAAGGACATGGCAAGATTGCAAATAATAACAGGTTCACAGACTTGGCGGAATTTACAGGGCATGGCAGAAATAACATCAGGTTGCAATGTTCAGAGCTATCGAACAACATGCTCCAGCAAGCTATCATGTCAAACAAGAGAATGGCATGAATCTACTCAAAGCATAGAACAAAAGTCCCTTACTGACCATAAGCCAAAAAGGATCAGAAAATACAATTGCAAGCATGTGAACATAGCAAAAACATAAACAGACTCAGACTTGGTGAAAAACTGGAGCATGGAATAAACAGATAACAAGTAGGCATGTTAACAAGCTCGATGCACTTACTAAGAGGCATTGCATGACAAATTAAGAATACACCCAACAACTAGACATGACATAGAATCTATACATGGCAAGAACAACAATATAGCATGCAAGGATCAACTACAATAACCTTGGCAAAATCGAATAACATGTAAACAATCTGCCAGGAACATTTTATAGCAAAAGTAGAGCTCGATTCAGTCAAGCTAGGGTGCTCCGTAAATGAAAACAGAGGCATGGATGGATAGAGCAAACCCATATCTAAAAAACATCCTTACTGATCATCCTCAAAAGAGGCATGGATCTAACTGTAGCAACATGAATACATGGCATAAAAATAACACAGACAAAGACTTAGTGAAATTCTAAGTCTCTGAAATCAGCAACATCACGGAGGCTACTTAACATGCTTGTGCTAGTCACCACAGAGATCACAAAAATACATGGCATATACCCCTGTAAAGATGGCATGGCATACTCCAAAACTCATGTAGGGCTCAGGGTCATAGGAGGCACACAACAATCATGGCAAAAATGACAAATGAACATATTCTGATAACAGACAGCAGTTAACATCATATAGCAGTTTTACAACGATGATTAGGGAATCTAGATGAACTCAAATAAACATGGCACGATGGAACAAAATGTAGAGCACAACCATATGAACATTTCGATATATCATGCACGCAAAACGGAGTAGTATGCAGGGAGTTATGATGTGATGAACATGGCATAAAAATACATGCAGAAAAAGGACTTGGAGAAAATATACCCGTCCGGACAAATCTAGGGCTATCCGAGGAGCTCGCCGGAGTCGCGGCCGGAGAACGACGGAGATGGCCGGAGGAGGGCTGCGGGTGGCCGGAGAACGCGGATCCGGGCCGGATCGAGGTGGAGGCACCATGGCCGGCGATGGAGGGAGCAACTCCGGCGGGGAGCACCATGGCGAGGCGGCGGCGAGGCGCTGGCGGCGAGGCTCATGATGGCCGGCACGGAAGCGGCGCGCGCACCAGCGGCGGCGGATCTCGCCGGGCGGCGGGCGGTGGCCTTCTGGCTGTGGCGCGCCGGCGAGATGGCGGCGGTGACCGCATGTGGACGGGCGTCGGCTGGGTATGAGGGCACGCCCGCATGGTGGCGGCGGCGGATGGGCCCATGGGCCCGATCCGGGCGATCCGGCCGCTGGCGGGCGGCGGCGCGCACGGTGGCCGGGCCACGTGGCGGCAGGGGAGTGGCTGCGGGCGGCGGCGCGGGATGTCCGGTCCGGGACGGACATGTCCGGCGGCGCGCGGGGGAAGAGGCTAGGGTTCATCCGCGAGATTCGGGAGGGGAGCACATATTTATAGGTAGAAGGAGCTAGGAAGCTCCAAATGGAGTGCGGTTTTCGCCCACACGATCGTGATCGAACGACCGAGAGGATGGAGGGGGGTTTAGGTGGGTTTTGGGCCACTTTGGAGGGGGTGTTGGGCTACAAAGAGAAGGGGGCTTTACGGTTACCCGGTTAACCGTTGGAGTATCAAACGACCTCCAAATGGCACAAAACTTGACAGGCGGTCTACCGGTGCTATACCAAGGCCGCTTGAGAAATCTCGGTCCATTCCGAGACCGTTTAACACCCGCACACGAAAAGAGGTAAAAGGGGGCGCCGGGGGACATAGGAGTGCCGTATTGCAAAACGGACAACGGGGAAAATGCTCGGATGCATGAGACGAACACGTATGCAAATGCGATGCACATGACGACATGATATGAAATGCAGATGATGACATGGCAAAGTGCAACACGCAAGCACATGACATGGCAAGGACGGCGAATAACTAGCGGACACCTGGCGCATCGGATCCGGGGCGTTACAACTCTCCTCCACTAACAAGAGATCTCGTCCCGAGATCTTAGGACCGAGACGGAAGGGAGAAGGGATGAGGTGAAATAAAAACAACAGAGCGAAAAAGAACAAAGTCGAGAAGACTCGAGTAGAAAAGAGGAAAGGCGAATATGACGAGAATCAAAAGCTCAAGGACCACGATAAGAAAGGAATAAGACTGAAAGAATTTAGGCAGCACTCCGGTTGAACATGAAAAGAATAGAGCATGAATTTGAGAAGATGGAATGATACTTGACGAGAGGAACAACACAAGACCTCCGGAAGACTTGACAGATTGGAATGAGAAGAACGGGGAAGAAGATGACACTTCTACCACGAATGAAATAGAAAGCATCCATAGAAGGAAGGATTGAACGGAGTTGTTGAGAAAATCAACAACGAAAAGGATAAGCTTGTTGTAGACTTATGGATAACATCTCAAAATTAAGAGGTGATAACCGACCACAAGCGGAAAAGATTAAATAGCTGAGAAGAACGAAGAAATGCAAAACTCCACTTCAAAAGAATACGGAGAATTAATTGCACCTCGTGAAGCAAGAAGACAACTTGAGCTCCTCCAAAAGAATCTTGATGAACACTTGAAGAATGAATTAAATCATGACGAACCGCCATGAAGAACTCCGGTAACAAATGGATGATGAGATAAAATTGAAGGATGAAAGAATAAGATAAAAGTCTTGCGATGATTCAGATGGAGCTTTTGTGACGAGACAAGCGAGAAGACTTGGATCTCCGGAAAGGAAAAGATGAACTGCATGAACCCGAGAGATTATTCAACATGAACAATCTCCGAAGGAAGGAATTAATCCATTTGACCACGATGAAATGAGAATAAGAATTATGTTTTGCTTATCAATTAATTAAATTGATGAGAAGCAATGGATTGCATACCACTTATTCACATTGGGAAAAGATTAAGGGAATATATAGTGCCAAATTTGGGAAGGTCTTCATGAGCCACTGGTAGGGTTTAAAAGAACGAATCAATATATGTGACCAGAACGGGAAAAAGGAATCTTCAACGAACCACCGTGAAAATGTAAACGACCAAAGAGAAGAGAACGAATCACCGGAAAGAATTA
Source organism: Aegilops longissima (assembly GCA_021605205.1). NCBI lineage: Eukaryota > Viridiplantae > Streptophyta > Magnoliopsida > Poales > Poaceae > Aegilops > Aegilops longissima. The sequence goes on along the minus strand of CM038681.1, from coordinate 612,659,180 downwards.
GAAAAGTACGAAGATACTTGAAGGAATTTAGAGAGAAGAGAACGTAGAGAACGCGAACTGATTGAAGAATACTTGAACGAAGCACCGGGAGAATATTAAGACGAACGAAGAGGCACGGATATAGAATAATTGAGAGAACGAAGCTGCAAACTTTGAATGAAGAAATATTCCAAAAAGATGGCCTCCGGATGATCGAGACGGAAAAACAACTCCTGAAAAACTCCGGATGGATGAAAAGAATTGCACAACTAGAAACAAATTGATAGGATGACATCGAGTTAGCACCGCAAATCTCCGGTAGAACGAACAAGATTTAAGAGAAAAATCTCCTTCGGTCTTCGAATGTTGAGAATTGCGACGAGAAACACCAACAAAATTGTTGAGATACTCCGGGAGAATAAAAAACAACGAGGTTGAGCCGACGACGAAAATGGTTTGGAAGCGATCTTGGAAAGGCGTCGATGATGAAATTCATACTTACGTCATACTTGAAAAGAATTAAGAATAGCTCCAGAAAACTTAGAAGAGTCAGGTAAGATCCTGGGAAAAATCCTGTGGGTTAGGGCCCACCAAAAGAAACACCGTTGGAAAGGATTGAAGAAGAGACGATGCACCGGAACAACTGAGGGACTTGAATGAGGTGGTAACCTCGAATTAAATGGATGTAAACACGAATCTTCTGAGATGTCTTCAACACTCTGGGATAATAAACGGGCGAGAGGTGAATGATCAAGGGGAAAAAATTTGAGCTGACGGAAAGAATGATCGACACCAACAACTTGCATTGGATCCACCGGAAAGAAAACAAGAAGAACATTGATGAACCAGACGAGAATTCACCGGTTGGAACAATTGAGGAAAAACTTAAGATACTCCAAATGAATGAAATTGATGCCCGAATAGAGACTCAGACTCCGGAAATAAAAGGGGTGGGAGGGCGGGAAAACAAAGGCAACTTGGAACGGGGAATTGATGAATATCTTGAAGAGAAAACATCGGTTGAAATCATTGAGGAAAGAAATCAAAGACTTCGCACGAGTAGGATGGATACTCGATTACAAACTCCGGTTCCGAAAAGAAGAAGGGGTGGGCGGGTGGGAAAAACAAGGACAACTTCGGATGGGGAAACAACGACGTGGAGGAAGAACCGAGGATTGATCTCCCAAAAGACAAAGAGGTTTGAGTCGACTTGACGAGAGATGCACCGGACAAAAGAGGAAGGGCAATGACCGAAAACTAACCGCGTGAACCTAAAGAAAAATTTGAACGGGAAGAGGAGTAGTTCAAAATACCTACGTCAAGATTTCTCACCAGACCGACGAAGGGGCTGAGGAGTAAAAAGAAATCCTACTCTCCAATATAACTAGACTCTGAAAAGATTTTTCTAGACTCGACATCGGCCAAACTACACGATCAATCAAGGGGGCTCCTAGGGTCGGTCGTGGCTCTGATACCAACTTGTCAAGCCCAAGATGCGACCCTATCCTAAAGGAAATCGAAGGTCCCACCAAGGATAGAAGCGCATCTTGAAGATGCTTTTGCAAGGTGGATATCATTACATCAACATTACATAATAGCAGGGATACATCCAATACATACAATGTCACATGAATACAACAATACGTCAATACAAGAACAACATCCGACTACAGATGAAACATAAACTGAAACTCAAACGACATCCACCCTGCTAGCCCAGGCTGCCGACCTGGAACCTATCCCAAGATCGACGAAGAAGAAGAAGAACTCCAACACAAGAAACATCGCTCTCGCATCATGATCATTGCATAACCTATACCTCCAACTCGTGTTGTAGTAATCTGTGAGCCACGAGGACTCAGCAATCCCATTACCATGGGTATCAAGACTAGCAAAGCTTAATAGGAAAGGAAGGGGTAAAGTGGTGAGGTTGCAGCAGTGGCTAAGCATATATGGTGGCTAACATACGCAAATGAGAGCGAGAAGAGAATCAAAGGAATGGTCGTCAACTAGTAATGATCAAGAAGTGATCCTGAACCCCTAGTTACGTCAGACATAACCTAGAAACCGTGTTCTCCTCTCGATCAACCCCGAAAAGAGACACTCACGGTTACGCACACGGTTGGTGTATTTTAGAAGAGTTTACTTCAAGTTTTCTACAACCGGACATTAACAAATTCCCATCTGCCACATAACCGCGGGCATGGCTTTCGAAAGTTCAAACCCTGCAGGGGTGTCCCAACTTAGCCCATGATAAGCTCTCGCGATCAACGAAGGATATTACTTCTCCCCGGGAAGACCCGATCAGTCTCGGAATCCCGGCTACAAGACATTTCGACAGTAATAAAACAAGACCAGCAAGACCTCCCGGCGTGCCGACACCCTGATAGTAGTCGCGCGTATCTCGTCTCAGGCCACGACCGGATAAGCTAAGCGTACAGGTACCAACATAACCCAAGTTGCCAAGGGACGGTCCCGCACGGTGCTCTAGTTTGGACCAACACTTAGACAAGCATTGGCCCGGGGTCTAAATAAAGATAACCCTTGGGTTAATTACTCCCAAGGGAAAAGTAGGTGGTGGTGAGGCAAATGGTAAAAGCAATGTTGGGCCTTGCTGGAGGAGTCTTATTCAAAGCGAACTGTCAAGGGGTCCCATAAATCACCCAACCGCGTTAGGGACGCAAAATCCGGGAACATAATACGGATATGACGGAAACTAGGGCGGCAAGAGTGGAACAAAACACCAGGCATAAGGCCAAGCCTTCCACCCTCTACCAAGTATATAGATGCATTAATAATATAAGAGATATTGTGATATCCCAACATAAACATAATCCAACATGGAGCAATCTTCATCTTCACCTGCATCTAGCAACGCTATAAGAGGGGCTGAGCAAAGCGGTAACATAGCCAAACAATGGTTTGCTAGGAAGGGTGACAAAGGTTAGGGGCTATCATGCAATTTGGGAGGCTTGAGCAGCAAGTGGTAGGTAACGCAGCATAGCGATAGAACGAAGCAACTAGCATAGCCATGATAGTAATGAGATCCAAGGTGACGGTCATCTTGCCTGAAATCCCGCAAGGAAGAAGAACGAGTCCATGAAGAAGATGAAGCCACGAAGACGAACCAAGCGTAGACGAACGAATCCTCACGATCGCAACGGAACGGAAACTATCGAGAAGAAGCACACAACATAGGTAAACACGCCACACATGAACAAGGCATGATGCTCAACCAAATATGATACATGACAAGGCTACATGAAGCTACTTATGGTAAGAGATGATGCATACAAGAGCAACACATCAAGGCAAGTTTAAATGAGGCCGGGAACAACATAGAACAATTGCAGTAAGTCCTCATATGCAAATTTCGAAATTGGTCCAGATCTGAATAAACCTTAAGTTCAAGTTGTTAAATAGCAAGTTAAGATGCACCATGATGATCTACACGAAATTCTAGTCAAGTTACATATAAGGTTCATTAGATTCGGAGCTACGGTCTAGAAGATATGAACAAAACAAGGTAAACATGGCATATGTGCAAAATGCATACAAACATCAAGCAAACACCTCAAAACAAGGATGCAACATGATAATATGAAGCTACATGCAATTCTAAGCAAGTTTCATATAGAGCACACTCAAAACGGAGCAACGGTGCAACACATACACTCTATACAAGTCATAAAAACAATCGGTCCAAAACAGCAAGTAGGCATCTAGCAAGCATCAAAACAACATGCTACAGCACCATAACATGATAACAAAAGGCATGTACATGATGTACAGGTAAAGCATGACAAAACAAGAACACTGAGCTATCTCCAGAAACTACTAGAACATGCTCAAAAGGACATGGCAAGATTGCAAATAATAACAGGTTCACAGACTTGGCAAAATTTACAGGGCATGGCAGAAATAACATCAGGTTGCAATGTTCAGAGCTATCGAACAACATGTTCCAGCAAGCTATCATGTCAAACAAGAGAATGGCATGAATCTACTCAAAGCATAGAACAAAAGTCCCTTACTGACCATAAGCCAAAAGGGATCAGAAAATACAATTGCAAGCATGTGAACATAGCAAAAACATAAACAGACTCAGACTTGGTGAAAAACTGGAGCATGGCATAAACAGATAACAAGTAGGCATGTTAACGAGCTCGATGCACTCACTAAGAGGCATTGCATGACAAATTAAGAATACACCCAGAAACTAGACATGACATAGAATCTATACATGGCAAGAACAACAATATAGCATGCAAGGATCAACTGCAATAACCTTGGCAAAATCGAATAACATGTAAACTATCTGCCAGAAACATTTTATAGCAAAAGTAGAGCTCGATTGAGTCAAGCTAGGGTGCTCCGTAAATGCAAACAGAGGCATGGATGGATAGAGCAAAACCATATCTACAAAACATCTTTACTGATCATCCTCAAAAGAGGCATGGATCTAACTGTAGCAACATGAATACATGGCATAAAAATAACAGCAGACAAAGACAGTGATATTCTAAGTCTCTGAAATCAGCAACATCACGGAGGCTACTTAACATGCTTGTGCTAGTCACCACAGAGATCACAAAAATACATAGCATACACCCCTGTAAAGATGGCATGGCATACTCCAAAACTCATGTAGGGCTCAAGGTCATAGGAGGCACACAACAATCATAGCAAAAATGACAAATGAACATATTCTGATAACAGACAGCAGTTAACATCATATAGCAGTTTTGCAACGATGATTAGGGCATCTAGATGAACTCAAATGAACATGACACAATGGAACAAAATGTAGAGCACAACCATATGAACATTTCGATATATCATGAACACAAAACGGAGCAGTATGCAGGGAGTTATGATGTGATGAACATGGCATAAAAATACATGCAGAAAAAGGACTTGGAGAAAATATACCCCTCCGGACAGATCTAGGGTTATCCGAGGAGCTCGCCGGAGTCGCGGCCGGAGAACGCCGGAGATGGCCGGAGGAGGGCTGCGGGTGGCCGGAGAACGCGGATCCGGGCCGGATCGAGGTGGAGGCACCATGGCCGACGATGGAGGGAGCAACTCCGGCGGGGAGCACCATGGCGGGGCGGCGAGGCCTTGCCGGGCGAGGCTCATGATGGCAGCGCGACGGAGGCGGGGAGGCGGCGCCCTTGAACCAAGCGGCGGCGGATCTCGCCGGGCGGTGGGCGGCGGCGCTTCGGGCCGTGGCGCGCCGCCGAGATGGCGGTGGCGACGCGTGGGACGGGCGGCGGCGGGCGCAGGGCGCGCCCGGAGGCGGCGGCGGATGGGCGCTGGGCCCGATCCGGGCTGCTGGCGGCGGCGGCGCACGGTGGCCGGGCCACGTGGCGGTAGGGGAGTGGCTGCGGGCGGCGGCGGGGGATGTCTGGTCCGGGACGGACATGTCCGGCGGCGCGCGGGGGAAGAGGCTAGGGTTCATCCGCGAGATTCGGGAGGGGAGCACACATTTATAGGTAGAAGGAGCTAGGAAGCTCCAAATGGAGTGCGGTTTTCGCCCACACGATCGTGATCGAACGACCGAGAGGATGGAGGGGGGTTTAGGTGGGTTTTGGGCCACTTTGGAGGGGGTGTTGGGCTACAAAGAGAAGGGGGCTTTACGGTTACCCGGTTAACCGTTGGAGTATCAAACGACCTCCAAATGGCACGAAACTTGACAGGCGGTCTACCGGTGCTATACCAAGGCCGCTTGACAAACCTCGGTCCATTCCGAGACCGTTTAACACCCGCACACAAAAAGAGGTAAAAGGGGGCGCCGGGGGACATAGGAGTGCCGGATTGCAAAACGGACAACGGGGAAAATGCTCGGATGCATGAGATGAACACGTATGCAAATGCGATGCACATGATGACATGATATGAAATGCAGATGATGACATGTCAAAGTGCAACACGCAAGCACATGACATGGCAAGGAAGGCGAATAACTGGCGGACACCTGGCGCATCGAATCCGGGGCGTTACAACTCTCCTCCACTAACAAGAGATCTCGTCCCGAGATCTTAGGACCGAGACGGAAGGGAGAAGGGATGAGGTGAAATAAAAACAACAGAGGGAAAAAGAACAAAGTCGAGAAGACTCGAGGAGAAAAGAGGAAAGGCGAATATGACGAGAATCAAAAGCTCAAGGACCACGATAAGAATGGAATAAGACTGAAATAATTTAGGCAGCACTCCGGTTGGACATGAAAAGAATAGAGCATGAATTTGAGAAGATGGAATGATACTTGACGAGAGGAACAACACAAGACCTCCGGAAGACTTGACAGATTGGAATGAGAAGAACGGGGAAGAAGATGACACTTCTACCACGAATGAAATAGAAAGCATCCGTAGAAGGAAGGATTGAACGGAGTTGTTGAGAAAATCAACAACGAAAAGGATAAGCTTGTTGTGGACTTATGGATAACATCTCAAAATTAAGAGGTGATAACCGACCACAAGCGGAAAAGATTAAATAGATGAGAAGAACGAAGAAATGCAAAACTCCACTTCAAAAGAATACGGAGAATTAATTGCACCTCGTGAAGCAAGAAGACAACTTGAGCTCCTCCAAAAGAATCTTGATGAACACTTGAAGAATGAATTAAATCATGACGAACCGCCATGAAGAACTCCGGTACCAAATGGATGACGAGATAAAATTGAAGGATGAAAGAATAAGATAAAAGTCTTGCGATGATTCGGATGGAGCTTTTGTGACGAGACAAGCGAGAAGACTTGGATCTCCGGAAAGGAAAAGATGAACTGCATGAACCCGAGAGATTATTCAACATGAACAATCTCCGAAGGAAGGAATTAATCCATTTGACCACGATGAAATGAGAATAAGAATTATTTTATGCTTATCCTTCATTAATTAAATTGATGAGAAGCAATGGATTGCATACCACTTATTCACATTGGGAAAAGATTAAGGGAATATATAGTGCCAAATTTGGGAAGGTCTTCATGAGCCACCGGTAGGGTTTAAAAGAACGAATCAATATATGTGACCAGAACGGGAAAAAGGAATCTTCAACGAACCACCGTGAAAATGTAAACGACCAAAGAGAAGAGAACGAATCACCGGAAAGAATTAGAAAAGCACGAAGATACTTGAAGGAATTTAGAGAGAAGAGAACGTAGAGAACGCGAACTGATTGAAGAATACTTGAACGAAGCACCGGGAGAATATTAAGACGAACGAAGAGGCATGGACATAGAATAATTGAGAGAACGAAGCTGCAAACTTTGAATGAAGAAATACTCCAAAAAGATGGCCTCCGGATGATCGAGACGGAAAAACAACTCCTGAAAAACTCTGGATGGATGAAAAGAATTGCACAACTAGAAACAAATTGATAGGATGACATCGAGTTAGCACCGCAAATCTCCGGTAGAACGAACAAGATTTAAGAGAAAAATCTCCTTCGGTCTTCGAATGTTGAGAATTGCGACGAGAAACACCAACAAAATTGTTGAGATACTCCGGGAGAATAAAAAACAACGAGGTTGAGCCGACGACGAAAATGGTTTGGAAACGATCTTGGAAAGGCGTCTGACTGATGAAATTCATACTTACGTCATACTTCGAAAAGAATTAAGAATAGCTCCAGAAAACTTAGAAGAGTCAGGTAAGATCCTGGGAAAAATCCTGTGGGTTAGGGCCCACCAAAAGAAACACCGTTGGAAAGGATTGAAGAAGAGACGATGCACCGGAACAACTGAGGGACTTGAATGAGGTGGTAACCTCGAATTAAATGGATGTAAACACGAATCTTCTGAGATGTCTTCAACACTCTGGGATAATAAACGTGCGAGAGGTGAATGATCAAGGGGGGAAATTTGAGCTGACGGAAAGAATGATCGACACCAAAAACTTGCATTGGATCCACCGGAAAGAAAACAAGAAGAACATTGATGAACCAGACGAGAATTCACCGGTTGGAACAATTGAGGAAAAACTTAAGATACTCCAAATGAATGAAATTGATGCCCGAATAGAGACTCAGACTCCGGAAATAAAAGGGGTGGGAGGGCGGGAAAACAAAGGCAACTTGGAACGGGGAATTGATGAATATCTTGAAGAGAAAACACCGGTTGAAATCATTGAGGAAAGAAATCAAAGACTTCGCACGAGTAGGATGGATACTCGATTACAAACTCCGGTTCCGAAAAGAAGAAGGGGTGGGCGGGTGGGAAAAACAAGGACAACTTCGGATGGGGAAACAACGACGTGGAGGAAGAACCGAGGATTGATCTCCCAAAAGACAAAGAGGTTTGAGTCGACTTGACGAGAGATGCACCGGACAAAAGAGGAAGGGCAACGACCGAAAACTAATCGCGTGAACCTAAAGAAAAATTTGAACGGGAAGAGGAGTAGTTCAAAACACCTACGTCAAGATTTCTCACCAGAGCGACGAAGGGGCTGAGGAGTAAAAAGAAATCCTACTCTCCGATATAACTAGACTCTGAAAATATTTTTCTACACTCGACATCGGCCAAACTACACGATCAATCAAGGGGGCTCCTAGGGTCGGTCGAGGCTCTGATACCAACTTGTCACGCCCAAGATGCGACCCTATCCTAAAGGAACTCGAAGGTCCCACCAAGGATAGAAGCGCATCTTGAAGACGCTTTTGCAAGGTGGATATCAATACATCAACATTGCATAATAGCGGGGATACATCCAATACATACAATGTCACATGAATACAACAATACGTCAATACAAGAACGACATCCGACTATGGATGAAACATAAACAGAAACTCAAATGACATCCACCCTGCTAGCCCAGGCTGCCGACCTGGAACCTATCCCAAGATCGACAAAGAAGAAGAAGAACTCCAACACAAGAAACGTCGCTCTCGCGTCATGATCATCGCATAACCTGTACCTGCAACTGGTGTTGTAGTAATCTGTGAGCCACGAGGACTCAGCAATCCCATTACCATGGGTATCAAGACTAGCAAAGCTTAATAGGAAAGGAAGGGGTAAAGTGGTGAGGTTGCAGCGGCGGCTAAGCATATATGGTGGCTAACATACGCAAATGAGAGCGAGAAGAGAATCAAAGGAACGGTCGTCAACTAGTAATGATCAAGAAGTGATCCTGAACCCCTACTTACGTCAGACATAACCCAGAAACCGTGTTCTCCTCTCGATCAACCCCGAAAAGAGACACTCACGGTTATGCACACGGTTGGTGTATTTTATAAGAGTTTACTTCAAGTTTTCTACAACGGACATTAACAAATTCCCATCGCCACATAACATGGCACGGCTTTGAAAGTTCAAACCTGCGGGGTGTCCCAACAACCCATGATAAGCTCTCGCGAGCAACGAAGGATATTACTTCTCCCGGGAAGACCCGATCGTCTCGGATTCGGCTACAAGACATTCGACAGTAATAAAACAAGACCAGCAAGACCTCCGGCGTGCCGACACCACGATAGTAGCAGCGTATCTCGTCTCGAGCCACGACCGGATAAGCTAAGCGTCTGGTACCAACATAACCCAAGTTGCCAAGGGACGGTCCCGCGCGGTGCTCTAGTTTGGACCAACACTTAGACAAGCATTGGCCCGGGGGGCTAAATAAAGATGACCCTTGGGTTAATTACTCCCAAGGGAAAAGTAGGTGGTGGTGAGGCAAATGGTAAAAGCAATGTTGGGCCTTGCTGGAGGAGTCTTATTCAAAGCGAACTGTCAAGGGGGTCCCATAAATCACCCAACCGCGTTAGGGATGCAAAATCCTGGAACATAGCAACTAGCATAGCCACGATAGAACGAAGCAACTAGCATAGCCATGATAGTAATGAGATCCAAGGTGACGGTCATCTTGCCTGAAATCCCGCAAGGAAGAAGAACGAGTCCATGAAGAAGATGAAGCCACGAAGACGAACCAAGCGTAGACGAATGAATCCTCACGATCGCAACGGAACGGAAACTGTCGAGAAGAAGCACACAACATAGGTAAACACGCCACACATGAACAAGGCATGATGCTCAACCAAATATGATGCATGACAAGGCTACATGAAGCTACTTATGGCAAGAGATGATGCATACAAGAGCAACACATCAAGGCAAGTTTAAATGAGGCCGGGAACAACATAGAACAATTCCAGTAAGTCCTCATATGCAAATTTCGAAATTGGTCCAGATCTGAATAAACCTTAAGTTCAAGTTTTTAAACAGCAAGTTAAGATGCACCATGATGATCTACACGAAATTCTAGTCAAGTTACATATAAGGTTCATTAGATTCGGAGCTACGGTCTAGAAGATATGAACAAAACAAGGTAAACATGACATATGTGCAAAATGCATACAAACATCAAGCAAACACCTCAAAACAAGGATGCAACATGATAATATGAAGCTACATGCAATTCTAAGCAAGTTTCATATAGAGCACACTCAAAACGGAGCAACGGTGCAACACATACACCCTATACAAGTCATAACAACAATTTGTCCAAAACAGCAAGTAGGCATCTAGCAAGCATCAAAATAACATGCTACAGCACCATAACATGATAAAAAAAGGCATGTACATGATGTACAGGTAAAGCATGACAAAACATGAACAGTGAGCTATCTCCAGAAACTACTAGAACATGCTCAAAAGGACATGGCAAGATTGCAAATAATAACAGGCTCACAGACTTGGCAGAATTTACAGGGCATGGCAGAAATAACATCAGGTTGCAATGTTCAGAGCTATCGAACAACATGTTCCAGCAAGCTATCATGTCAAACAAGAGAATGGCAGGAATCTACTCAAAGCATAGAACAAAAGTCCCTTACTGATCATAAGCCAAAAGGGATCAGAAAATACAATTGCAAGCATGTGAACATAGCAAAAACATAAACAGACTCAGACTTGGTGAAAAACTGGAGCATGGAATAAACAGATAACAAGTAGGCATGTTAACGAGCTCGATGCACTCACTAAGAGGCATTGCATGACAAATTAAGAATACACCCAGCAACTAGACATGACATAGAATCTATACATGGCAAGAACAACAATATAGCATGCAAGGATCAACTACAATAACCTTGGCAAAATCGAATAACATGTAAACAATCTGCCAGGAATGTTCTATAGCAAAAGTAGAGCTCGATTGAGTCAAGCTAGGGTGCTCCGTAAATGCAAACAGAGGCATGGATGGATAGAGCAAAACCATATCTACAAAACATCCTTATTGACCATCCTCAAAAGAGGCATGGATCTAACTGTAGCAACATGAATACATGGCATAAAAATAACACAGACAAAGACTTAGTGAAATTCTAAGTCTCTGAAATCAGCAACATCACGGAGGCTAATTAACATGCTTGTGCTAGTCACCACAGAGATCACAAAAATACATGGCATACACCCCTGTAAAGATGGCATGGCATACTCCAAAACTCATGTAGGGCTCAAGGTCATAGGAGGCACACAACAATCGTGGCAAAAATGACAAATGAACATATTCTGATAACAGACAGCAATTAACATCATATCGCAGTTTTGCAACGATGATTAGGGCATCTAGATGAACTCAAATGAACATGACACAATGGAACAAAATGTAGAGCACAACCATATGAACAATTAGATATATCATGCGCGCAAAACGGAGCAGTATGCAGGGAGTTATGATGTGATGAACATGGCATAAAAATACATGCAGAAAAAGGACTTAGAGAAAATATACCCCTCCGGACAGTTCTAGGGTTATCCGAGGAGCTCGCCGGAGTCGCGGCCGGAGAACGCCGGAGATGGCCGGAGGAGGGCTGCGGGTGGCCGGAGAACGCGGATCCGGGCGGATCGAGGTGGAGGCGGCCAGCAGCGCGGACAGGCGGCGGCGGGCGCATGGCGCGCCTGGAGGAGGCGGCTGGATGGGCCCAGGGCCCGATCCGAGCTGCTGGCGGGCGGCGGCAAGACAGTAGCCGGGCCACGTGGCGGCAGGGGAGTGGCTGCAGGGCGGCGCGGGATGTCCGGTCCAGGATGGACATGTCCGCGGCGTGTGGAGGAAGAGGCTAGTGTTCATCCGCGAGATTCGGAGGGAGCACATATTTATAGGTAGAAGGAGCTAGGAAGCTCCAAATGGAGTGCGGTTTTCGCCCACACGATCGTGATCGAACGACCGAGAGGATGGAGGGGGTTTAGGTGGGTTTTGGGCCACTTTGGAGGGGGTGTTGGGCTACAAAGATAAGGGGACTTTACGGTTACCCGGTTAACCGTTGGAGTATCAAACGACCTCCAAATGGCACGAAACTTGACAGGCGGACTACCGGTGCTATACCAAGGCCGCTTGACAAACCTCGGTCCATTCCGAGACCGTTTAACACCCGCACACGGAAAGAGGTAAAAGGGGGCGCCGGGGGACATAGGAGTGTCGGATTGCAAAACGGACAACGGGGAAAATGTTCGGATGCATGACGTATGCAAATGCGATGCACATGACGACATGATATGAAATGCAGATGATGACATGGCAAAGTGCAACACGCAAGCACATGACATGGCAAGGATGGCGAATAACTGGCGGACACCTGGCGCATCGAATCCGGGGCGTTACAATTGATAACCTTAGTTCTTAACTGAGCGAAATACTTATCTCTACTATACTGCATCATCTTCTTATGTACAGGGAAATCCCAACGCAACTCACAAGTAACAGTTATCATCGGCTCAATGAAGCAACGACCCAGTCGATGCCGGCGCAGGTCGGCATCCGTGGAGCAACAACGTAGTCGGGCGGGTTTGGCACCGGTGTTATGGTGAAGATCGCCTCGAAAAAGGCTCAAAATTTGTGGGCACGTGTTTGAAAACAACACACAATACCCAAGAAAAAATTTCCTTCAAAATGGATGTCCTATATCCGCTCATAAAAAAGATGAATTCGTGTCAGATTCGTTTTCGTGCAGAAAACCTATCCGAAAATTGATGCATCCATTGGACGTTTCCTGGAGTTTGAACGGTCGGATCAAGATAAAATTTTGAGGGGTTGTCGATACAGGAATTTTGCAGCCGATCAACAGTTGGATCTTCCAAAGGATATCCGAGCTGACTGCTGGACTCCTCTCCCTAAACTCATCCAGATTCAACAGGGCTCCGGTATATCGGAGATTGCCGGAGACTCCTCCATCGAAATACGACGAAATTTTACAGGTTTGTTGTAGACTTAATTCCACACAATTCCATCGAAGCAATCATCAAAGCAACACTTGAGGAGGCGGGGACGGCGAACATGAATTCGCTGTCCAGAAAAACTGCCCGCTCGCACCAGGGCAATGTTAACGTTGAGCCCCCAAACTCCATGGATGATTCTTCCATGATCTCGTTTGAGATTTGAGTTGATGATGAAGGCACCCATCCGATCTTGATGATCCGACGCGGTGCGTAGTCCTCGGTCCAGCCAAGGTGACTTGTCAAGCTGGTGACGAAGATGCCGACGTCAATCATAAAGTTCGGTTCCGATGTGTAGATTGCGTCAGAGCTGAAACTGAATTCCCATTGCACTGCCGACTGCCAGCGAGGACCTATATGGTCCACAAAGGTCAGTGCTAAATCTGGCATATCTCGAGGTAGGGGTCCTCAGCTAGGCGTCTTGGAGCTAGGGATGGTAACATGGACACAGGATTTTACCCAGGTTCGGACTCTCTCGAAGAGATAATACCCTACGTCCTGCTTTTGATTGTATTCATATGGGGATAGTACAGAGTACAGGTATCTACCACGAGATTTTTATGTATGATTCTAAGATCCCCAATTGACAAGTCTGGCCTCGGTTTATATAATATACCGAAGGCCTAGGATTTAGAGGAGACCTCATCTTGTACGCCAAGTTTTATGGAGCCTTCCGTGTATACGTCATGGGCTGCCAGAAGAAGACCATTAGTGAACCGCCATGGGGGTCCTCGACCCGACCCACCTGGTCGGGAGACGACGTGGTGAGTACCCCTAGTCCAGGACACCGTCAGATGGGTTGTTATGCTCATGAAGCAACTCAACTAGAGTCTTCTCTTGTTCAAAGTCCATGATGCTCTAAGCTCATCCGGTACTAGAATAAGAAAAGAAACAATTTTACAACACCTAGGACAACAAAGAATAGTGTGCAAGAAACATAACGAAAATAATGAACATGCAACATTTTGCAACACTTAGGACAACAAGGAACCATTTTACAACACCTAGGACAGCGAGGTGTAGTAATACCTTTTGGAGATGCCCCTTTCCTTTTTGAGGTACAACCTTTTGGAGATGTCCCTTTCCTTTTTGTACTACAAGCTTTTGGTGACAACTTCTTGGACAGGCCAGAAACTTCGGAGAACCTCTTCCAAACATCATTTGTTGAGCACAATAATTTTAGTAACATTGTTATCTAACCTAGTCATGAAAAAAAATCATGCACTAACAATTAGGAAAAGAAACAAAGAGTTCAGATTACTAACTCTTCCCACATCATCGCTTCTCCCCTCATCTTATTTACTATGGTTGCCGATAAATGACATAGTCTTCCCACATCTTTGTTGCAATTGTGTCTCTATCCTTATCTCCATCAACCATTTGATTACTTAATGACGCCACATCATTGTGGTATTGATTATCACCTCCCGAAAGATCAACAAAACCAGGTGCCATTTGAGCGAGTTCTCTGGTAGGAACTATTCTAGGACTCCACAGGAACTGTTTAATCTCATATACTCCAGCCTTAGAGTTACGGGTTCAGAGGAGATTCGGAGCTCTGAAGAATAGATTCAAGATCCTGTATCAGAAGCCATTCCACACTTTCCCCAACGAGGTTAAGCTTGTTCTCGCTTGTTGCATTCTGCATAATTGGATCCTACAATGAGGTTGTGATGAACTGGTGCCAGGGTAGAAAGAGCTGACGCCTGGCGATGTTGTTAGCTCCAGCCATGGTGTTGAGGCATTTGACAACGAAGCCTCAAAGAACAAAATGATGGAGTGGGTACATGCAATGTGGGATAACAGAGGTCAAACAAGGATCTGAAGAACAAGAAACATAGCACCTTATGCAGCTTGCAACGAAGCCTCAAAGAACAAAATGATGGAGTGTGTGGTAAGGTCATCACTAGTGAGAAGTGGTGATAGCACCTTATTATGCAGCTTGCAACTAAACACTGTGTAGTTTATGTGCTCATTGCAACGCAAGCAACCAAACGGCGGGCCAATATTGGTTCCCTCATGAGCTAACCTAGATACACACAACCTAATTAAGTGTAGATGTTGGGCTTTAGCCTGTTTTATCTCAGTCATGCCCATCTTAGACACACATACAAGAGGAAATAAACTCAACTAAACACATCCTTGGACATTGACCGTGGCAACTCACAACAAAATTCATTTGTTATTATAGGGCACTATTCATACTATTTGGCTGAAAATTTGTTTTTTATGAAAAGAAGTCAAAGAGGATTTTATTTTTGTGATTTTATGAAAAGAAGTCAGGACTTGAACCCTGATAGGCTAGGGATACCATTGTTCACCTAACCAACCAACCACAAGTTGGTTTGCTACTAATTTATTTTCATATAGGGTGTATATACACCCATAGACCAAAAGTCCCCCTCCTATAAAATCATTCGAGCTTTTCTTTTTGAGATAATAAAATCATTGGAGCTATTTTTTGTTTTTTTATACGTTATTTTTCTGTCGATGGGCCGAAGAAGAATGGCCCTACAACTTAGGATGTTCAGTCAAGTGGCCCAAACGCTTGGGAAAAAATCAGAGGAACTTTCTCTCAAAAAACAAAATGGTAGCATAAAGAGGAGGAAACCATATTGTAATGCACTATTATACGATGCTATGGCTCTTGCTTACAAGCTCTTTGTTCACTCTTTTGCTTAAAAGCTTTATTCTCTTTTTTTATATGGCCACTATGCGAAATGCACAAACCAACATAGCAAATGTGTATATGCGGGAACAATCTTGTGACACAAGAGATGATATGATGATACCAAGATGATATGGTATGTATGCAATGGGAGGTGTAGATCACTAATGTGCAAAAGTGATGTTGCCAGCAATACTCAATGGCTAGTCTCGATAGGTAAGTGACGCAAAAGGGGCTACGGGTTATCAATGCAATGGCAAGGGGAATATACAAAGGTGTCGTCGAGGTTACCGTCCTTGGCGATGATGAGTGGTGGTGCTCTTGATATCGAGCCGTTCCTAGTTAGCCAAAACACCCTAGGAAATGGAAAAACCGCAAACTCAAAATCTCAAAAGGCGAAAGTCAAATGGTGGTAGCGGAAAGTGGTGGTGGTTTTGCACTCGGCAATGCGGAAGTGGAATGATGGGTTATGCGAGTCGATGTTGAAGTGACCGTCTCTAAGTAGCCGAAACACCTTAGGAGACACAAGCTACAACTCAAACAAGCTCAAACAACATTGGGTTAAGTAGGGGTGGCGGAAATGTATGGTGATCAAGGTTATGTGGAAGTTATGGTGGTGGTTGAAGAATAAGTAACCATCCCTAAGTATCCGAAACACCTTAGGAGACTCGAATCACTACTCAAGCAACCACTAATGCCATGGCAAGCAAAATGGGTTAGGTTGCGGAAGTCGATGGAAATGCGGATGATGTGGTGAAGGCCCTAGGCAAAGAAGCCAAAGTTCCAAAAAAATTATGGAGTCAAATGATGTTGGTGGTATTTTTATGGGATAGGGGATGTCAATAGCTTCAAAACGAGCTAAAGAACATCAAAAACGGACTCCGGATGAATTAGTTATGACCAAAACAAAAATTCAGCCATGTCAGTTTCAGGGGTAGCCGGACATCCGGGAGTAGGTCCGGATGTTCCGGGCTAGGTCCGGATGATCTGGGACTACATCCGGATGATCCAGGTTCGTCGGCCGGGGTATTGTTTTTCAGGCGTGAGGTTATCCGGCGTCCGGGGCGTCCAGCTGATCCGGGAGAAGGTCCGAATGATCCAGGCTAGTCAAACTGCTTGGGATTTCCTCTCAGGGACAATTTTTTGGCAGAAATGGATGACTTTTGGGTCAAAATTGATGAGATTTCGTGGATGGAAAGTGGGGAAACTTGGGGAGATGCTACATCCACTCGAAACCAAGCAAATCCATGGATCAAAATCAACAAAACATTATCAAACCAACAAATCACAAAAAAAAATTGGTCTATTTTTGGTGGGGATTTTCGAAATTGGGAAGAACACAACAAAATTAGGCTAGAAAACGGTGGGGGAACTCCAAATACATGATCAACGTGGCTCATGATACCATATGATACGGGGCTAACCCGATGCAGGCCGATCTTTCACGATTGGAGTGGATTCCCTCGAAGAACACGAAGAACACGGGGGAGAATGGAGAGAAATTACAAGGGGAAAACACTCAAGACCAAGTCCAATCACACATCCACTAGAAAATCAAACACAAAAGATCACAAGGTACACGAACAACAAAAAGGAAAGATACAAGGTAAGGTTCATCTCCATGAGGAGGTCTTGATGATATCCTAGACGGATCTTCCCGTGAGGGGTCTTGAATCCAAGATGGATCTTCTCCGTAGAGGCCGCGGTCTCTCTCGATGGAGTAGATCCGGATGGATGAGCAAAGCTCTATCTCTAAATGAGCTAAACCATTGCTAACCCTAGAAATGGGGAGAAGGAGGTCTATTTATAGCCTAGGCCACGAAGGCGTAAGTGAGGGGGCGAAGTGGGTACACGAACCTCGGCCCAAGTCATGCGCGCAGGCAAGGCCGGATGATCCGGACGGGGTCCCGGATGATCCGGGCGTTGGGGGTACGGATGGTCCGGGCGGGGGTCCGTATGATCCGGCTTCGTCCGGGTCCCTGCTGTCCTCGACGTCGTCATAGCCGGACGATCCGGGAGAGGGTCCGAATGATCCGGATGGAGGTCCGGACGTCTGGGCTGGCTTCAGCAGCTGCTCCGTCTTCTTCTCCTTTCTTCTGTCTTCTCTTCCACGCTTCCCTCGCGGACGGTGTAGTCGTTCCTTGGCACTTGCACTCCTCCTCAACATCCGTGAAGCTCTGGCAATACCTATGTAGGCACACGGGAGAAGTGTCAAGTAGTATACCATCCTCAAAGCGGTCAAGTGAGCACGTGTAAGGGAGATGATTCACCTTTGTGTATGCGAAGTAGATGTGGCACATGTCACTTGCCAAACGGACTCTCGGCATGGTGATGTTCGTAGGATGCTCCGCATCAGGTACCCAGTGTAGTGAATTCCATAATTCGTAGTGCCTTTCAAATAAGGCATAACTCTCTCTAGAGCTTTTCAATGAACATCTCCCGGTTTTGAAACAAAACAGCTCAGCTTGCTAATAGCAAAAGAGATGTAAGGTCTTGTAGCACTAGCTAAATTCATAAGCGAGCCAATAATCTGAGAATATTTCAATTGATCTCTAGCAATTCTTTGGTTCTTCCGAAGCAGCACGCTAGCATCATATGTTGTTGGAGAGGACTTGCACTCACTACAACCAAAGCGACTCAAAATCTTTTTCACATAGTGAGATTGAAGCAATGTAATGACACCATCATCATCTCTCAATAGTTTGATGTTTAGAGATAGGAAATCCTTGACCTCCTTAATAACATTCAATTTTGTTCCGAAAATCAATATGTCATCGACATACAAGCAAATGATAACTCCCCCGCCCCCATCATGGCGGTAGTACATACATTTATCAGCTTCATTTACAACAAAGCTTGCAGTTGTTAAAGTTCTTTCAAACTTCTCGTGCACTGCTTAGGTGCTTACTTAAGTCCATACAAAGACATCCGCAACTTGCACACCTTCCCTTCTTGACCGTCCACTACAACCCATCTGGTTGTTCCATGTAAATTTCCTCGTCCAACTCTCCATTTAGGAAAGCAGTCTTGACATCCATTTGATGAACGATAAGACCATGTGAGGCAGCTAGTGAAAGTAGTACTCGAATAGTGGTCAGTCGAGCCACATGCGAGTAAGTATCAAAGAAATTTTCACCTTCCTTTTGAGTATAGACCTTGGCCATGAGTCGTGCCTTGTACTTCTCAATAGTACCATTAGGCCTAAGCTTCTTCTTGAATACACATTTGCGTCCTATAGGTTTGCATCCATAAGGACGATCAGTGACCTCCCAAGTTTCGTTGGCCAAGATGGAATCCATCTCACTTCGGACCGCTTCCTTCCATTAGTCAGCATCTTCAGATGTATAGGCCTCTAAAATAGAACTGAGAGTGTCATCTATGAGATACACAAGGAAATCATCACCAAAGGACTTTGCAGTCCTCCATCTCTTGCTCCTTGTAGGAATCTCATTGTTGTCATCCACAAGATTTTCAAAATGTTCCATCAAAATGGTAGGTTCGGAAATTGTAACTAATTCCTGACTCGATGAAGGCATCTCCTGATTTGATGAGCTAGCCATATCCTTCATAGGAAAGATATCTTCAAAGAAAGTCGCATCATTCGACTCCGCGATTGTATCGACATGCATGTCAGATACCTCAGATTTTACAATCAAGAATCTTATCGCCTCCCCCAACATGCCTTGGAGAGACCCGATGTGTCTAACATGACATTAACCAAATCAGTTAGAATACGGTTCTTTCTTTTGGCTATCCCATTTGACTAAGGTGAATAGGGAGGCGTCCTCTCATGTATTATACCATGTTTCACACAAAAAGAATCAAATTCATTGGAAAAATACTCTCCACCACGATCGGACCTAAGCCTCTTGATCTTTCGATCAAGTTGGTTTTCCGCTTCAGCTTTATAGATCTTGAAGAAGTTCAAAACCTCATCTTTTGATTTCAGAAGATACACATGACAATATCTAGTGGAGTCGTCAATTAATGTCATGAAGTATTTCTTTCCACCTTTTGCCAAAACACCATTCATTTTGCTAAGATATGAATGTATGAGCTCTTATGGCGTAAGATTTCTTGTTTCTGCGGTTGTATGAGACTTGTGAGGTTGCCTTGCTTGCAGACAAACTTGACACTTAGATCTCCTGACAGCGGTGAAATTAGGGATTAAGCTCAACTTTGCCAGCCGCGTCATGCAACCAAAGTTAATATGACAAAGACGTGAATACCAGACATTTGATTCACTATTGTTGCAAATGTGATTAACAACTTTATTACAAACATCTGACAAGGATAGGCGGAATAGGCCTCCTGATTTATAGCCTTTACCAACAAAAGTTCCATACTTGGATATTATAAATTTATTTGTCTTGAAGACAAGCTTGTAGCCATCTCCACACAGAAGAGATCCGCTAACAAGATTTATTGACAGAGGGGACATAATGCACGTTCTTCAGCCGCACGATCTTCCCAGAAGTAAACTTCAGATCGACCGTGCCAACACCACGAACAGAAACACTTGAACCGTTGGTCATCAGCATGGTGGAAGTCCCTGCGTCCTGGTAAGAAGAAAACATGGAAATATATATCACCGCATACATGTACATTAGCACCCGTGTCAATCAACCAATCAAGAGAATGACATACTAAAAGAATAGTGAGAAATATACCATACCCAGCATCCTTCATGCCAATGTCACCAATGACAACATTAGCGGTCTTGCCCTTTCCCATGTTGACGCTTGTCATAATGGTTAGGGCAACTAGGAGCCTAGTGATCAGGATCTCCGCACACATGACAAACACCTTTCTTCTTGCCAGTCTTCTTCTTGAAGTTGTTGTGCTACGAAGCCTTGTTCTTCCCTTCAAACTTTCCTTTACCATCAAACTTGCCCTTGTTCTTGAATTTGTGGGGCTAGAAGTTTTTCTTCTATACCAGATTGGCACTAGAATGTAAACCTTCCTCAATACCTCGAGCACGTGTATCTTTTGCTCTCGCCTTTTCTTCGACATCAAGGGTACCAATGAGATCCGGAATGGAAAACCCATGTCTCTTGTGTTTTAGAGAGGTAGCAAAGTTCCTCCACGAGAGAGGAAGTTTAGTGATGATGCCCCCGACAACAAACTTGTCCGGTAGCATACAATTGAAGTGCTCAAGTTCTCTAGCAAATGACTGTATCTCGTGACCTTGCTCAACTACGGAGCGCCCAATAGTCATCATGTAGTCATAGAATTGTTCCATGATATACAGCTCAGTGCCGGCATCCGAAACCCCAAACTTGGCCTGGAGCGTGTCCCCCATATCTTTCCCATTAACAATTGACGCATAAGCATCAACAATGTTCTCACCAACAACACTTAAGAGAGCATCCTTAAACAAGGTATCAGTTTTCTGAAAAGCTTGTTCTTGTTCAGGATCAAGATCTCCTTAAGGTTTGCCAAGAGTGGCGACATAGCAGCTCATGGTTTGAAACCATTGAACAACTCTCACATGCCACCTCTCATAGTGCACATCCTCAAACATAGGAGACCTCATGGAAGTAGCAAAACCACAAAGGGTAAATTGCCTATAATAAGGTTTTTTTATTGTTGAAAATATGAACAATTTACCATATGATTTAATCCACAGAAATACTAGATAAAACATGACTATTATAGTAAAGATGAAACAAGTCGTGCAATCTAATAGAGAGAAGGCAAATAGTATCTGCACATGTGAACTAGAAAAGAACAGGTACTAGAAGAAGAAACTGTAGCATGATCTCGAACAAAAAGAACATGAACACGTACTGAGCTGCGATAGTAGAAGTAGCATTGGCATTGACGTTGTCACTCATGTCATCGAAGAGGTTGTCGATGTTGGGAAGAAGTCATCGTTGGGGAAGTGGTCGTCGGCGTCCGGGGTGTCCGTGATAAACAGGTCAGTAGTCGCGCAGAGCGCTCCCCAAAAACCTTATCAACCTCCTCCTGTACAGGACTCAAAGAGGTGAGGTTTCGGAGGCCTACTGTCCCGACCCGTGGTGCACGCTGCAAGCCGGGTCGAGGAAGATCGTAGCAGTAGCTCAGTACTTAGGAACTTGGTGGCATGAGGAAGGTGTTGCTCTGGTGTGTCTCTTTGGAGAGGAGCGACCTCTCTTTTATATGCACATGAGAGGGAGGCGAAAGGGCGGCGATGGGAGGTGAAATGAAGAGAGGGAGACGATAGCAAAAACTTTTCAGCTTTCGTGTGACCTTTCGTATACCAGTCATGCGCAGCAAAATTTTAGACAACGGCTCGGCTCATTCTCGCAACCGACGGCGCGTCGTGACGAGGCGAGCGGAGGAGGAGCGCGCACCAATGTCTTGAGGTCCAACTCCGATCAAACTAGCAATGTGGGACTAAACTTTAGTCCCACCTCTTGCCTTGCATGAATGAGCTAAGTGGACCTCTAAGATTTATTAGGAATTCTGAAATAGCTATTTGGCCGAAATAGACCAAATTCCAGCACTCACAACAAAATTCATTTGTTATTATAGGATACTATTCATACTATTTGGCCGGGAATTTGTTTTTATGAAAAGAAGTCAAACATGATTTCTGTTTTTGTGAAGAAAAAAATCACAAATACTCCCTCCTTCCCATATCATCTTGAGATTGATGAAGTCACCATAGAGGCCTTGTGCTTCGTTGGAAATCCTAATTCCAGAAAAATGCAAGCACCAGGACTTGTACCTGGCAGGCTAGGATACCAGGGTCCACCTAACCGACCAACCACAAGTTGGTTTGCTACTAATTTATTTTTCATACAGGGTGTATATACACCCATAGACCAAAGTCCTATAAAATCATTGGCGCGTTTTTCTTTTTTGAGATATAAAATCATTGGAGTTTTTTTTTTTTGAGAAACTATAAAATCATTGGAACTAATTTTGTTTTTTCAGATGTTATTTTTCCTGTCGGTGGGCCGAAGAAGAATGGCCCTACCGCTTAGTATGTTCAGTTCAGTCAAGTGGCCCAAACGCTTGGGAAAAAATATCAGAGGAAGTTTCTCTCAAAAAACAACCGGGGGGTTTGATCATTTGCCCCTTATTAGTTTGCACTTTGATAATTTGCCACCGCTTATATTGGATTTGATATTTTGCCACATCTTACTTTGGGCTTTGATTTTTTGCCCCTGCCCACGGGAAAAGACGAGATTGTCCCTGCTCCACCTATTGACCACTCACAGCGTCTCTTCCCGTTCCCCATCTCTCTCTCTCTCTCTCTCTCTCTCTCTCCAGACTTTCAGAGACAGAGTGACATGGCGTATACTCCCGCAACGCAGGGCCGACACAAAGAAGACGGGGCAAGCAAGCAAGAAGATCACCACTAAATTAGCACGGCAACAAGCGGAAGAAGACGGGCTGCACAAGCGCATGAGCACGAACAGGAGATAATGAATTAAATCGCCTCGTTGTCGCCATCATTGTCGCCCAAGACGCCAGCTCTCACCCGTACATCGTCGGCGAACGGGCCGAGAGAGAAGCTCGCGCCAGCAGTCGCCCGGAGCTCGAGGAGCGATTCCTGAGACGCGACATGCGCAACGTCGAGGAGCAGAAATCCGGAGCGACGGCGAGGCGGCTCGACTTGCTGCCCGTGGAGGAGCACCGCGGCGTCAGGTGAGCCTGCCTGTCGTCGGGGTTGGCATCGCAGGTAGGCCACACACCTCTGCACCCAGCTCACCATGGCCGACACGGTCCTCACTCGCCATTCTCGTTCATCTGCATGGACGCGTTCACCCAGGGCCAGGGGGGCGTCGTCGTCGAGGACCACCGGGGATTGGGAACGAGGCAACGAGCTCCTCTCCCGTGGGAAGCGCGTCATGGAGCTGCTGCTGACTCTTGCCGGTTGGGTCTAATTCAGTCAAACATGTAGAAAGGGCAATATGGTCACTGGCTTTGGATATATATCAAGCATATACCATCAAATACATTTGAAAGGATTATTTTTAGGCGAAAAAGGGCAAATAACTAAAGTTCAAAGTAAGATGTGGCAAAAAATCAAATCCAATGTAAGGAATGGCAAATTGTCAAAGTGCGAAGTAATAAGTGGCAAATAATCAAATCCCAGGAAACCATAGCCGATCTTGCGGATCCACCCCGTCGGCCGCAGGCGCCGCCGTCCCGTGCGGCAACCCCTCCCCGCTCCCCCGCCGCCCACCGCCACTCTACCGCGTGCCATCCCCTGCGACAGCCTCCCTACCCAACCTGCCGTCTTCCGCCGGCCACCGACCACTCTCCTCCGCTGCCATCCCCTGTAACAACCCCGACCCCCGGCCCTGCCGTCCGCCGCCGGCCACCACCTCTGCTGCGTTCCGGGGGAACTAATCTCGCTGGAGACAGAAGCGGAAGAAGATTTGATTTCCTTGTGTAATCGGGGAAGAGAGGAGGCCGATTTCGGATTGTGCGTCGGGGGAAGCCCAAAAGGAGTGATTTTTATTCGGAGTCGTTGAGAAGTTGTAAACTTGTAATCCGGTTCCTCCTCCCTCTCCTCTGAATAATATCCTCCGTTTTGGAGGAGACCCGGCCGAGTCGGAGGAGGGGCCGCCTATCTCGATCTAATAAATTGGCGTCCCCGATTTGTTTTTCGCCGGGGATTAGTCTGCTTTGTTGCGGTGGTCTAAATAAACAGAGGAGGAGGAGCGGGGATAAATTTTGTTGCCACAGATCCAATAAGGTATTTATCTTAAAGCCATTTGCTGATCCGATCAGCCATGAAGAACAAAAGCGGTGGTCACAGACGCAATGTAAGTGCTGCTTCTTTGTGCCTGATGTTTGTCCTTCCCTTCGATTCATCCTCATGGCTAGGACGCTGATTTGTTGTTGTTTTTAACTGTTAAATGCAATGCAGAAATCAGCTCGCAATGAAGCCGCTGCTGGCAACAAGAATGGTCGTCGCAGGCGGAATGTAAGTGTGCCTGGTGTTTGTCTGTTGTGCAAGGTTCATCCTCAGAAGGTTTATTATTTGTTCTTACAGCTAAATGCAATGCAGAAATCAGCTCGCAATGAAGCCGATGCTGGCAACAAGAATGGCCGTCGCAGGCGAAATGTATGTGTGCCTGGTGTTTGTCTGTTGTGCAAGGTTCATCCTCAGAAGGTTTATTATTTGTTCTTACAGCTAAATGCACTGCAGAAATCAGCTCGCAATGGAGCCGCTGCTGGCAATGGAGACAGGCTTAGCAATCTGCCCAATGACCTCCTGCTCAACATTCTGGAGAGGGTGGACACACTTGATGCTATAAGGACCTGCATCCTCTCCAAGCAAATGCTGAATCTCCCCACCATGCTCTCGCAGTTCTTCTTAAGTGCTGGTTCCGTTCCAGGTCACCATGATAAAGCTTGTGTTTTCAGCCGCGGTGAAGTTCTCCGAACCAACAATGCTGTGGCTCGTGTAACGGATAGCATCTTGTGCACAAGGAATCCGAAGATAGCCATTACTAAACTCAAAATCAGATTCGTCTTGATGCCACATGCCTCTCTCACCATTGGAAGATCTGTTGCCCGCGCCATGGCAACCCAGAAGGTTGGCGCAGCTGAGTTTGAGATCATAACGAAGAAGGCTTATTCGGACTGCTCTTCTGCCGATCTTCTCCAATTTGCGAATCAGTTAAATAATTTCGTTGGTGCTTTCCCTGATGTATTTGCTGGACTCAGGCGCCTGTGGCTGCGCAATATGAGGTTTGCTGAACTGGACATCGCCAACATTCTCAGCACTTGCAAACTCTTGGCGTCTTTGCGTTTAACTGAGTGCGACTCAGGGATTGATTCTGTGCTGCAAGTAGAACATGCTCAGCTTGTTGAGATTGAGGTAGACTATGGGGAATTTGCGAGAGTTGAGCTGACATGTCTACCAAAACTCCAACGAGTGAGCTATAATAATTGGTACTCTTATGGAGATCCCCTGTATTTTGGTTTTGTACCACAGCTTTCAAAGCTAAGCCTCGCTAAAACTGGCGTCCGTTCGGAGAAGACTCTCGAGTTAAGTCAGCTCCTTGCTAATGTTCCTAACATAAGCAATCTGCATCTTGATTTTGAAAGTGAAAAGGTACACTCATCAGTCATATGAATCATATCTGTCCATTCTTATATGTGGCAATAGTAAAAGTTTAAATTGTTGTTTCTATTATTACAGATCTGGGTTCTACCAGAATGCCCGAAACTGCTCACGCCTGTGCTCAGCAAACTACAGCATGTGAATCTAGACAATCTTCCTGAAGGATGTGATTTAGCTTGGACGATGTTTATTCTTGAAGCTGCACCCGCCCTAGAAGAGCTGTGTGTCGCAGTAAGGGATCATTGGTGCATAATGGTGACAGACGAAGAAGTTCGGAAGAAAAATGGTTACTGCGAAAAGGCAGATGTGAATTGGAAGCCATACGCACCTGATTTCAAGCACAAGAACCTGGTTAAGCTCACCATCTATGGCTTCCAACCCGATGACAGTTTTATGCGATACATCAGGTGTGTTGTGGATCATACGGTTAATGTAACAGAGATATCTCTGTACGACAGGAAAGTGTGCGGGAGCTGCGGTGACTTGGATCCTGAGATCAAGGTCAAGGTTTGTCCATCAAGATATCCACAGACAGCCGAAGAGATGAAGCAGATAATTGAGGGGTTGGGTTTGGCTTCGCGTGTTGTGATTCACTTCCGGTCCTAAGTGACTAGATCGGGATCGCGCATTGGCGTGAGGGTGCCGGTCGCAACGTTTTGGTCAAGCAGGTAGCGCTAAGTCAATACAAATCCAATGAAGAAGAAACATACAATTGTGATAGGAGCGAGACATAATGGTGCTCAATATCGGCATGAGACTATGAGGCAGAATCAATTTCGGTGCATTCATCAGACCACGGAAGTTTGAAACCAAAAGCATCGGCGAAACTATAAGGCAAAATTAATCTCTGGACTCTGAACCTAGCAAGGCACTGTCTCGCTCAAGTGACAACAATTTAAAAATGATGAGTGCAGAATTGTAGTAGTACCTTGATTCAACAAGGCACAAAAAGGTCCTGCATTGGTTTCATCCTATGGTTGATGTTCTTCTATTCTCACTTGACCTAGAGAGAGGTGAAGGCAGAGTAAGAGAAATTCTACTCTAATGCAGAGCAACTGCCATGTAGCGAAGCTCCCCATGCTGGTATCGTCGCTAAGAGACCCGCTGCCTGCCACCGTGACTGCTAATGACTGATGGAGCTGCTCCAGGCCCTGGGTGAGATCTTCTTCTGCATGCTACAATGACTGCTCAAGGCTGTAGATGCCAACCATTTGCTGTTCAGTCAAGGCATCAAGCTGAGGTGCCAGTGTCTGCAGCAACAGTGGGAAGTATGTACTTTCATTATGATATCATTAGTTTACTTCGAGAGTTTGTTTGGCAATTCGGTTCTTGAACTATCAAATGAACCATTTTTGCAAGAAACTATGAAATGAAAATGACAATTCATTTCCTTTCTATTTTTTTAGGAATAACATTGCTAATGTTCAGTGTAGTTAGAGGCACATGCCTTGAGCAGATCAGAGGGCCGAAAGCAGCCGATCCAAAGGAACCAGTGCTCGGTCGGGGTCGCCCACAGCCCACTGATGAGATGGAAGACATCCACCCTAGCAGCGGCACTCTTGAGGCGAAATAGCTAACCGTAGTGGGTCAAGGTGTCGTCGATGATGGCCCTAAGGTCACCATCCGGCAAGTGCGAGTGCAGGCCTCCCCGGAGTCATGCGCCTGCCGCCGTCCTCCAGCCACCTGTTGTACTCGACATCCAACAAGCAGCACCTGGAAAATTGATATCATAATACGGGTTCAGTCCAATGCCAAAGCTTAACCAAATTCCCACCACACATTCTAATTAGTGAATGCGCATGAGAGCTGATACTGGGGTTGAATTTACACACCAGGGCTGGAGTTTCCCCCTGGAGCTCCTCCAACAAAGAGTCCCTACACAAAGCTTACAGGTTCATATCACTTTACAACATGATGAAAACCTAGCTCGATACTTTGGCATAGAAGGAACTTGAATGCTATTTTTCTAACTCGAGCGATTTTTGCGATCATATATGCACAGATTGACAGCTGCACATGGTGAATTAGCTGCAGAAATGAGAAGCACCTGAGAACGAGCCCGCTGGAGATCCTGTTCTAGTTGAGCAAGCTTCAGCTTGCCACTCTTAAGCTGCTGAATGTAAGCGTACACATGATGGATAATGCAGATGCAAAAGTCAATAACTTGGAAAATTCATTGTTGAGAACACCAATTCAGTTCAGATTAGAAAGAATGGTCCACCTTCTTTCGCATCCCACTTTTTCTTGCAGCCTCCTCGTCGTCTGCTGACCACCAAGGGAGAAGAACTCATTATAAATCTCAAAATTCTCAAAACCAAATGCATTGCATTGCTCTAGGAACATAAATTTTAATGATACCTTTGGATCAAGTGACTTGCCAAATGCATTGCATTGCTCCAGGAACTCATTAAGCGCTTGAACAACACATTGAGCTAGACACCTCGCGCCAAGGCGCGTTTCCTATCTAAATAGCGGAAAATGCAAGAGAGAATGGGATTATTGCAGGCTTAGAGACAACATGCCAAAAAAATAATTGATAGGACCACTTTTGATCCTTGACGCCGGTCATAAACAGTGAAAGCCACATGGCATGACATTTTAAATTGAGCTGGGCATCCAATGGTTCGTCAACCAATAATTCGTGAGCCAACCAAAATTATGTCATTTCACTGAAATAACATATGCACCCCAACATCCAACCATCCATGAAATTAGAGAAGTAAGAGACTGTTTATCATTATTATTATTGTATTTCTCACATGATAAAGTTCACCATGCTGATGGTGTTTTTGTAATCAATATCCCATCATTGCCCTATGATGCTTATACTACTTAATGGTAAGAACTATTTCCATTGCGCATTAGATAACGCCCTATTGCATCCCGTGAGGCAGAGTGGCATTTTATGCAAGAAAGATCAATCATGCAAGCATTACTTCAGGGGGAGAGTTGTACGGCAGTTTTTTTTATAGACATGCAAAAACTGATCACTCAGCAGCAAAACTTTATAGGAAATGAAATTTATGGGTGACTTATTCTACTATACTGTTTGGACAACTTCACCAAAGGAATGTATAACACGTGAAACATACTATATTGTTTGGACAACTTCACCAAAGGAATATATAACACGTGAAACATTGAATATAAGTTAGAATCGAAGAGGGCATTTTGGACTTCATACAATTTTTTTAAAGGTATACTTCATATCAATAAGTTTGAGTGTCTACCTAATCTTTGGTTCCTGAATTCATAATGTATTCATTTGCAAGCATCTAACATGTGTTGTTGTTCTAGCTTTATAAGGCTAAAAAATCCACCTTTGTTCAAATAAGAAGAATGCATTCTGGAATTCAGTTAGTCAATTAAAATTTATTCTGAAGTGTTAAGTGAGTTGTTCAAGTTGAGTTTGACTATTTATTCATATATTTATATACATATAAATATATAAACATTCAAATAGATAAACTGAATACAATCTCTTATTTGTGTGATTAGATAATTAATGGTGATAATAGTTTATCAAGACACTTATATGAAGCAAAAGTAGGAGGAATATTGTCGGCGTCCTGGGAATGGAGGTCCCTAGACTTGCCTGCCTGCGGCCCATGGCGTGGCTCCACCAGCGGCCCTGTACGGCCCATCTTCACCAGCAAACACTCAAGACCCTCGCGAGGGGCCAAGCCTCGCGAGGCGGACGATGCAAGACCTCCTCGGGGGCGGCCTCACCAGGCTGGCTCGCGAGGGGCGGAGAGATCAAGGCGAGCTGCACCTCGCGAGGTTCCTGTGACGTAAGCCATGACGATCGGGGCCAGGCGGGCGCCAGCGCGCAGTGGCCTTGTTTCCTCTTTGGTTCTAAAGAGGCAAACACAGGCGAGGAGTCCCGAGGCATCAGGCAAAGGTTTCCATATCAGTGCAATGAGACCAAGACTAGAAGGACGGCAGGATGGAGGTCACCGTGAAGCCCAAGACGACGTCACCACCAGAGCCTTTGGCAGATGAAGACCAACTTTAGTCAGGATAACTTGTACTAGTTGTCTCCCTTCAAACTTGGCCGTTGTGGGATCCCTTCCTGCCTAATATTTGGGAAGAGGACCGGGGCCTCTATAAATAGGACTAGCCACCACAGAGGGGATAGAGGACGGAGGGCGGATCATTCAGATCACCCCCAACCACACAAGCTCACCGAGCATAAGAACACCTCTCCTCAGGAGGCTGTTCTTCCCTTGTAACTGTTCATCCTCAGCTCGAGAGGCAATCCACCACACCACATTGGAGTAGGGTATTACACCACATCGGTGGCCCAAACCAGTATAAATCTTGTGTCTCTTGTTCTGTGAGTTCGACACGCTGAGCTATGAGATCGCGGTGAGGGCATGAGCTAGGGGGAGGAGAGATCTTCATGCACACCCAAGTGTTCGAACCTCAAGGGTTTTGCCGGAACCCGAAATCCGTCATTTGGTGCGCCAGGTAGGGGTGCGCCGAAGCCTCTCTTCCATCAGCAGACCGTCGGCACTCTGCAGCGTCGATGTCCGGCGACCTGAGGGCCGACACCAACCACAGGGCAGCTTGGCCAGCCCGGGCGGCGGCGTCCGCCCAAGAAGACCTCAACCCCGCACTCCAGCCGGCACGCGCATCGCCAAACGCTGCGGGGCGCGGGCGGCGCGGTCCGATGCCGTCCACCCTTACTCCATGGCGCACGCGGGCTACCGCAAGGGCCTCAAGCTACACTGCGGCGACGGTGCCGCACACCCAACGGGAACAAGCAAACATGAGGGCCGCACTCACAGTGGCGCGGGAGCTGCTGCAATGCCGACTGATGGAGAGCGGCTGAGATGCGTTGCCGAGCTGTTGGACACCGCAGCCAGGGGTACGCCGCCTTTCTGCTCCTTGCATACGCCTCAGGCTGCGGCCGGATCGCACGATGGGCCTCGTCGCGCCCGCGTGCTCCCGGGCGCACCAGGAGGTTTCGTCGGCATCGACGCAACCAGCGGTGCCGGACACCCAACCGCACCTATGCCTCCCCCGATGGGCGCAGGCGTGAGCATTGCCACCAACGGTCCTGGCAGGATGCCGCCCTACCATCCTCAGAGCGGCGCGCCGGGCCGGTCGGCGTGGAACGCGGGGCACTTCAGCGAGGTTTCCGGGGCGACGGCTCCGGTGGCCTATGTGCCCCGCATGATGAACCAGGAGTACACGCCGGAAGATGACCTGGCACGTTCCTCGAGCCGGGGTGGGAAGAGGAGACGCTGGAAGTTGAGGCCTTCCAGGAGCCACCCGGTGGCCTTGCCGACCACGCCAGCGGCAGCAGCTACAGGGTACCACTAATCTGTCAGGAGCAGGCTTACGCTAACCATGGGTCGCAAGTGGATCAGGTCACGGCGGTGGACGATGGCCCCAGCATGGCAGTCCCCCTTCCACCAGGGGAAGCGCGCTGGGGGCTGCGTGGGAGGAGCCAGGAGCAAGGCCCCTCCCCGCATCGCGCGGAGCAAGGCGTCGCCCGGAGGTAGGCCCTCTGCCGGGGAGGCGCTAGCGAGCCTTCCCCCCGGCAGAGGACCCGTGGTCGCCTAGGGCGCCGCTAGCATCCCCTTTGCCCCTTGGCATCGTCCTGGTTTTCGGACGCCCCAACGGTGGTCGAGGGTGGCGCAAGGCGGGGCCCTCGTCTGGCGATATGAAGCAAGGCTTACGCCTGTGAAGGTCTCCGCTCGTGACACTCTCACGTAATAATGAGTGGGGCTGTACACGCCCCGGAGTCTCCGGAGTGCTGCCCTCGGGCCTCGGGGGCTCCGGCCCACGTCCTAGTGGAAGCACCATGCTTCGTGCTGTCCGTCGACACTGTCCCCCAATGACTATGCTCACGGCCCGTGAAAGCACTTAGCTCCGGCTGGTGAGAAGACTCGAAGACAAGAAGACTAGCTAGGTGCCGGACGCGACTATTTGCTTCTGGCTTCTCTTTCTTTCTTGAAGCTTGAATTTGCAGCCTTTCGATCTTGGATATAAAGTTGCATTTCTATTTTGTGGGGGGGGGGCATCCTTTCTCGCTCGTATCAACTATGTGAGTTTCTGGATTCGCGCATTGTTCTGAGATTTTGCGTCTGTTGTTTTTCCTCCCCTCTGAGCGCCTCGCGAGCGGGGGCTGGCAGCAGCGCACGCGCATCATGCGCGCGTCCCGCCCTCACTGGCGCTCTCTCCTCGCGAGGCCCTCTCGGGTTGGCTGGCGGACCCCTCTGAAAACTAAAACTTCACGAGCTCGCAGGGGGCTCCCCCAGGAGAAGTTCGCAGCTGCCAACCCAGCCCGGAGCCCGACCGGACCAAAGTAAGTCACAACAGTAAGTTACGGCGGCAAACCCGCAAGGGGGCTCGCAAGCACACTTTAAGCCTAGCCTAGGGAATAAAGCGGTGGTCTATTTACATGAGGGGCTCCCCCTCCACAAAATGCTCTTACATCGTGAGGGACCGTACCCAAGCTTTTGCGTGCAGGTTCAAAATAAGGGGGTACAAGCTCAGTCGGACATGGCGCCGACCTCATCTCCCGAGCCTCTCCCAGATAGACTGCTGGCGCCGTCGCCGATGTTATCTTTGCCGTCATCAACCATGGCGCCCTCGTCTGCCGCGACCACCACCGCGTCGTCATTAGAAGCAAAGGCCCTAACCAGAGCATCCACCTTGTCGTCCACCAAGCACACTAGGTTGCCCCGCATGGCCTCAGGCACTGGGGCAATGGCAGCGTCAAAGTCAAAATCAGGATTGGTGTTCAGGAGATGGCTGAAGACGCGGGAGAACGCGTGCCCAAGAAGGCCTTGGCTCTTTTCGTCCACAAGCTCGCGAGCCCTCTCAGCACGGTTCTCCAGGCGCGTCACAACATCGGTGAAGAAGCGGAGATGGCTGGCGTAATCCTCGGCGTGGGGATGAGGGGCGTGCTCATCGCAGGTAGTACCAAGCGCCTGGTTGGCCTTTGTCCTGAGGTCCCGAAGCATGGGAGCGTGCTCGCGCAGTAGAGTCTGCCGGCGAAGCGCCTCCTCCCTGCTCTACTACACGAAGGACTCGGCGCTAGTGACCCGCTGCTGAAGAGAAAGCAGCTCGGCACGAGCGGAGGCCAGCTCAGCCTGCACTGAGATCAGGGCGGCTGCGGCGGCTTTCTCGCGCTGTTCCGCCTCGGCTAGCCCTGACCTGAGGGAAGCGGTCCTGCCCACAGCTTCGTCTTCCACGAGCTTCAGCTTCAGGTTGTACCTGCCAACAAGGTCCGCGCGAGCCTCGGCCACATTGGCGGTCAACCTCCTCCTGGGCCTTGGCCTCGCACGCACCAATGGCGTCCTCCGCTTGGGTGACCTGGCGCTCCCTCGTCTCCAACCGCTCGAGCTCGAGGCTGCGCTTTGTGGCCTCCAGCAGCAGTGCTTCTTCGCGCCTCAAGATCTCCTCCTCGTTAGACGGTCCGCCCTTCATCAATGCTAAGGCAGCTATGCGCACCTCCACCTGCTGCTCCAAGGAGGCGTTCAAAGCCTGGAGCTCCCGCCTGCGCTCCTCGGCAATCGAGCGGCGACAGTCTGCCTCCCTGGCCTCCTCCAAGGCTCGGGCACTGGCCTCGCGCGAGGTTGCCAGGGATGCCTCGGCCTTCGCATTGGCGTGCTCATGCTGAAGGCGCCCAAGGTTGATAGCCACCTTCAGTTGATGCCACTCGTCCATCAGCTGGAGATCCTCGGCTTCAAGGCGCGTGTCAACTGTTGGGGAACGTAGTAATTTCAAAAAAATTCCTACGCATACGCAAGATCATGGTGATGCATAGCAACAAGAGGGCGAGTGTTGTCCACGCACTCGTGAGACCGAAGTGGAAGCGTTAGCACAACGCGGTTGATGTAGTCGTACGTATTCACGATCCGACCGATCAAGTACCGAACGCACGGCACCTCCGAGTTTAGCACACGTTCAACTCGATGACATCCCTCGAACTCCGATCCAGCCGAGCTTTGAGGGAGAGTTTCGTCAGCACGATGGCGTGGTGACGATGATGATGTTCTACCAACGCAGGGCTTCGCCAAAGCACCGTTACGATATGACCGAAGTGGATTATGGTGGAGGGGGCACCGCACATGGCTAAGAGATCCAAGGGATCAATTGTTGTGTCTATGGGGTGCCCCCTCCTCCGTATATAAAGGGGGGAGGAGGAGAGAGCCGGCAAGGGAGGAGGCGCCCAAGGGGGCAATCCTACCAAGTAGGATTCCCCCTCTTTCCTAGTCCAAGTAGGAGAGGGAAGGAAGGAAGGAGAAGGAGAAGGAAGGAGAGGAGGAAAGGAGGAAAGGGGCCGACCCCTAGTCCAATTCGGTTTGGGCTAGGGGCGCTGTCTGCCTCCTCTCTTCCATCACTTGGCCCATGAGGCCCATTGCTTCTTCCTCGTATTCCCGTAACTCCCCGGTACCCCCGAAAATACCCGAATCACTCGGAACCTTTCCGATGTCCGAATATAGTCATCCAACATATCGATCTTTACGTCTCGACCATTTCGAGACTCCTCGTCATGTCCCCAATCTCATCTAGGACTCCAAACTACCTTCGGTACATCAAATCACATAAACTCGTAATACAATCGTCATCGAACTTTAAGCGTGCGGACCCTACGGGTTCGAGAACTATGTAGACATGACCGAGACACGTCTCCAGTCAATAACCAATAGCGGAACCTGTATGCTCATATTGGCTCCCACATATTCTACGAAGATCTTTATCGGTCAAACCGCATAACAACATACGTTGTTCCCTTTGTCATCGGTATGTTACTTGCCCGAGATTCGATCGTCGGTATCTCAATACCTAGTTCAATCTCATTACCGGCAAGTCTCTTAATTGTTCCGTAATACATCATCCCGCAACTAACTCATTAGTTGCAATGTTTGCAAGGCTTAAGTGATGTGCATTATCGAGTGGGCCCAGAGATACCTCTCCGACAATCAGAGTGACAAATCCTAATCTCGAAATGCGCCAATCCAACAAGTACCTTCAGAGACACCTGAGAGCACCTTTATAATCAGCCAGCATTCGCCAGGACGTTTGGTAGCACACAAAGTGTTCCTCCGTAAACGGAGTTGCATAATCTCATAGCCATAGGAACATGTACAAGTCATGAAGAAAGCAGTAGCAACATACTAAACGATCGAGTGCTAAGCTAACGGAATGGGTCAAGTCAATCACATCATTCTCCTAATGATGTGATCCCGTTAATCAAATAACAACTCTTTGTCCATGGTTAGGAAACATAACCATCTTTGATTAACGAGCTAGTCAAGTAGAGGCATACTAGTGACACTCTGTTTGTCTATGTATTCACACATGTATTATGTTTCCGGTTAATACAACTCTAGATGAATAATAAACATTTATCATGATATAAGGAAATAAATAATAACTTTATTATTGCCTCTAGGGCATATTTCCTTCAGTCTCCCACTTGCACTAGAGTCAGTAATCTAGTTCACATCACCATGTGATTTAATACCAATAGTTCACATCACCATGTGATTAACACCCATAGTTCACATCGTCATGTGATCAACACCCAAAGGGTTTACTAGAGTCAATAATCCAGTTCACATCGCTATGTGATTAACACCCAAAGAGTACTAAGGTGTGATCATGTTTTGCTTGTGAGAAAAGTTTAGTCAACGGGGTTGCCACATTCAGATCCGTATGTATTCTGCAAATTTCTATGTCAACAATGCTCTGCAAGGAGCTACTCTAGCTAATTGCTCCCACTTTCAATATGTATCCCGATTGAGACTTAGAGTCATCTGGATCAGTGTCAAAATTTGCATCGACGTAACCCTTTACGACGAACCTTTTTGTCACCTCCATAATTGAGAAACATATCCTTATTCCACTAAGGATAATTTTAACCGCTGTCCAGTGATCTACTCCTAGATCACTATTGTACTCCCTTGCCAAAATCAGTGTACGGTATACAATAGATCTAGTACACAGCATGGTATACTTTATAGAACCTATGGCCAAGGCATAGGGAATGACTTTCATTCTCTTTCTATCTTCTGCCGTGGTCGGGCTTTGAGTCTTACTCAATTTCACACCTTGTAACACAGGCAAGAACTCTTTCTTTGACTGTTCCATTTTGAACTACTTCAAAATCTTCTCAAGGTATGTACTCATTGAAAAAACTTATCAAGCGTCTTGATCTATCTCTATAGATCTTGATGCTCAATATGTAAGCAGCTTCTCCGACGTCTTTCTGTAAAAAACTCCTTTCAAATACTCCTTTATGCTTTGCAGAATAATTCTACATTATTTCTGATCAACAATACGTCATACACATATACTTATCAGAAATGTTGTAGTGCTCCCACTCACTTTCTTGTAATTACAGGCTTCACCGTAAGTCTATATAAAACTATATCCTTTGATAAACTTATCAAAGCGTATATTCCAACTCCGAGATGCTTGCACCAGTCCATAGATGGATCACTGGAGCTAGCATATTTTATTAGCACCTTTAGGATTGACAAAACCTTCTGGTTGCATCATATACAACTCTTCTTTAATAAATCCATTAAGGAATGCAGTTTTGTTTATCCATTTGCCAGATTTCATAAAATGTGGCAATTGCTAACATGATTCGGACAGACTTAAGCACAGATACGAGTGAGAAACTCTCATTGTAGTCAACACCTTGAACTTGTCGAAAACCTTTTGTGACAATTCTAGCTTTGTAGATAGTAACACTACTATCAGCGTCGTCTTCCTCTTGAAGATCCATTTAATCTCAATGGCTCGCCGATCATTGGGCAAGTCAATCAAAGTCCATACTTTGTTCTCATACATGGATCTCATCTTAGATTTCATGGCCTCAAGCCAATTCGCGGAATCTGGGCTCACCGTCGCTTCTTCATAGTTCGTAGGTTCGTCATGGTCTAGTAACATAACCTCCAGATCAGGATTACCGTACCACTCTGGTGCGGATCTCACTCTGGTTGACCTACGAGGTTCAGTAAGAACTTGATCTGAAGTTTCATGATCATCATCATTAACTTCCTCACTAATTGGTGTAGGTGTCACAGGAACCGGTTTTTGTGATGAACTACTTTCCATTAAGGGAGCAGGTACAGTTACCTCATCAAGTTCTACTTTCCTCCCACACACTTCTTTCGAGAGAAACTCCTTCTCTAGAAAGGATCCATTCTCAGCAACGAATATCTTGCCTTCGGATCTGTAATAGAAGGTGTACCCAACATTTTCTTTTGGGTATCCTATGAAGACGCACTTCTCCGATTTGGGTTTGAGCTTATCAGGTTGAAACTTTTTCACATAAGCATTGCAACCTCAAACTTTAAGAAACGACACCTTAGGTTTCTTGCCAAACCATAATTCATAAGGTGTCGTCTCAACGGATTTAGATGGTGCCCTATTTAACGTGAATGCAGCTGTCTCTAATGCATAACCCCGAAACGATAGTGGTAGATCGGTAAGAGACATCATAGATCGCACCATATCTAATAAAGTACGGTTATGACGTTTGGACACACCATTACACTGTGGTGTTCCAGGTCGCGTGAGTTGCGAAACTATTCCACATTGTTTTAACTGAAGGCCAAACTCGCAACTCAAATATTTTACCTCTGCGATCATATCGTAGAAACTTTTATTTTCTTTCTATGATGATTCTCCACTTCACTCTGAAATTCTTTGAACTTTTCAAATGTTTCAGACGTGTGTTTCATCAAGTAGATATACCCATATCTGCTGAAATCATCTGTGAAGGTCAGAAAATAACGATACCCGCCGCGAGCCTCAACACTCATTGGACCGCATACATCAGTATGTATTATTTCCAATAAGTCAGTTGCTCGCTCCATTGTTCCGGAGAACGGAGTCTTAGTCATCTTGCCCATGAGGCATGGTTCGCAAGCATCAAGTGATTCATAATCAAGTGATTCCGAAAGTCCATCAGCATGGAGTTTCTTCATGCGCTTTACACCAATATGACCTAAACGGCAGTGCCACAAATAAGTTGGACTATCATTATTAACTTTGCATCTTTTGGCTTCAATATTATGAAAATGTGTATCCCATGATCGAGATCCAACAAACCATTTTCATTGGGTGTATGACCATAGAAGGATTTATTCATGTAAACAGAACAACAATTATTCTCTAACTTACA
This sequence comes from Aegilops longissima, assembly GCA_021605205.1. NCBI lineage: Eukaryota > Viridiplantae > Streptophyta > Magnoliopsida > Poales > Poaceae > Aegilops > Aegilops longissima. The sequence goes on along the minus strand of CM038681.1, from coordinate 612,621,096 downwards.
TGAATAACCGTATTGCAATAAACATGATCCAATCATATTCATGCTCAACGCAAACACTAAATAACATTTATTTTAGGTTCAACACTATCCCGAAAGTATAGGGAGTGTGCGATGATGATCATATCAATCTTGGAACCACTTCTAGTACACATCATCACTTCACCCTTAACTAGTCTCTGTTCATTCTGCAACTCACGTTTCGAGTTACTACTCTTAGCAACTGAATCAGTATCAAATACCGAGGGGTTGCTATAAACACTAGCAAAGTACACATCAATAACAAGTATATCAAATATAGATTTGTTCACTTTGCCATCCTTCTTATCCACCAAATACTTGGGCAGTTCCGCTTCCAGTGACCAGTCCCTTTGAAGTAGAAGCACTTAGTCTCAGGCTTAGGTCCAGACTTGGGCTTCTTCACTTGAGCAGCAACTTGCTTACCGTTCTACATGAAGTTCCATTTCTTTCCCTTTGCCCTTCTCTTGAAACTAGTGGTCTTGTTAATCATCAACACTTGATGCTCTTTCTTGATTTCTGATTTCATCATCATGAAAAGCTCGGGAATCATTTACATTATCCCTTGCATACTATAGTTCATCACGAAGTTCTACTAACTTGGTGATGGTGACTAGAGAATTCTGTCAATCACTATCTTATCTGGAAGATTAACTCCCATTTGATTCAAGCGATTGTAGTACCCAGACAATCTGAGCACATGCTCACTGCTTGAGCTATTCTCCTCCATCTTTTAGCTATAGAACTTGTTGGAGACTTCATATCTCTCAACTCGGGTATTTGCTTGAAATATTAACTTCAACTCCTGAAACATATCATTTGGTCCATGATGTTAAAAACATCTTTGAAGTCCCGATTCTAAGTCGTTAAGCATGGTGCACTAAACTATCAAGTAGTCATCATATTGAGCTAGCCAAACATTCATAACGTCTGCATCTGCTCCTGCAATAGGTCTGTCACCTAGCGGTGCATCAAGGACATAATTCTTCTATGCAGCAATGAGGATAAACCTCAGATCACGGATCCAATCCGCATCATTGCTACTAACATCTTTCAACTTAGTTTTCTAGGAACATATAAAAATTAAACGGGGGCAACATCATGAAGCTATTGATCTACAACATAGATATGCTAATACTACCAGGACTAAGTTCATGATAAATTAAAGTTCAATTAATCATATTACTTAAGAACTCCCACTTAGATAGACATCCCTCTAATCATCTAAGTGATCACGTGATCCATATCAACTAAACCATGTCCGATCATCACGTGAAATGGAGTAGTTTTCAATGGTGAACATCACTATGTTGATCATATCTACTATATGTTTCACGCTCGACCTTTTGGTCTATGTGTTCCGTGGCCATATCTTCATATGCTAGGCTCATCAAGTTTAACCTGAGTAAAAGATAAACATCACATGCAATCAATATAAGTGATATGATATGGCCATCATCATCTTGTGCTTGTGATCTCCATCTTCGAAGCACCGTCATGATCACCATCGTCACCGGCGCGACACCTTGATATCCATCGTAGCATCGTTGTCGTCTCGCCAATTTATGCTTCTACGACTATCACTACCGCTTAGTGATAAAGTAAAGCATGACAGGGCGTTTGCATTGCATACAATAAAGCGACAACCATATGGCTGCTGCCAGTTGCCGATAACTCGGTTACAAAACATGATCATCTCATACAATAAAATATAGCATCATGCCTTGACCATATCACATTACAACATGCCCTGCAAAAACAAGTTAGACATCCTCTACTTTGTTGTTGCAAGTTTTACGTGGCTACTACGGGCTGAGCAAGAACCGTTCTTACCCACGCATCAAAACCACAACGATAGTTCGTCAAGTTAGTTCTGTTTTAACCTTCTCAAGGACCGGGCGTAGCCACACTCGGTTCAACTAAAGTTGGAGAAACCGACACCCGCCAGCCACCTGTGTGCAAAGCACGTCGGTAGAACCAGTCTCGCGTAAGCGTACGCGTAATGTCGGTCCGGGTCGCTTCATCCAACAATACCGCCGAACCAAAGTGTGACATGCTGGTAAGCAGCATGACTTGTATCGCCCACAACTCACTTGTGTTCTACTCGTGCATATAACATCAATGCATAAAACCTGGCTCGGATGCCACCGTTGGGGAACGTAGTAATTTCAAAAAAAATCCTACGCACACGCAAGATCATGGTGATGCATAGCAACGAGAGGGGAGAGTGTTGTCCACGTACCCTCTTAGACCAAAAGCAGAAGCGTTAGCACAACGCGGTTGATGTAGTCTTACGTCTTCACAATCCGACCGATCAAGTACCGAACGCACGGCACCTCCGAGTTCAGCACATGTTCAACTCGATGACGTGCCTCGAACTCCGATCCAGCCGATCTTTGAGGGAGAGTTCCGTCAGCACGACGGCGTGGTGACGATGATGATGTTCTACCGATGCAGGGCTTCTCCTAAGCATCGCTACGATATGACCGAGGTGGATTATGGTGGAGGGGGGCACCGCACACGGCTAAGAGATCCAAGGGATCAATTGTTGTGTCTATCGGGTGCCCCCCTCCTCCGTATATAAAGGGGGGAGGAGAGAGCCAGCCAAGGGGAGGAGGCGCGCCCAAGGGGTGCAATCCTACTCCAAGTAGGATTCCCCCCTCTTTCCTAGTTCAAGTAGGATAGGGGAAGGAAGGGAAGGAGAAGGAGAAGGAAGGAGAGGGAGGAAAAGGAGGAAAGGGGGCCGCCCCCCTAGTCCAATTCGGTTTGGGCTAGGGGCCGCGCGCCTGCCCCCCTCTCTTCCACCACTTGGCCCATGAGGCCCATTGCTTCTTCCTTGTATTCCCGTAACTCCCCTGCACTCTAAAATACCCGAATCACTCGGAACCTTTCCGATGTCCGAATATAGTCGTCCAATATATCAATCTTTACGTCTCGACCATTTCAAAACTCCTCGTCATGTCCCAAATCTCATCCGGGACTCCGAACTACCTTCGGTACATCAACACACATAAACTCATAATCCAATCGTCATCGAACTTTAAGCGTGCGGACCCTACGGGTTCGAGAACTATGTAGACATGACCGAGACACGTCTCCGGTCAATAACCAATAGCGGAACCGGGATGCTCATATTGGCTCCCACATATTCTACGAAGATCTTTATCGGTCAAAGCGCATAATAACATACGTTGTTCCCTTTGTCATCGGTATGTTACTTGCCCGAGATTCGATCGTCGGTATCTCAATACCTAGTTTAATCTCGTTACCGGCAAGTCTCTTTACTCATTCCGTAATACATCATCCCAAAACTAACTCATTAGTTGCAATGTTTACAAGGCTTAAGTGATGTGCGTTACCAAGTGGGCCCAGAGATACCTCTCCGACAATCGGAGTGACAAATCCTAATCTCGAAATACGCCAACCCAACAAGTACCTTCGGAGACACCTATAGAGCACCTTTATAATCACCCAGTTATGTTGTGACGTTTGGTAGCACAAAAAGTGTTCCTCCGGTAAACGGGAGTCGCATAATCTCATAGTCATAGGAACATGTACAAGTCATGAAGAAAGTAGTAGCAACATACTAAATGATCGAGTGCTAAGCTAACGGAATGGGTCAAGTCAATCACATCATTCTCCTAATGATGTGATCCTGTTAATCAAATAAAAACTCTTTGTCCATGGTTAGGAAACATAACTATATTTGATTAACGAGCTAGTCAAGTAGAGGCATACTAGTGACACTCTGTTTGTCTATGTATTCACACATGTAGAGGCATACTAGTGACTGAGACTTCTTCTTTCCCTTCTCCGTTCGCCGGGGCGCAATGGCAACAAGGAGGGCCGAGCTCGGGACAGATTGGAAGAGGAGGTTATTGTTTCGGAAGGGCATGAGAGTTGGAGGAGCGCGTCACCAACAATGGGGGGATAACTGTGTAAGTCACGGTGGCCGCCTAGCCAGGCGGATATCAAGGCTGCATGGGGAAGCGGAGACGCCCACGTCAAATCAATCGCCACGCGCCAAGCGAGGCCGCAGGCTGTTGGGGCCCGCGACACTCCGCACTTGCCGCTTGGCTTCGCCTCGAAGCCAAGTCCGAGCGCGCCTTGGGCCCGGGGGCTACTGTCAGCGTCCTGGGAACGGGGGTCCCCAGACTTGCCTGCCTACGGCTCATGGCGTGGCTCCACCAGCGGCCCTGTACGGCCCATCTTCACCAGCAAACACTCAAGACCCTCGCGAGGGGCCAAGCCTCGTGAGGCGGACGATGCAAGACCTCCTCAGGGGCGGCCTCACCAGGCTGGATTGCGAGGGGCGGAGAGATCAAGGCGAGGGACACCTCGCGAGGTTCCTGTGACGTAAGCCATGACGACCGGGGCCAGGCGGGCGCCAGGCGAGCGCCAGCACGCGCAGTGTCCTCGTTTCCTCTTTGGTGCTAAAGAGGCAAGCGCAGGATAGGAGTCCCGAGGCATCAGGCAAAGGTTTCCATATCAGTGCAACGAGACCAAGACCAGCAGGACGGCAAGACGGAGGTCACCATGGAGCCCAAGACGGCGTCACCACCAAAGCCTTTGGCAGGCGAAGACCACCTTTAATCACGATAACTTGTACTAGTTGTCTCCCTTCAAACTTGGCCGTTGTAGGATCCCTTCCCACCTAATATTTGGGAAGAGGACCGAGGCCTCTATAAATAGGGCTAGCCACCATAGAGGGGAGAGAGGACGGAGGACGGATCATTCAAATCACCCCCAACCACATAAGCTCACCGAGCACAAGAACACCTCTCCTCAAGAGGTTGTTCTTCCCTTGTAATTGTTCAGCCTCAGTCCGAGAGGCAATCCTCCACACCACACTGGAGTAGGGTATTACACCACATCGGTGGCACGAACCAGTATAAATCTTGTGTCCCTTGTTCCGTGAGTTCGACGCGCTGAGCTTTGAGATCGCGGTGAGGGCATGAGCTAGGGGGAGGAGAGATCCTCGTGCGCACCCCAGTGTTCGAACCTCAAGGTTTTTGCCGAAACCTAAAATCCGACAAATATGTATAAGAATGTGAACCGGAGTTAAACTGATATAATCACACAATGGTATTTTTCTGAAAATTTAATCATACAAAGAGAGAAACAAAAATCTGCGGATAGAAAGGGGAATGATCAGCCTTCCAACACATGCATGTTATATGGTCTGTAGGACGGAGGAGATCATTCAGTGGAAGGTACGTATGTAAATAAATCAAAGGAGACCCAAACTTTAAATCATGATTCAATGGCAACAGACACGCCCACACACAGACACTTCTTTGCCATGAACAGAAAATGAAAAAAAAAATCAGCTATATTATTAAAGAGTAACAAAAGGACAATCATCTGTTGTCTTATTAACCAATTTAAGAATCGGCCTCCTATAAGGCTATAACTACCAATGAGCTAGGAAAAGAACAATATATACCGTTTTATGAAATACATTATCATAAGGGATTTTTGGGTGGAAGAGGGCATACAAAATGAAGATTGTGGTCAATAGTTGTCAAAACAGTAAGGATCAACTAAATTGATAAACCAATTATCCCAGTAACTTCAGCTTCCACCATGTACAATCTATCTACTTTAAATAACGGTAAGGAGTGACTAAATATATAAATCAATTATCTTATACTGATTTGTACCAGGAAGTAATTAGTGAAATAAATAGCAATAAAGTAACATGATATAGAAATCAGCAGTATTTCAAAAACAAAGGCATAGTCTTGATGTGAATAACAACATACCTTGAAATCTCTGAAACAACTATACACCAGAAGCCTTTGGATAGGTTTAGCTCCATGTTAAGACCAAATTAAAATGGTAACCCTGTATTGTGCGATCAACACCCTAGTACTAAGCGGCGCTGGCCATCTTACTGAGCGCTGAGGAGGTGGGAGAGGCACAACAGACCATGCTCCTCCTATGGAGCACCAAGTGAGAGGAAGAGTCTGAACTCGGCTGCGGCTCGAGCTTACTCCCATGTGCTTCTCGAACCAGATTACTTTAATAGACTTACAGCATATCCTACAACACTAAAGAATTTTAGTGAGACTAAGTTTTGAAGGCAAGTAGCTCTATCTAATATGGCAGTTCTTGGTTGTGCTATATTACTACTTTTCTTCTGGACATGATCATGTTGTTCCAACGACACCGAATGAACTATATATACAACAAAATTAAGGACCTCTGTCCAAAAAATTGACGAAATCAAAATGGGGGAGTTATATCTAATTAGGTAAAAGACGTAACCAATCTAGAACTTCGCAGCGACTACTGGTTCAGTACATCGATATCGTTAATGATTTCAGCCCCTCAATATCATATTTTCAGGACCTCGCCCCAAAAGTATGGAAATGCATCGGCTAGATTCATATTTTCATATAAAATGATATAATCTCACACTTGGATTGAAGATCAAGTCGAGCGATCATCCCCATCTTGCTGCTGACAAAGATGATGTCGAGGATAATTATACAGCTGACGGAGATCGAGTCGAGAGATCATCCTCATCCAAAAAATCCCCCACTTGGTTCTTGAAGGAGCTGCTAAACGTCATGGCACCCTGTCCTATTATCTAGTTCAATTGTACAAAGTAATATTTCAAAACTATGTATACACATAAATGGATGGTTGCACAAAGAAGAGTAATTTGAGTATCTATCTCAGAAGAAGAATCAAACTTTCAGATTAAATAATAAACTGACTCCAGTTGGAAGTTAACAATTTAAGAATATATAATCATCTATTGCAGACCCAGTCGCTCATCTTGACACGGACATCGTCCATGCCATAGCAGGCTCAAACGCCCAAGCCAGCAAGCTCATGATGGCCACGTATTGCCCTCCCAGTCTTAATCATAGACCAAGCCACAAGCAAAAAACACTCATTAACCCACCCAGGCAATTTATTGAGCACCTTTGCATGGTGAGGGAGTCCTGGATTAGGGGGTCTCCGGACAGCCGGACTATATCCTTTGGCCGGACTGTTGGACTATGAAGATACAAGATTGAAGACTTCGGCCCGTGTCCGGATGGGACTCTCCTTGGCGTGGAAGGCAAGCTTGACAATACGGATATGTAGATCTCCTTCCTTGTAACCGACTCTATGTAATCCTAACCCCCTCCCGTGTCTATATAAACCGGAGGGTTTAGTCCGTAGTACAAGAACAATCATACCATAGGCTAGCTTCTAGGGTTAGGATTTACGATCTCGTGGTAGATCAACTCTTGTAATACTCATATCATCAAGATCAATCAAGTAGGAAGTAGGGTATTACCTCCATCGAGAGGGACCGAACCTGGGTAAACATCGTGTCCCCTGCCTCCTGGTACCATCCGCCTTAGACGCACAATTCGGGACCCCCTACCCGAAATCCGCCGGTTTTGACACCGACATTTGTGCTTTCATTGAGAGTTCCACTGTGTCGTCACCGTGAGGCTTGATGGCTCCTTCGATCATTGGTAATGATGCGGTCCAGGGTGAGGTTTTCCTCCCCGGACAGATCTTCGTATTCGGCGGCTTCGCACTGCAGGCCAACTCGCTTGTCCATCTGGAGCAGATCGAGAGCTACGCCCCTGGCCATCAGGTCAGGTTTGGAAACTTGAACTACACCACCGACATCCGCGGAGACTTGATCTTCGATGGATTCGAGCCCATGTCAAAAGCGCCGCACGATCACGATTTAGCATGATTTAGCTCGCCGCCGGATGCTGCTTGGGAGATCACATTCGCAATCGCTCCGCCCTTAATCCGGAGCAAATTGCGCCATTCAAGACGGGGATAGACTCGCCATGGAGGTCGCACTCTCATGGCGGCGGAGCCGGATATCGACTTCACCCCTTACGAGAGCCGTGTTGCCGAACCACTGGAATCGTCTCCGGCCACGGACTCTGAGCCGCCTGCGTCCGTGCCTATCGAATCCGATTGGGCACCGATCATGGAGTTTACCTCCGCGGATATCTTTCAGCACTCGCCTTTCGGCGACGTGCTAAATTCATTATGGTCTCTCTCCTTGTCAGGAGAACCTTGGCCGAACTATGTTGTGACACCCCAAAATTTTGGCCTTGTTTTAATGGATTAAAAATTTTGCCAGGATTTAAAACCTTGATTTTCTGAGCTCCCTTTTGATTTTTAATCATTTTTTTTCTTTGTTGTGATGGAGTTTCTCCCAGAGTGAAAGCTTTTTTATTTGTTATTTGACCTGTTTAACCACTCAAGGAAAACTTTTCTTATATTAGTAGAACTAATTAAGTTGCTTGATTTGTATTTTCTTGAAAATGGTTTTTCAAGGTTAAAATGGCCATATTTGATCTACAACCATTTGATAAATTCACTTAAAATTCCAACCAAAATTTGGAGATGTCTGGTGATGTATTTAAACCACTTTTATGCAAAGACATCTTCTGTCCTTTGAATATTTTGAGCTCTACACCCAATTTTCTTCTCTGATCCAGAGAGCAATTTTGCACTACAACCCTTTTAAATATTTCTTTCTAGCCTCCACCAAAATTATGGGATGTTAGTAGTATCATATGATTCAACTTTATGCAAAAATCCAGTGTTGTTCTTTGAAAATTTTGAGTGAACCAACATCTTTTTGATTCTGGTCCAGTCTTGTGATTTCTACTGCAACCCCATTTATTTTTGCTCCAATGACCTTGTGCTTTCTCCTACTTATAGTCCTCTCTTCTAAACCCCTAAGTCCAAGAGCATGCAACCTTTGGATCACCTTTGGTTCATGTAACCATGCCCTTTCCTTTCTGTCCAAAATTGGAGTTCAGCAAAACTTGCACTAGCAAGTTTCTCCTTTTGTCCAAATGACCTCACCACTCTCTCTTGCATCTAAGGAGACACTGATCTTGAGAATTTGACCACTCCAAGAAATGCCTAAGTGCCCTTGGCATTTTGTCAAACACCTTATGGGCATGATCTGTTTTGACATGGATTTTGCCATTGCACTATGAGCTTGCACCTCTGATCAATCTACCATGTCCAATAGACTCCCCACTACCCATAACTTAGATATGCTAAGTCCCAGCCTCACCCGAGACCTCTATCACGCCCTGGCTTTTCGTCGAACAGGTCCCGTGCATGCACTGGGCGCGCCCAGAGCGCGCCAATTGCAGCCGCGCACTCGAGCCGCCGCGTCGCACCCTGCCTTGGCCCGCACTGCAGAACCTTGCCACGCACCCCCGCCTCGCCACTACACGCCACTGCCGCCGGCGCCCTACAGCGCCACCGCCAGAGCACTTTGGCGGCACGGCGCCGGCAGGCGCCTCACACGGGCAGCGCCGCCGCCAAGCCACCCCGGCTCGCCACCTGCCCTTGAGCTTCGAAGCTCATCCACAAGGGTGTCGCTTAGCTCTCGTCTGCCGCCACGCCACCTCGGCTACAGAACGTCGGTTCGCCGGAGAGCTTATCCATGGCCACCGCGGAACCACCTTGCCTCGCCTATAAAATGAGGCCCGAGCTCATCTAGGCACGCAGGCAACTTCAAGTCATCCCCCTAGGGCCTCCTGTTGCAGCCAGACAACCCGGGGCAGCCCCCTTCCCCATCTCCGGCAACCACAGCCGGCGCCATGGCTCCAACTCTCCCAGCGCCACCCGAGGCCTCTCCCTCCCATTTCTCTTTGCCAAGAACACCTTCTCCCTCCCGTGAACCTTTCCCACTACTCGATTTCGATCGGGGCTCACCGCGGGAGAAATTTCACTCTGCCCCCGAAGCCTCCTCCGCCGCGAAGCTCGCTGCCGGCAGCTCCCTCCGTCCCCACCGGCCTGGCGACCACCGGGAGGACCGCCCTGGAGTGGCGGATCCATCCCCGCCCTCGGGGCCCCGCAAGGAGCCGCCAGTAGCCGGCGACGATCGCCGGAGCTCCGCCTCCGCTCGGGACAGAGGAAGGAGGGGGAAAAGAAGAATAGTCAAACCTGACTAGTGGGCCCCCTAGACCCACTGTCAGTGACACACCCCGCCGTCCACATGTTTAAGTGAAGGCGTAATCCACCCCAGTATGTTTCCCCGCTCCGAAAGCGTATTCCCCTCTGAAACGTTTTTCTTTTTCTGTTTTATTTAAATCAGTTTTGACCAGAACTTTGACTGACTATATCTTTTTAAATATAACTCCAATTGAATTAATTCTTTTTCCTACATCTCCCAAATATTGTCTAGTTTATTTTAAGATTTATTTGAAAAATTTCCAAACAACTTTTTTGGTGCTATTTTTGAAATATGTGTTATTTGCATATTTTTGAAAATAGGATTTCGGAGAGAGGGAAGGAAACCTGCAAAAAAAAATCTTGGAGTGCACCTTTCCTTTCCACACCATGAAGGCAAGCATTCTGAACCCTGGAATAATATCTTTGGTGCGTTAGTTGACACGTTTATAACACCACCTTAATTCGGAGTGTTGTTATTCCATGTGATATGATCATTTGCATGGATGCATTATTGTGATTTCCTTGCTATTGGAAATGAGCATACTCGTGTGACGGCAATCATCCTCATGTGCCTTACATGCATGCCGGTAAGGAATCCGGGAAAGCCTCCGCCTTGGGTAGGTGTGAGCTTGTCGCCGGTCTCCGTCGGAACGGTTATATCCGGTATGGCATGGTAAGGTATAATGGGTGGTGATTTGTTGGTTGAAGTATCTTTGTTGTGCTAACCATGCAGGGAACATTGATAAGCCTCCTGAGTCGGCCATAGACCGAGTCTTGTTCCGGTAACCCCCATACTTGTTCCGTACTGCCACTGGTCCCTACCGTAGGTGGGGTATGGTTCAGTAAGTTGTTAACCCTTGTCTTGGCACACACCATACAGAGAGGCCATGGTGGAAGATACCGACTGCATCCGGTAGGCATGCCACCTGGTCCGGGGGCATGGGTGTATCCGGTTGGGACCGAGAGGGGGATACCCTGAGGGAGTCCTGGATTAGGGGGTGTTCGGATAGCCGGACTATACCTTCGCCGGACTCCAGGACCATGAAGATACAAGATTGAAGACTTCGTCTCGTGTCCGGAAGGATCTTTCCTTGGCGTGGAAGGCAAGCTAGGTGTGCGGATATTCAAGATCTCCTACCATTGTAAACCGACTCTGTGTAACCCTAACCCTATCCCGTGCCTATATAAACCGGAGGGTTGTAGTCCGCAGGACAACCATCATCATACACAATCAAACCATAGGCTAGCTTATAGGGTTTAGCCTCCTTGATCTCGTGGTAGATCTACTCTTGTACTACCCATATCATCAATATTAATCTAGCAGGAGTAGGGTTTTACCTTCATCGAGAGGGCCCGAACCTGGGTAAAATAAAATGTCCCTTGTCTCCTGTTACCATCCGACCTTGATGCACAGTTCGGGACCCCCTACCCGAGATCCGCCGGTTTTGACACCGACATTGGTGCTTCATTGAGAGTTCCTCTGTGTCGTCGCCTTTAGCTCCGATGGATCCTTTGATCATCAATAACGATGAGGTCCAGGGTGAGACTTCTCTCCCCGGACAGATCCTAGTCTCCGGTGGCTTCGTTCCACGGGCCAATTCGCTTGGTCATTCGGAGCAGATCGAAAACTACGCCCCTGGCCATCAAGTCAGGGACGGAAACTTAAACTACATGGGCAACGCCCGCGGAGACTCGATCTTCAACGGGTTCGAGCCGCAGCCAAGCGTGCCGCACTATCTCGAGGGGCATGATCTAGCTCTGCCTCCGAGCAATGTCCTGGAGGCCGCACATGCACCGGTTCCGACCTTTAACTCAAAGCCCGCTACACCAACTAAGGATGAACGGTTGGACGTCACCTCGGCGGCTACGATCTCAAAGGCGATCGAGCCGAACGCCAGCCCCGCACTCCGCAAGGCACATGACTCCGAGGAGCCAGATTATTTTCCGAACTCCGACTCTCCCGCGCCCCTGCCGATCGAATCCGATCGGGCGCCTATAATGGAGTTCACCACCGCGGACATCTTTCATCACTCACCTTTCGGTGATATCCTGAATTCTCTCAAGTCTCCCTCTTTGTCAGGAGAGCTCAGACCGGATTACGGCCTGCAAAGATGGGATACGGACGATGAAGAAATTCAAAGCCCTCCCACCACCCACTTAATAGCCACTGTCGATGATCTAACCGACATGCTTGATTTCGGATCCGAAGACTTCGACGGTATGGACGATGAAGAAGGAGACGAACAGAACCCCACACCTATAGGGCATTGGACAGCCACCCCATCTCACGATGTGTACATGGTGGACACTCCTAAAGGAAACGACAACGAGGAAAAAGGGGATAAAAAGGGGATAAATCCCCCGAAAAGCAATCAAAGCGGCGGCGAAAGCGCCGACCCAAGCCCCGCCTCGATAAAGACCCAGCCATAGAGCAGGATGAGCCGGCAGACGACGAGAACGCCTCAAAGCACCCGTCCGAACAGGGCAACGCGGATAGAGAAGCCGGACAGCCCTCACCCGGCCATAACGGAACTCCGGACGACCTCACGCCGGATAAACCCACGGAGCAGAAGAATCTCCACGAAAGGCTTGTTGCGACAGCACGCAGCCTGAAGAAGCAGAAACGGAAGCTAAAGACGGCGGAAGATGCACTCAGAACCAGATGGAACAAGGTAATCAAGACCGCAGATAAATACGGCGGCAGCCGCCGCACTAAAAGCTATCCGAAGAGAAAATTACTGCCCGAATTCGACCAAGAGGCCCTAGAGCCCCCGCATTCAAAAAATAAGAAAGCCGCACGGTCGGATAGACGACCCCACGATCAGCATAAAACGGCAAACGGCGCCGCACTCAAAGCGGCATGCGACCCAGTTAAGGACTCGCATCATGGCCCAGCCAGGTCCATTTACGGACCAAGAAAACAAGCTTGCACAAGCAATGCCAAAAAGCCATCATCAAAATCCGGCACACCCAAATACAGGGGTGCCGCACACCCCCTATGTTTCACCGATGAGGTTCTGGACTACGAGTTTCCAGAGGGATTCAAACCCGTCAACATAGAGGCGTACGATGGAACAACAGACCCCGGAGTCTGGATCGAGGACTATATCCTCCACATACATATGGCTAGAGGAGATGATCTCCACGCCATCAAATATTTGCCCCTTAAGCTCAAAGGGCCAGCCCGGCACTGGCTTAAAAGCCTTCCCGAAAACACAATTGGAAGCTGGGAAGAGCTCGAGGACGTTTTCCGAGCAAATTTCCAAGGGACCTACGTCCGTCCCCCGGATGCAGACGATCTCAGTCACATAACTCAACAATCCGGAGAATCAGCTCGGCAGTTCTGGAATAGATTCCTTACCAAAAAGAATCAGATAGTAGATTGTTCGGACACCGAAGCCTTAGCAGCTTTCAGGCATAATGTCCGAGACGAATGGCTCGCCAGACACCTCGGCCAGGAAAAGCCAAGAACAATGGCCGCACTCACAAGCCTCATGACCCGCTATGCTAGGAGAGGACAGCTGGTTGGCAAGATGCAGCCCCAATACCCCAAAGACATCCGAAATCAGGGATGGAAACGGAAAACCGCGACGCAATAAGGATCGTCGCCGAACCAAAGAAAAAAGTCCGAAGAGCATGGCAGTCAATGCCAGATTCAAAGGCTCACGGCAAAATCAGACAAAACCACCCCTCCAAGACAATAGGGAGGATCCGTCCAGCTTAAACAGAATCCTGGACAGAATATGTCAGATACACAGTACTCCTGGGAAGCCTGCTAACCATACCCACAGAGACTGTTGGGTTTTTAAACAATCCGGAAGGCTAAATGCCAAACACAAGGGGCTCGACACACCAAGCGAAGATGAGGACGAACCCCAGAAGCAGAGCACCAGGAAACAGAAGAACTTCCCACAAGTAGTCAAAACAGTGAACTCACTTCACGTAACAAAATGTGCAGTACCTATAAAGGTACGCACAATACAACCTATCCCCCAGGGGTCCCGCCACTGTTTGTCAAAACCAATCACTTTCGATAAGCTAGATTATTCTAGAAATATCAAAAATGTAGGTTGGACTGCCCTGATACTTGATCCAATTATTGGCGGATTCTAGTTTACAAATGTCCTCATGGACGGCGGCAGTGGACTAAACCTGATATACCAGGACACAATCCATCGCATGGGGATAAACCCAGCAAGAATCCGCCGCAGCAAAACCTCATTTCAAGGGGTAGCACCTGGCCCGGACACCCACTGCATGGGTTTTCTCCGGCTTGAAGTTGTATTCGGCTTTGCCGACAACTTCCGTCGCGAAAAGCTGACCTTCCATGTCGTCCCATTTTCAAGTCGCTATCAAGCACTATGGGGACGCGGAGCTTTCGCCCGCTTTAACGCAATACCGCACTATGCATCTCTCACGCTCAAGATGCCCGGTCCACGAGGCATCATATCCTTGAAAGGGAAGCAATAGAAGCATGCCTCCCCTAACGGAGGACTGTGCGGCCGCTCTAAACAGCCGCACAACAAAAATGGCCTCACCAGCCAAAGGACCTTTCAGCATAGGCCATTAAAGGCCACGAACCCAGAGTAAACGAGTTCGGCACAAGTCCATCATCAATGCAGGATTAGAGGCCATATACCCCTGTACCAGGGGCTGTACACAGAGACAATAAAGCTCCATTTTTTACTTTACACTTTGTTTATTATCAACTTTGTTGTTCCGCATGACCCATTTTTTCAATTAAGTTCTTCTCTTTTACAGATGAACGTTGTGCGGCACCCGCCCAGGATATGGCACAGCGGAGACACAGGCGCAGACGTGCAGTAGGGACCCGTCCTAAGGATTCTTTTTAGATTAAGACCCTGCGTAAACCTTTTTTACTGTCTTTTGCTGCTATACATCCCCTGATTTTTTCTGTCATAACCAAGGAGGAGGCTAGCGTCTTGGCATGTGGCCACGTCAGAATTCTTGCTCGTACCTGGACACCAGGGGCTTTTTTTTAATAAAGGGCATCGTTTCGCCTGCACTCATAAAAGACCGAACACCTTAGGGAGTCTTCGGCGTCGCGAGTTTTGGCATTATATGCATCAGCTCAATCATGTCTTTGGTCAAATGTTGGCTGCCCGCCCCGAAGTTCGCTACCTTACGCTCCATTTTATCGCTAAGGTAGCACCAGGAGAACTACTGTGATTGTTCCCCGGTTCGGCCGGGCGAGCACCTCAGTAGAGAAAGCCGAAAACTGACTGTCATGATATAGCGCGAGACTGGTCGCCACTCGATGACTTATCGGAATCTGTCGGATTCCCCCGCTTTGACGAAGGGCCGTTTCCCGGCCAGGCACATACGCGCCCCGAATTCGGACGAGCGCATTCGCCACTAAGGGGCTACCTAAAGAGTCCCACTGTCAAGCTCCTATGGCTAAGTGAAAGTGTTAAAGCATTATAGTCCGGTTGCCTAGCCCGCTGCGCTATCACCTCCTTTGTGGGACCAAGACGTTGGGTTATGTGAAAATGCGTTTTTATGCGCACCCCAAGATTATAAAGCGTGGGGCTGAAGCCAATGACTGCAATCTTTCAGAATATTTATATATATATATATATATATATATATATATATATATATATATATATATATATATATATATATATATATATATATCAAATCAAAACGGCCGCACAGAGGTGTTTTCAATACTTGAAGGCACAAGTCTAAAAATGCCACTACAATTTACAAAAATATTTCTTTTTTGATTACATATGCTATCATAACATGGCATCCTTCGAGCACTGCGTCTTTATTACGCGAGCGCCCTCAAGGACTTCCTGAAAATAGTGCTCGGAGGTCACTCGGCTTCTGTCCGAATCCTGGGACGCAACAGCGGTGGCCTCCATATCTTCCCAGTATGTCTTGACACGGGTAAGAGCCATCCGTGCGCCCTCTATGCACGCTGACCTCTTCATTGCATCAACACGGGGCACCACGTCAAGAAATTGCTGCACCAAGCTGAAATAACTCTTCGGCTCCGACTTCCCCGGCCATAGATGACTCATGACGTATTTCCTGGCAAGTCCGGACAACCTATTCAGCTCGGCCCATTGAGCCAGGCGATCGTCCACTGCAAGTGGATGCACTGGATGGAGGAATTGCGACCAGAAGAGTTTCTCCACTTCGTGATCCTTTTTATCTCGAAAGTGTTCGGTCACATCGGCAGCATTAGTTGCCAAATCCAGATAGGTGTCCTCCACACTCCACATCCGGTCCAAAGGAGCAAACTTCGGATCACAGAACTTCCTCCGCAGCGTGAAGGGCTTTCCATCCGCAATTTGTCCGGCTTGACGCAGTTCTTCCTTTGCCGCTCTCATCATAGAGCGGGCATCCTTGGCGTCAGCAACAGCCTTCTCTAAACTTGTTTGCTTCCCCCGACCCTCTTCTTCAAGAAGCTTGCAACGGTCAGTAGCACTCTCCAACTTCACGGCCATACTGGCCATCTCCTCCCTGCTTCGGCAGTGGGCAGCCTGCTCGGCTTTCAGCTCCTCCTGGGCTGTCTTGGCGGCCGCATCGCTTCTTCTGGCTTGTTCCTTTGCTCGGGCCAGTTCGTCCCTCAGACCCTCAACGGCGGCCGCACCATCTACGTTAAGCACACACACGGTAAGATATTGACATAAAGCTTCTCTTACTATCCGCCGCTTGTGGAATTACATACCTTGAGCATCATCAAGCTGCTTGTTGACAAGCGTGATATCGGCATCTGCCACGTCAAGTTGCCGCTTCAGTTCGGCAAAATCACTGATCCTGCTTGACTCCGGACAATTAGCCACCTACACGTATAAGAGTGCAATTTAAAGGACCTAGGATTAAGATCCTCTGCACGCCGTCGACGTCGACGACGCACAGAGTCTCAGGGGCTACTATCTACACAGGGCGCACTTTACTTGTGCGCAACTAACACAAGTGTACACTATTTAACGTACCTCAAAACCCGTCAGCAAACTTTTGACGGCCTCGTGCAAACCGCTCTCTGCGGACGAAATCCTTTGAATCACCGTGCTCATCAATGCACGATGTTCCTCTGAGACAGAGGATCGCCCCAGCAGAATCCTTAGCTCCTCCAGCCGAACACCAGGTGGTGCCGGACTCGTCCCATGGCCTCTCTCAAAGGCCGGATGCAGAGAACCTCGGGGGGCCCCATGGCCACTTTCTGTCCCTGCCGGATTTGGAAAAGTCCTTCGCGACGACACCTCAGCATCGCCCGCCTTGCTAGGCGGTACGAAAGGAGGAGGCATTCCACTCTCCATCATCTCCGGAAGAAGATCCCCGAAGATGAGCTCTGCTGAGAAGGGCTGAGGTCCGAACTACAAGGTAAGGTTTCGATTAAAAATGTCTCAGATATAAATCAAGGATTTCTCTTAAAAGGAATAACTCTTTTCCCACTTACGGCTCGCTGGAGGGCTGATCCCTTTGAGGATGTAATTCGGCCGAGGACCTCCCCGGCGTTGGACCCTCTGACAAGGATTTGTTCCCTCGTTTCGAGGCTATGGCCTCCGGGTCGTCAGAGGCGTCCATTTTCTTTCCCTTAGAAGAGGAATTGTCGATTCCTCCCTTCGGAGTGGCCTCCTTTGAGGAGACCACAGTCTCCTTGTCCTCCCCTTTATTTCCCTCCAAAGGCATTATCGTCAGCATCCTGACAAGTACGGGATCAGGCCTAGATTCGTGAAGGGGAGCCGGACACCTGATCAACTTCGCTGTCGCTATCCACTCCTGTTTAAAAGGACAACTCTTTAGAGGCAAATTTATGATAATTGTGCGGATAGCAGGTCCGGGTACAGAGTTACTTACTTGGGAATCCGGGCGGGTGCAGTTTAAGCCTGCATCCTCGGTCAAGTCCGGACACTTTACTTGTGGTCCGAAGAACAATTTATACATCTCCGCGGGCGTAGCGCCCATAAAATGCTGGAGAGCCCGTGGTCCCTATGGATTGAATTCCCACAGGCGAAGGGGGCGACGTTTGCCAGGTAATATCCGGCGAATCAGCATGACTTGTGTCACTTTGGCCAGGTGAAGATCTTCTTTTAAGAGATCCTTTATGCGGCCTTGCAACAGAGGCACGTCCTTGGGTAATCCCCAATCTAACCCTTTGCTGATCCACGACGCTAGCCGTGTTGGGGAACCCGAGCGGAAGGCAGGAGGCGCCACCCATTTGGTGCCCCTCGGAGCGGTTATATAGAACCACTCTTGTTGCCACGGGCCGGACTCCTCTTGAAAAGTGCCTTCGGGCCATGGAGCGCTAGCATTCTTGCTTATAATAGTGCCTCCGCACTCTACATGCTGTCCCTCGATCATCTTCGGCTCCACATTGAAAGTCTTGAGCCATAACCCGAAGTGAGGGGTAATATGGAGGAACGCTTCACACACGACGATGAATGAGGAGATATGGAGGATGGACTCCGGAGCTAAGTCATGGAATTCCAGTCCATAATAAAACAGCAGCCCCCTCATGAAGGGATCCATCGGGAAACCTAACCCCCGAAGAAAGTGGGATATGAACACCACGCTCTCACCGGGCTAGGGATTGGGAATAACCTGTCCTTGAGCAGGCAACCTGTGCGAAATCTCGCCGGTCAAGAACTTAGCCTCCCTCAACCTTGATACGTCCTCCTCCGTGACGGAGGAAGGCATCCATCGGCCTTGAAGGTCGAAACCGGACATTGTCGAAGGTCTAATGCGCGTGGAATCTGGAGCCTAGGGTGTTGGAACTCGAGGCGACGGGCGAACTCGTTTTGAGGGTAAAAGAAAAGGGCGGGGCCTTGGTCTCTTTATAAGAGGTTGAATACCAAGAGTCGTCCCCGTAACCGTCCGGGACTAGCCTTTAATTAAGGCAAACGTGCTAACGGGCACGATTGGGTTACCCACGTCCGTATCGATGAGAATCCTGTTAAAAGGGGGCACACGATCTCTGCTTTGACAAGACGTGCCAAGGAAACCGCCTCGCTAAACACGCTAAGGTGGAACAGAAAACAATTCGTATAAAGAGCTTGGCCGCAGTATTATGACGCACTGCGGAATACGTCAGCAGATTTGATTTGTGTTAATATTATTCTCTCTATGGCAATATGTGGAAACTTGTTTTGCAGAGCCGGACACTATTCTTGGTGTTTATCATCTTCTATGAAGAACTTGGAGGAGGAACACACCTTGCAATGCCGAAGACAATCTGCGCGCTGGACTCGTCGTCATTGAAGCCTGGTTCAGGGGCTACTGAGGGAGTCCTGGATTAGGGGGTGTTCGGATAGCCGGACTATACCTTCGCCGGACTCCAGGACCATGAAGATACAAGATTGAATACTTCGTCTCGTGTCCGGAAGGATCTTTCCTTGGCATGGAAGGCAAGCTAGGTGTGCAGATATTCAAGATCTCCTACCATTGTAAACCGACTCTGTGTAACCCTAACCCTATCCCGTGCCTATATAAACCGGAGGGTTGTAGTCCGCAGGACAACCATCATCATACACAATCAAACCATAGGCTAGCTTCTAGGATTTAGCCTCCTTGATCTCGTGGTAGATCTACTCTTGTACTACCCATATCATCAATATTAATCTAGCAGGAGTAGGGTTTTACCTTCATCGAGAGGGCCCGAACCTGGGTAAAATAAAGTGTCCCTTGTCTCCTGTTACCATCCGACCTTGACGCACAGTTCGGGACCCCCTACCTGAGATCCGCCGGTTTTGACACCGACATACCCCTTAGAGCGCGCAATAGAAGTTTGATCCCATGCTACGCGAGGTTGTAGCCTCCCCACTTAGAGTTTGCTTGACGGGTGTCGTGGGTGATTCCAGACACCGGTGAGTTAAGCTCGTGTGTGCAATTCAGGAGTGTTTTCAATTAAAAGACCATAGACGGAATTAGTCCCGACGGACTAAAGGAATCCGTTACTCGTGGGTAAAGAGTACATCCTCTGCAGAGATTAAACCTATTCGAATAGCCGTGTCCATGGTTAAGGACTACAGTCTCGGATGGGTCAAGTGTCGGTCTTAGAGTCGGTCTTCGGAGGAGAAACTATTATACCAGAACTGAAACCACGTTTTTGAGACATGTGGTGATTATGATTATTATTTTGTGGACTAACCCGTATATTAATGGTATTATCGAATATCCCTGGGATGGTTCTACCTCCTGGATATTCATTGTGATTACTTTATCAGCCCTTTATGTGGCGTCGCTCAGACGCCCGA
Source organism: Aegilops longissima (assembly GCA_021605205.1). Lineage (NCBI taxonomy): Eukaryota > Viridiplantae > Streptophyta > Magnoliopsida > Poales > Poaceae > Aegilops > Aegilops longissima. The sequence goes on along the minus strand of CM038681.1, from coordinate 612,600,895 downwards.
CTGTGGCCTGTTTGTTGCTTCATTCTCTTATAAGCCCTTTCTGTGGTGTCGCTCAGACGCCCGACTGTGGCATTTCTTTTAAAGCCCTTTCTGTGGTGTCGCTCAGACGCCCGACTGTGGCATTTCTTTTAAAGCCCTTTCGTGGTGTCGCCAGACACCGATTGTGGCATTTCTTTTAAAGCCCTTTCGTGGTGTCGCCAGACGCTCGATCGTGGCATTTCTTTAAAAGCCATTTCGTGGCGCCGCCGACGCACGCATCGCGGGCATTTCTTTTAAAAGCCCTTTCTGTGGTGTCGCTAAGACGCCCGACTGTGGCATGCTTGTTGATTATTTAACAATTTTTAATACTACTATGTTATTACTTATTCATAAATAACATGCTTGCACGCATCAGAGTTTTATTTATCTTTTGTGAACTAACGTCATGAGCATAAAATATTTTCAGCGTATCATTGTGATATTATTCCTATGTTCATAATGTTTGCGAGTACATTCAAAGTACTCACTGGCTTGTCCCTGGCTATTTTCTTGGCCAGATATCAGCTTGGAGAGGAGCGTTGCGACGTCAACCCCGGAAACTAGGCAACGATGGTAGCAGCCCCGCGAAGATAGGAGTTAACCTGGTCAGCTGTTCCTGTGGGAAATGGAGCCCCATACTCGGATAATCCACACACCGCTTCCGCCATCGACCACTAGAAACCATTTGTTGTACTCATGGGCCACCATGGTCTTGGACTACCTTTTTTGTACTCTTGCTTGGAATTTCTGTATCAAGTTGACGTCTCATCAGCTAACAGTAATCCTGGGGCTGATGAGCTCGACGACCATTTTTCTGGAAATTAATGCCCGGAAGACCGGTCGCGACAGACTTGGTATCAGAGCCAGGCTGACCATTGGCTAATCCTATCTTAGCCAGGTCAATAAACCTAGGCAAACCAACCCACCGAGCCTAAACCAAACCCTAGCCAAGCTTCTCCTGCAAGATAGCCCCACGGTGACCCGACACCTTTTGGTAGTCGGTGCCCAACCTACCAACCTAGCCGTCGATCATGCGCCAGTGACCGGCCCCCCAGATGGTCCTTTCCCGCAAGCGTGCGAAGGAAGACTCCGTCCCCTTTTTCCCTATAAAAAGGGCACGCTAGCCTCAACCCAACACAACACAGCCACTATCCTAAACGGAGCCACAATGCCTGGTCCTGTCATGCACAATGAGACCACATCAACCAACCTTGGAGGTTTTGTGACCATACTCGCAAACCTCACCCGTCGTGCCTATGCGTTAGAAGAGCCCCCAGAATATGTTGTGTACCAAGGACTCATGAGCGGTGAGAGCCGTCAATTCTGGGCCACTGTACACATCTACGATAGGGGTCTAGCACCCGAACGCCCCTACCGGTTCACCGGAAGAACAACTTCCTTTGAGCCACAAGCCATCCAACTAGCTGCTCGAGAAGCTATAGTTCATCTCTGACACTTGTCGCCCAGGGTTAACTGTCGCTCGTTCCACTACTACCCCAGACGGGAAGGGTATGGTAGACCACCCCAAGTTGCCAACGGAGATCACGAAACAGATCCTGCATTGTTGCACCTAGTGCGCTACGTAAGTGCACTAGAGGAACTGTGCGATCATGTCACTATTGATCTAATCGCAGCTCGTGGAGAGCTAGTTCGTCGAGCCCCGGCAAGAGAAGAGGACGAGCCCAACACCGACAACCCCGTCGTGTTGTTTGGACAACCGATCGAGCCCCTGAGGTCTACCCCAGCCATCAGCCAAGGTGTTGCGATAACCCCTGAAGTGCTACGTCGCATATTGGGAACACACTCCAACAGAGTTGTGGCCAGCAATCCCCGAGATGGCCATCATCGCTACCCCGAGCCTGCAACCCCTCAACCCACTCCAGTTAATTCCGATGGCGAGACCCGTGGAGGAGCCTCTACATCCACAAGGCATGCACGCATGGATGTAAACGAGGTAGACTAAGTCACCCGAGTTGTAACGAGTCCCAGTGTACCCTCCCTTTGTAACCGTGTGGCCTTGTAAATAATCGTTGCTTGTTGTCATGCTTCTGTTTTAAATAGTAGCCTTGACTGAATACGCCAGTATGCAGTATAAAAATTTCTATCCCTGGTGCAGTTACCAAAAAACCTCCCCGACAACCCCCACAGTAACACGTCACTTTAGCGAAATATATGTATCTGTGGCATTGACTTCGACCCGCGGAACAAAGCTGGAAGTTTCGTTACCAGTCACCATGGTAAAAATGACCCAGCTCCGGTGCTATAAAGAGGCCACCGCGTGACCTTGCCTAACACTTCTCATCTTGAGCACCACCCTCACAACCTTTTCTTGCCATGCCCAGCCCCAGCATTTACCTGAGAACCCCAGATGCAACCCCGGGTAGTTTTGTCAAGATATTATGGGATTTTACCTGCAGTACCATGGGCGCTACCCAGCAACCCCAGTACGAGCTGTTCAAATCAAGAATCACCTCTTCCACCTCGAGATATTGGGCAGCAGTGCATATCCCTCCCGTAAACTCAGCCCAAGACCTAGCAGAGGTCTCCTTCATGGGGAAATCTATGCCAACCCCACAGATGGCCATGGAAGATGCAGCATACGAAGCGCTTGCTCGTCTTTGATTCGCGGTACCTTATGCCAGCGAACGGGGGTATTATTACTTCCCGAGCCGTGCAGCGCCCGGAGGAGTAACATCTTTTCCCGGTGGACGAATCGAGAGAGACCCCGTCCTGGCCAACCTTGTCCAGTATGTCATCGCTCAAGAGCGTTTTGCCCAACGCGTGATGGGTTATCTCCAGAGCCTCGCAGATTTAAATCCTCAGATCGCCATCGGCAGAACACTAAGGCCCGTCCAGGAGAGACACGTGCATCGACTGGTCAATCCACTTTCCTCGATAGAAGAAGAATGTGTCTCAGTACCAGAGACATTTTCTCGGGACCCCGTCCAGTTGCCATTTGCATTATAGACGTCGCTGCTACGGTTATTATTGTAGCATTTAATTATGTGATGTAACTTATGCATGGTAACCGAGTGTGCATATTGAGTAAATCTTTAGTTTCAATTAATATGAGTGATTCTGTTGCATTACTGTTTTCTCCCGCGAATGATCCGGGAACGAGATTTCTTTTCTCTGAGCCGCTACATCTGCACCTTCTCACGACATGGATTATTTTATTTCACACAGCACAACGACAGCAGACTCACAACCGGAATCACTCACATGCAGAGTTTGCAAAATCTTGCAATGGCATTACATCTGGCTAACCACTCCCCTAACAACAGTTAGCACCCGGCACACCCCACCTACTCCTCGTGATCATCGCCACCACGGAGAGCCAACACCCGAGCAGCAGCGTTGCGACGATCATCGAGGATCATCGCTCACAGGAGCACGGAGAGCCCCAGCAGTGTCGCCAGTCCTCCGCATACCAGGATCGCGAACCAGTCCGGCATCGCCTCCGCCATTAGAGCCTCACCCGAGCTTCTGTAAGCAGAATTGGAGGAAGAAGGAGGAGGAGAAGCAAGGCTAGGTGTGAGGAGAAAGAGAGAAAACACCTCGGCCGTTTTATAGCTCGAGCTCGGTGTACGGTGGGCGAAGTCCACCAACGCCGCTCGTCGCCCGATCGCCGGTGTTCGGAGTCGAATCCATGAAAGCAAAGGCCGAAAGACGCTGGCCCATGAGGTGAGTGCACGCTGCTCGGCAATTAGCACGCCACAAGACTACCAAGGTAAGGCCTAGATGCCCTACGCGCTAGACGCCGCCGGTGGAGAAAGCGGAAAGCGCAAGGAGAGAGAAGAAGAAGAGCGAGGGAGAAGAAGAGGGCTGATGTGGGCCCGGGTCCACTGTCACCAGAGAGAGCATCTTGTTTCTGCACGACTAGCGATATTTAAATTTAGAATTTGTTCTAAATTTATATCCATTGTAGAGATCTGTCGTCTTTGTCCCGAACCGTAGATTTTTTCATGCAGCGCCAATTTTCCCACTGTGGTTTTACACCACTTATTGCCCTCTCACTGGAGCCACATTTTATTGCATATAATTTTCTTAAAACAGCTTTTAACAAATCTCGAGGACGAGATTTTTCTTAAGGGGGGTAGTATTGTGACACCCCAAAATTTTGGCCTTGTTTTAATGGATTAAAATTTTTGCTAGGATTTAAAACCTTGATTTTCTGAGCTCCCTTTTGTTTTTTAATCATTTTTTTCTTTGTTGTGATGGAGTTTCTCACAGAGTGAAAGCCTTTTTATTTGTTAATTGACCTGTTTAACCACTCAAGAAAAAAATTTCTTATATTAGTAGAACTAATTAAGTTGCTTGATTTTTATTTTCTTGAAAATGGTTTTTCAAGGTTAAAATGGCCATATTTGAACTACAACCATTTGATAAATTCACTTAAAATTCCAACCAAAATTTGGAGATGTCTGGTGATGTATTTAAACCACTTTTATGCAAATACATCTTCTGTCCTTTGAATATTTTGAGCTGTACACCCAATTTTCTTCTCTGATCTAGAGAGCAATTTTGCACTACAACCCTTTTAAATATTTCTTTCTAGCCTCCACCAAAATTATGGGATGTTAGTAGTATCATATGATTCAACTTTATGCAAAAACCCAGTGTTGTTCTTTGAAAATTTTGAGTGAACCAACCTCCTTTTCATTCTGGTCCAGTCTTGTGATTTCTACTGCAACCCCATTTATTTTTGCTCCAATGACCTTGTGCTTTCTCCTACTTATAGTCCTCTCTTCTAAACCCCTAAGTCCAAGAGCATGCAACCTTTGGATCACTTGTGGTTCATGTAACCATGCCCTTTCCTTTTTGTCCAAAATTGGAGTTCAGCAAAACTTGCACTAGCAAGTTTCTCATTTTGTCCAAATGACCTCACCACTCTCTCTTGCATCTAAGGACACACTGATCTGGAGAATTTGACCACTCCAAGAAATGCCTAAGTGCCCTTGGCATTTTGTCAAACACCTTATGGGCATGATCTATTTTGACATGGCTTTTGCCATTGCACTATGAGCTTGCACCTCTGATCAATCTACCATGTCCAATAGACTCCCGACTACCCATAACTTAGATCTGCTAAGTCCCAGCCTCACCCGAGACCTCTATCACGCCCTGGCTTTTCGTCGAACAGGTCCCGTGCATGCACTGGGCGCGCCCAGAGCGCGCCAATTGCAGCCGCGCACTCGAGCCGCCGCGTCGCACCCTGCCTTGGCCCGCACTGCAGAACCTTGCCACGCACCCCCGCCTCGCCACTACACGCCAGCCCGCCCTGGCACCCTACAGCGCCACCGCCAGAGCACTTTGGCGGCACACCGGCGTCGGCAGTGCGCCTCTGCCACGGGCAGCGCCACCCAAGCCACCCCGCCTCGCCACCTGCCCCTTGGAGCTAAGCAAGCTCATCCACAAGGGTGTCGCCTAGCTCTCGTCGTCGCCACGCCACCCTGAAGCTACAGAACGTCGGTTCGTCGGAGAGCTTATCCATGGCCGCCGCGGAACCGCCTTGCCTCGCCTATAAAATGAGGACCGAGCTCATCTGGGCACGCAGGCGACCTCAAGTCATCCCCCTAGGGCCTCCTGTTGCAGCCAGACGACCCGGGGCAGCCCCCTTCCCCATCTCCGGCAACCACTGCCGCCGCCATGGCCCAACTCTCCCAGCGCCACCCGGGGCCTCTCCATACCATTTCTCTTCAACAAGAACACCTTCTCCCTCCCGTGAACCTTTCCCACTACTCGATTTCGATCGGGGCTCACCGCGGGAGAAATTTCACTCTGCCCCCGAAGCCTCCTCCTTGTGGCTTCGCCGCGGCAGCTCCCTTCGTCCCCATCGGCCTGGCGACCACCGGGAGGACCGCCCTGGAGTGGCGGATCCATCCCCACCCTCGGGGCCCCGCGAGGAGCCGCCAGTCGCCGGCAACGATCGCCGGAGCTCCGCCTCTGCTCGGGCCAGAGGAAGGAGGGGGAAAAGAAGAATAGTCAAACCTGACTAGTGGCCCCCCTAGACCCACTGTCAGTGACACACCGCGCCATCCACATGTTTAAGTGAAGGCGTAATCCACCCCAGTACGTTTCCCCGCTCTGAAAGTGTATTCCCCTCTGAAACGTTTTTCTTTTTCTGTTTTATTTAAATCAGTTTTGACCAGAACTTTGACTGACTATATCTTTTTAAATATAACTCCAATTGAATTAATTCTTTTTCCTACATCTCTCAAATATTGTCTAGTTTATTTTAAGCTTTATTTGAAAATTTTCCAAACAACGTTTTTGGTGTTGTTTTTGAAATATGTGTTATTTGCATATTTTTGAAAATAGGATTTCGGAGAGAGGGAAGGAAACCTGCAAAAAAAAAATCTTGGAGTGCACCTTGCCTTTCCACACCATGAAGGCAAGCATTCTGAACCCTGGAATAATATCTTTGGTGCGTTAGTTGACACGTTTATAACACCACCTTAATTCGGAGTGTTGTTATTCCATGTGATATGATCATTTGCATGGATGCATTATTGTGATTTCCTTGCTATTGGAAATGAGCATACTCGTGTGACGGCAATCATCCTCATGTGCCTTACATGCATGCCGGTAAGGAATCCGGGAAAGCCTCCGCCTTGGGTAGGTGTGAGCTTGTTGACGGTCTCCGTCGGAACGGTTATATCCGGTATGGCATGGTAAGGTATAATGGGTGGTGATTTGTTGGTTGAAGTATCTTTGTTGTGCTAACCATGCAGGGAACATTGATAAGCCTCCTGAGTTGGCCATAGATCGAGTCTTGTTCCGGTAACCCCCATACTTGTTCCGTACTGCCACTGGTCCCTACCGTAGGTGGGGTATGGTTCAGTAAGTTGTTAACCCTTGTCTTGGCACACACCGTACAGAGAGGCCATGGTGGAAGATACCGGCTGCATCCGGTAGGCATGCCACCTGGTCCGGGGGCATGGGTGTATCCGGTTGGGACCGAGAGGGGGATACCCCTTAGAGCGCGCAATAGAAATTTGATCCCATGCTACGCGAGGTTGTAGCCTCCCCACTTAGAGTTTGCTTGACGGGTGTCGTGGGTGATTCTAGACACCGGTGAGTTAAGCTGGTGTGTGCAAGTCGAGTGTTTTCAATTAAAAGACCATAGACGGAATTAGTCCCGACGGACTGAAGGATCCGTTACTTGTGGGTAAAGAGTACATCCTCTGCAGAGATTAAACCTATTCGAATAGCCGTGTCCATGGTTAAGGACTACAGTCTGGGATGGGTCAAGTGTCGGTCTTAGAGTCGGTCTTCGGAGGAGAAACTGTTATACTAGAACTGAAACCACATTTTGAGACATGTGGTGATTATGATTATTATTTTGGGGACTAACCCGTATATTAATGGTATTATCGAATATCCCTGGGATGGTTCTACCTCCTGGATATTCACTGTGATTACTTTATCAGCCCTTTATGTGGCGTCGCTCAGACGCCCGACTGTGGCCTGTTTGTTGCTTCATTCTCTTATAAGCCCATTCTGTGGTGTCGCTCAAACGACCGACTGTGGCATTTCTTTTAAAGCCCTTTCTGTGGTGTCGCTCAGACGCCCGACTGTGGCATTTCTTTGAAAGCCCTTTCTGTGGTGTTGCTCAGACGCCCGACTGTGGCATTTCTTTTAAAGCCCTTTCTGTGGTGTCGCTCAGACGCCCGGGCATTTCTTTAAAAGCGCTTTCTGTGGCGTCTCTCAGACGCCCGACTGTGGCATTTCTTTTAAAAGCCCTTTCTGTGGTGTCGCTAAGACGCCCGACTGTGGCATGCTTGTTGATTATTTAACAATTTTTAATACTACTATGTTATTACTTATTCATAAATAACATGCTTGCATGCATCAGAGTTTTATTTATCTTTTGTGAACTAACGTCACGAGCATAAAATATTTTTAGCGTATCATTGTGATATTATTCCTATGTTCATAATGTTTGCGAGTACATTCAAAGTACTCACTGGCTTGTCCCTGGCTATTGTCTTGGCCAGATATCGGCTTGCAGAGGAGCGTTGCGACGTCAACCCCGGAAACTAGGCAACGATGGTAGCAGCCCCGCGAAGATAGGAGTTAACCTGGTCAGCTGTTCATGTGGGAAATGGAGCCCCATACTCGGATAATCCACATACCGCTTCCGCCATCAACCACTAGAAACCATTTGTTGTAGTCATGGGCCACCATGGTCTTGGACTACCTTTTTTGTACTCTTTCTTGGAATTTCTGTATCAAGTTGATGCCTCATCAGCTAACAGTAATCCTGGGGCTGATGAGCTCGACGGCCATTTTTCTAGAAATTAATGCCCAGAAAACCGGTCGCTACAGACTTGGTATCAGAGCCAGGCTGACCATAGGCTAATCCTATCTTAGCCAGGTCAATAAACCTAGGCAAACCAACCCACCGAGCCTAAACCAAACCCCAGCCAAGCTTCTCCTGCAAGATAGCCCCACAGTGACCCGACACCGTTTGGCAGTCGGTGCCCAACCTACCAACCTAGCCGTCGATCACGCGCCAGTGACCGGCCCCCCAGATGGTCCTTTCCCGCAAGCGTGCGAAGGAAGACTCTGTCCCCTTTTTCCCTATAAAAAGGGCACGCTAGCCTCAACCCAGCACAACACAGCCGCTATCCTAAACCGAGCCACAATGTCTGGTCCTGTCATGCACAATGAGACCACAACAACCAACCTTGGAGGTTTTGTGACCATACTCGCAAACTTCACCCGTCGTGCCTATGCGTTAGAAGAGCCCCCAGAATATGTTGTGTACCAAGGACCCATGAGCGGTGAGAGCCGTCAATTATGGGCCACTGTACACATCTACGGTAGGGGTCTAGCACCCGAACGCCCCTACCGGTTCACCGGAAGAACAACTTCCTTTGAGCCACAAGCCATCCAACTAGCTGCTCGAGAAGCTATAGTTCATCTCCGGCACTTGTCGCCCAGGGTTAACTGTCGCTCGTTCCACTACTACCACAGACGGGAAGGGTATGGTAGACCACCCCAAGTTGCCAACGGAGATCACGAAACAGATCCTGCATTGTTGCACCTAGTGTGCTACGTAAGTGCACTAGAGGAACTGTGCGATCAGGTCACTATTGATCTAATCGCAGCTCGTGGAGAGCTAGTTCGTCGAGCCCCGGCAAGACAAGAGGACGAGCCCAACACCGACAACCCCGTCGTGCTGTTCGGACAATCGATCGAGCCCCTGAGGTCTACCCCAGCCATCGGCCAAGGTGTTGCGATAACCCCAGAAGTGCTACGTCGCATATTGGGAACACACTCCAACGGAGTTGTGGCCAGCAATCCCCGAGATGTCCATCATCGCTACCCCGAGCCTGCAGCCCCTCAACCCACTCTAGTTAATTCCGATGGCGAGACCCGTGGAGGAGCCTCTACATCCACAAGGCACGCACGCATGGATGTAAACGAGGTAGACTAAGTCACCCGAGTTGTAACGAGTCCCAGTGTACCCTCGCTTTGTAACCGTGTGGCCTTGTAAATAATCGTTGCTTGTTGTCATGCTTCTGTTTTAAATAGTAGCCTTGACTGAATACGCCAGTATGCAGTATAAAAATTTCTATCCCTGGCGCAGTTACCAAAAAACCTCCCCGACAACCCCCACAGTGACACGTCACTTTAGCGAAATATATGTATCTGTGGCATTGACTTCGACCCGCAAAACAAAGCTGGAAGTTTCGTTACCAATCACCATGGTAAAAATGACCCAGCTCCGGTGCTATAAAGAGGCCACCGCGTGACCTTGCCTAACACTTCTCATCTTGAGCACCACCCTCACAACCTTTTCTTGCCATGCCGAGCCCCGGCATTTACCTGAGAACCCCAGATGCAACCCCGGGTAGTTTTTTCAAGATATTGTGGGATTTTACCTGCAGTACCATGGGCGCTACCCAGCCACCCCAGTACGAGCTGTTCAAATCAAGAATCACCTCTTCCACCTCGAGATATTGGGCAGCAGTGCATATCCCTCCCGTAAACTCAGCCCAAGACCCAACAGAGGTCTCCTTCATGGGGAAATCTATGCCAACCCCACAGATGGTCGTGGAAGCTACGACATACGAAGCGCTTGCTCGTCTTCGATTCGCGGTACCTTATGCCAGCGAACGGGGGTATTATTACTTCCCGGGCCGTGCAGCGCCCGGAGGAGTAACATCTTTTCCCGGTGGACGAATCGAGAGAGACCCCGTCCTGGCCAACCTTGTCCAGTATGTCATCGCTCAAGAGCATTTTGCCCAACGTGTGATGGGTTATCTCCAGAGCCTCGCAGATTTAAATCCTCAGATCGCCATCAGCAGAACACTAAGGCCCGACCAGGAGAGACACGTGCATCGACTGGTCAATCCACTTTCCTCGATAGAAGAAGAATGTGTCTCAGTACCAGAGACATTTTCTCGGGACCCCGTCCAGTTGCCATTTGCATTATAGACGTCGCTGCTACGGTTATTATTGCAGAATTTAATTATGTGATGTAACTTATGCGTGGTAACCGAGTGTGCGCATTGAGTAAATCTTTAGTTTCAATTAATGTGAGTGATTCTGTTGCATTACTGTTTTCTCCCACGAATGATCCAGGAATGAGATTTCTTTTCTCTGAGCCGCTACATCTGCACCTTCTCACGACATGGATTATTTTATTTCACACAGCACAACGACAGCAGACTCACAACCGCAATCACTCACATGCACAGTTTGCAAAATCTGGCAACGGCATTACATCTGGCTAACCACTCCCCTAACAACAGTTAGCACCCGGCACACCCCACCTACTCCTCGTGATCATCGCCACCGCGGAGAGCCAACACCCGAGCAGCAGCGTCGTGACGATCATCGAGGATCATCGCACACAGGAGCATGGAGAGCCCCAGCAGTGTCGCCAGTCCTCCGCATACCAGGATCGCGAACCAGTCCGGCATCGCCTCCGCCATTAGAGCCTCACCCGAGCTTCTGTAAGCAGAAATGGAGGAAGAAGGAGGAGGAGAAGCAAGGCCAGGTGTGAGGAGAAAGAGAGAAAACACCTCGGCCGTTTTATAGCTCGAGCTCGTGTACGGTGGGCGAAGTCCACCAACGCCGCTCGTCGCCCGATCGCCGGTGTTCGGAGTCGAATCCGCGAGCAGTGCCGACAGCACGCTAGCCCGCGAGGTGAGTGCACGCTACTCCGGCAGCTAGCACGCCGCGCACTACCATGGTACGGCCTAGATGCCCTACGTGCTAGACGTCGCCGGTGGAGAAAGCGCGGGAAAGCGCGCGGGAGAGAGGAAGAAGAAGAGCCAGAGGGAGAAGAAGAGGCTGACTGTGGGCCCCGGGTCCACCTGTCAGCCAGAGAGAGCATTGTGCTCTCGGGTACGACCAGCGTATATTTAAATTTAGAATTTGTTCTAAATTTATATCCAGTGTAGAGATCTCTCGTCTTTGTCCCGAACCGTAGATTTTTCCATGCAGCGCCAATTTCCCCACTGTGGTTTTACACCACTTATTGCCCTCTCACTGTAGCCACATTTTATTGCATATAATTTTCTTAAAACAGCTTTTAACAAATCTCGAGGACGAGATTTTTCTTAAGGGGGGTAGTATTGTGACACCCCAAAATTTTGGCCTTCTTTTAATGGATTAAATTTTTTGCCAGGATTTAAAACCTTGATTTTCTGGGCTCCCTTTTGATTTTTAATCATTTTTTCTTTGTTGTGATGGAGTTTCTCCCAGAGTGAAAGCCTTTTTATTTGTTATTTGACCTGTTTAACCACTCAAGAAAAACTTTTCTTATATTAGTGGAACTAATTAAGTTGCTTGATTTTTATTTTCTTGAAAATGGTTTTTCAAGGTTAAAATGGCCATATTTGAACTACAACCATTTGATAAATTCACTTAAAATTCCAACCAAAATTTGGAGATGTCTGGTGATGTATTTAAACCACTTTTATGCAAAGACATCTTCTGTCCTTTGAATATTTTGAGCTCTACACCCAATTTTCTTCTCTGATCCAGAGAGCAATTTTGCACTACAACCCTTTTAAATATTTCTTTCTAGCCTCCACCAAAATTATGGGATGTTAGTAGTATCATATGATTCAACTTTATGCAAAAACCCAGTGTTGTTCTTTGAAAATTTTGAGTGAACCAACCTCTTTTTCATTCTGGTCCAGTCTTGTGATTTCTACTGCAACCCCATTTTTTTTTGCTCCAATGACCTTGTGCTTTCTCCTGCTTATAGTCCTCTCTTCTAAACCCCTAAGTCCAAGAGCATGCAACCTTTGGATCACATTTGGTTCATGTAACCATGCCCTTTCCTTTGTGTCCAAAATTGGAGTTCAGCAAAACTTGCAGTAGCAAGTTTCTCCTTTTGTCCAAATGACCTCACCACTCTCTCTTGCATCTAAGGAGACACTGATCTGGAGAATTTGGCCACTCCAAGAAATGCCTAAGTGCCCTTGGCATTTTGTCAAACACCTTATGGGCATGATCTATTTTGACATGGCTTTTGCCATTGCACTATGAGCTTGCACCTCTGATCAATCTACCATGTCCAATAGACTCCCCGCTACCCATAACTTAGATCTGCTAAGTCCCAGCCTCACCCGAGACCTCTATCACGCCCTGGCTTTTCGTCGAACAGGTCCCGTACGTGCACTGGGCGCGCCCAGAGCGCGCCAATTGCAGCCGCGCACTCGAGCCGCCGCGTCGCACCCTGCCTTGGCCCGCACTGCAGAACCTTGCCACGCACCCCCGCCTCGCCCACTACTAGAAAAAGGGCTACTAATGGCGCACCTAATTTGGCCATTAATGGCGCATTAGTGGTGCGCCATTACTAGCACGCCATTAGTAATATTTACTAATGGCGCACCACTGGTGCGCCATTAGTATCTGGTATACTAATGGCGCACCCACGGTGCGCCATTAGTATAGGGCACGGTGCGCCATTAGTATGCCTCCCAGGGGCCATGTATAGCCAGGTGCTTTGGCATACTAATGGCGCACCACAAAGTGATGCGCCATTAGTAACCTCGGCATACTAATGGCGCACTGATTAAAGATGCGCCATTAGTATCCTCTGGAATACTAATGGCGCACTATTATGTGATGCGCCATTAGTATGAATATTAGGTTTTTTTTAATTTTTTAATTTTCTGTTTTTTTGCACAGGTTACAAAATGTATAATTGAACAAAATATAGACAGCACATATCAACAACAGATTCATCGAATACAATAGAAGATTATTTTCTGAATACAATTCATCATATTAGTCTCCGAATACAATTCATCATATTAGTCTCCGAATTCAAAAGACCGAACAAAGATAGAACATTATATTACAAGTCTCGAGACCGCGAGTAGCGAGTTTGTCTTCACATTACAAGTCGATATCGATCATCTAAACTACCATCACATAGAAGAGAGCTGCGGTCATCACGATGAAACTCGTCTTCATCCGGTTCCTCCAACGCTCCCTCCCCTCTCGCGCTAGATAGCGGGCGTATCTAGATTCGGCCTCGGCCCTAGTGGTGTACCCTTTGTAACTGTTACCGCTGAATTGGTGAACCTGTCTCCGACACTCCTCCCGACCGTCAGAGACTCCGGGAACCTTACCCTTGTACACGACATACGACGGCATCGCTATGCACTAGCGAAACGAAACGTTAGTACCAATTCACAGACAATACATAAGCAATATATAAGTATGCAACAGAACAATCGGAAGAGAAAAGCAAGACATTAATAGCATCGATTACATCTAAGTTGAACGACTCTCGAAATCAAAGAGACATACTACAAGTTCATTAAAGATTAATTACAACATGAGCCAATCGATGTTTCAGAACTAGACACAGCATCACTGCTTTCAACTCGACTCAAGGGACCGGAGCATGGATGAAGCCGCCGTCTATCGTGGGAGTCATGAAATTACGGGCGTAGTCAGCCTGCATTTGTAGCACTCCGTCTATCTCACTGTTGGACGGTTGATTTCTGAGGTAGAACTGCCCTGAGGTACGAAGGACATCTTGATGGATGATTTCCGCAAACTCCGACTGGATGTGAAAGAATTCTTGTCTGATGTCCGCGTCCTGGATTGCCGACATGCTCGCGGCCCAATCTTTGAGTTTACTCGGTAGCAGAAGTTGATGATGGTCCCGTACGATCGCCCGCATGTGATGGATGGCGTAGTAGGCACCCTTCTGACCGCCAGGCGGCTGCTCGACGCAGCAAAACGTCGTATTGTGGGAGAACACGTGCTTGCCGTACTTACGAATAGGCCTGTTGAAGGTGCCTCCAGATTGGGCGTAGCCGGGGAGAACATCATCAAGAACCTTCTTGACATTTGTGTAGTCTACGTTCGATCGACGGTCCGGTCGAAATCGTGGCCATGGAATATTTGGGGCTTAGGAGGATGAGCGTGCAATGTGTGTCACCGCAGAAAACACAGAATGTTAAAAGAAAAGCGATCAAAATCTAAGAATTCAGTATGTTACGGGCGGTTGAGGGAGGACTTACTCGGAAAGTAAGGCACGAGGAAGTTATCCTTATCTGGGTTTGCGAATGGCGCCTTCGAGGTAAGAACTCGCGACTTGTCGGTCCCCAGCGCTGCCCAAGATCTTGGCACGCATGTAGAAGGGGTCGACTATCATGATGTCTCGGGTCTTGTCGCGAATGATCCGCATCTCCATACTCAGCGAAAATAGCCGAACGAAGGTGTAGTGCAGCGGATGAAGCTTCAACATAGCGTGGATGTCATCAAACCGCAGGACGATCGTACCCCCGATGGAGTTATCCACAAAGCCCTTGCCCTCTGGCACCTTGGCCACGAAAACTGGGTATGCCACATCCTTCTCTCTGAGACGCCGCTTCTCCAAAGAAAGAACACTGTCATGCAGACTCCGCATAGCACCGGCTGCAACATCGAGCATATTTCTCGGTAGCATCGGCCTACCCGCCACATGGACCCTCCTCATTAAATCCTCAGGTGAAGGTGGCCCATCCTGAGCACGGATCGTACTCGGTGCCGGCTGGCCCGCACCCTTGTTAGTCTTTCTTTTGCGTGCCTTCTTCTTCTCCTGTAATGGGACCGAGTTCTGCTCACAGACCGCCTTCTTGAGTGTGTTGGGGCTGAGAATATTTTGCACCTCGCCTATCTGAGGCTCGGTGAAGTCGGCAGCTGGAGGCGTCTTCTGAGAGCTGAGCGGCGACGGCGCTGTTGCAACTTGGCTTCTCCAGCGGTACCAGCTAGATCGCGCCGTCTTTTGTTGGGTTGGGTTCTTGAGAAGGAGGCCCCATGAAGTCGCCACCGCACCCATGATCGGCAAAGTCTTGATCGGCGTTGCGAATGTATCGTCGTCTTCATCGTTCGATCACGTGCCATATGCATGTTTGGATCCAGTGGCATAGGGATGTCCGGCACCGTTGCGGCGGTCTTGCCATGGGGCCGACTTGGCGCCGGCACGACTGGCGGTGTTGTCTTTGGGGTGGTGTCCCCCGCCCCCAAACGAATCTGGATCTTCGGCCAAAGCAGGGGCCAGCCGATCAGGCAGGCGCTGAGGGTCATCACGTCATCATCGTCGGCCCCGACGGCTCTAATCGGAGGTAGCAACTCGTTGCAGCCTGGCAGCACCCGAACCAGTTGAACCCTAAACAAGTTGGGTGGCATCTGGGTACCGTGGAACAAGGGGTTGCCCAGTTGAACGATTTTGCCCTTGGCGACATCGACCAACTCGTTGTTCACGAAGTGCAGGAGAGTGCACGAACGTCGGCGGCGCCTGCGAAAACATGTAGGGCGCCGGGATGCCCATCAAAGGCAAGGAGATGAAGTCCTCGGCGAGAGGCTTAATTAGTTACCGTGATGATGGCGTCGAGCTCGGCTAATGTCGAGGCACCGCCAACGGCGGGCGTGCAGTTGACGGAGGGGCCGCTTGCTGCAGAGGTGCCGGCCGGCGTACACACGGGTGCATTAAGCTCTCGTGCCGGCATCGGTGATACCAATGCCGCCTCTGCCGGAGACACCAATGGCCCCGGCATCGCGTTCTGCGAGTTGCTGGCCGTGAAGCTAGGAATCGGGGGCGGCCCCTGTTGGCCGCCCGCAATCCACGCACTCAACCCCGAGATCAAGGTAGGCACAATGGCGGTGATCGTCGCTCCGAGTTGTTGTTGCACTTGCTCATGGACAATCTCCGGAATCCGCGCCACCTGTGCCTTGAGTTCTTGAACCTCGCGCGCCTGGCTTTCCGAGCTGGTCTTTTTCTCCTTTCGCCCACCAGTGTTATAGTATGACCCCCATTTTGTCGACAAGCCTTTGCCGGCCACACGACCAGCTGACGTCGGCTTACTGAGCTTATCCTCGTTCTTCATTACATTCAACGCCCTATTTAGAGTGGTGTCCCAAGGGTTGCTCTTAGTCGACCCCGCGCTACTGCTTTCAGTCGCCTGCGGAAGGAATGTGAACCATTTAGAAATTTGGCTTCATTAATTAGAATGCAACCATATGGAGCTAATTACGCGGGGGTGTATTCCTTACCAGAACAAGCTCAAGCGCCCTGGTCTTCGGATCCGTGGTAAGCTCCTTTGTTTTCGGGTCCTTCTTGTACCGGGCCCTGACATAGTTCTTGGTCTGCTTGTCACCGTATTTATCGAAGAGGGGCGGTAGGCCTTGCTCAGCACGGTCCGCCTCCTCCTTGTCCCATATAGGCTCCGCCACTCTGTAACCGTCGGGACCGAGTGTGTGTTCCCCTAAGTTCAGCTCCCGCATTTCTTTCCCCCACTTACTTGATTCGGAGTGTGCGGTGCTCGAGCAATTGATCTTGAAGTCGTTGTAGTCATCTTCGGTGATCGAAGGATTTTTCTCCTTGATCTTCTCATAACTCTCACCTTTCTCGATCATTCTCTTCACATTGCTTTTCCAAGTAGACAGGGCCTTGCTCATCTTCGTGAGGGCAGCATTGTTCACTTTATTCCCTTTGAGGCTTGTGTTTTCAAATTCAGCGGGGAACTTGTATCGTTCGTGCAGCTTCGTGAAGAGGAGGTTGCGCAAATTCCCTCGGTCAGGATGCCTCAGGTTCTCGGTGTTGATCGAGACGGTGCTCCGGAGAATGCACCCGAGCTGAAGCGAGTACCCCTTGACTATTCGCTCGGGCGCTGTTGGATTCCCGTCGGAGTCCACTTCAGTAACTTCCTCCTTGAGGGTGCGGAGCACGATCGGGCGCCGGTCCTTCCGTTGCCTCTTCTGGCTGCCATCTGTGCGTGCGCCGCCATCATCAGTGGTGGCATCCTCGTCGGCTCCATCAGTGGTGGCATCAGTGGGGTCATCCTCGGTGGCACCATCAGTGGTCTCAGGATTGGTGGGGAAGGCGGTGTCCTCATACAAGTGAGGTTGTTCCTCCATCTCCTGGGACAGCTCCCAGAATGCCTTGCCGCCCGAACCCCCTGCCTCATCGTTGTGGGCCATGTTTCTCTCTAAATAGAAACAAAGTTTGGTCAAAAAGTTGTTTATTGTCAAGGAACAAGATCATGGTCTCATCATTTAGGGTTTGTCGTCACCGAGGCATCCTAAAATCTAAGCTTTTATCATTGAGGGTTTTTCGACGCCGAGGCACCCTAAAAGCCATGCATTAGTCACAAGTACGCCGGGGCACTTGATCCTGCTTAATTAACTACTAAGATACCCCGGCCCATGCATTAGTCACAAGTACCCCATATGTCCTATTTTTAGCAAAGTCATGCTAAAATTCACGGAAAATTTCAGCATGACCTTTGCTGAAAATAGGACATATGGAGTACCCGAATTTGCCGGAACGGAAGTTAATCGACATTCCGGCAAACTCAAGGGCCTCTCGGGGTACCTGCAAAATCATTATCCCCGCGTAATGAAGTCGCCAATGGGTCATTTCAGAAGATCACAAGTAGCATCATCGCAAGTACAGCAGCAGCAGTGAATACAGGTATAACAACAGCAGCATCAAGTTTATTCTTCTTCTTCATAAACACTAATTGTCTAATTGAGCAATACAGCGACAGTGTGAACAAATAAAAACACAAACTACACCTACATATTTGGGTACCTCTATGGTACTAACATGCCATGCTCTGCCTAGAGCTACTGCAGCACGATGAACCCCTCAAATAGTATACTATGAAAACCCAGCGACCATATAAACATCTAAATTTATATATACTGAGCATTCATGGTAGTTCTAGCTACAACATCAAAATCAAGGAGAGATAGGTCAGATTACACAAATAGGTTCCATATTCTGAGAGAAAAGAACAAGTGATAAAATGTATAGCTGGAGCTTTTAAGAAAAAGTTGCAGAAGCTTGTAAAACTATACTTTGAATTTGAAGCTTTTAAGAAGAAGAAAATCCAGTCGGATAACTGTAAGGTAATGATGTTCAGAAGATGGCATATAATGATTTCCTCCTTAAATCACTACACTGTTGACTGTTCATTCACCAAATTTACCATACAAAATTGACTCTACTCCATGCTTGAGAACTTTCTTCTGCACTGTCAGACACGAGGAGCGTAAAACCCTTTGATATAATTCGAACCAAGTGACAAACTGACACCACATGATTGGGGAACACCCAGAACAAATCCAGTCACCAGTACATGGTACATTGGCTGTTTGTCGTTCAGCAAAGAGATATCTTCAGAAAAAAATGGATGAGCTAGCTAGTCACTAACAAATTGAATTTCATCAACTTGCAATACAAGGCTCAAGCAATGGGCCAGGCGTCTTCTAACTATACCAGAAACTTGTTTTGGTCCAAAATGTCTTTTATACTACTCTATAAGTAACAAGCAATACTTTCACCACTATTTTAATGGTAACATGCTAGTAAAAATAAAAATATGGCATTATTCAGGAAAGGTAGTTTTTATAGTAAATCGAGTCATTTTTTATCATGTGTTTTGTATGAAGTATTAAACATCAATAGTGGCCAAAACTAAAGAAGAAACTCCACACAAAGCATACTACGTATAGTTTTGAGCTGCCAAATTATAATAGTGGCTAATAGCCAATTACATATTTACGCAAGTTTGTCAGACACCAAATGACCTGCTGGGAACGTCCCTGGTGAACTCACAGAGAGTTGGCAAGCTGATTGTAACCCTGTCTGATCATTTTTATGATCTTAATCCTCAAAAAAGAAAGTCTATGAATAAAAAAAAGGTACCAGGGTACATGTACTCATATTCCCCTGATAATCACTACTCTCTAAAAGGAACAGCAGTGTTCCTTCCTTCTGATGATGTTAGTCCAATACAAAGTAGTAGTGGGTGTGTTGACTGAATATCCATGTATTAAAAGTGCACGGGTGGTAGTATTGAAGTGTTGAGCATCACCTCGCGGGCCGAGGGTGACGCCGACGGCGTTGGCGAGCTTCTCGACGCCGGCCTGGGTGCGGGGAAGGGTGGGGTCGGAGGCCACGTCCTGCAGGATCTGCGTGCGCTCCCCAGCCTCGTGGTGCACGATGTTGCGGTAGACGCAGTTGTCGCCGGCCACCTCCTGAACCAAGCAAGCAGGCATGAATTGGTGAAACATTCTTCTTCTATTTACCAAGTTAGGCAAACAACAAAAATGTTAGGCAATGTAAGAAAATAATAGCAGACAGGAACCAGTGACTGACAAAGCCACTGATTGTTGTCATAATTATGTACATGTCCTCACTGCGCATCTGCTATGCCAATATTATGGGGTTATAAATGCCCTTCATTGTAGTGGTGACCCTCCACTAAACTCAGATGCGTGACTTCATTGCAGGATGTCTCAGAAAGAAAAACCAGATTTGCATCAAACTATCCCCCTACTTATCTATTTGAGAAGATAGAGAGCAATGTCATAAATATGGGCTTCCAAGTACAGAAGAACAATGGCAAGGTTAGAGACCTCAGATGTGTCTATGGACTAATAACTGCATGATGTTACAACTCATTGTTTCAATGGAGTGTGTACAAACTTTGTTTTCTTCAGTCAGTGATGTTGACAACTATATTATCATGTTCTACAGCTAAAAGTGATCCAAGAGCGCAAGGGACCAACAAATCCAAGAGGGCATGGATCATTATTAATTTCTGCTGAGGTACTTTTATCATATTGAATATGTCACAGTTAAAAATACAGATTAATGCAAAAAAAAAGTAACTATCCAATACAGCTTCCATTTCATGGTGCATTGTGTTCCTATTAGACAGCATTGCTGCATCTTAACATAGTTGCGCTATGATTCCAGGTGTTTGAGATTAATGAATCTCTTTATGTTGTTCTTCTGTACTTGGGGGCCGCGATTTGGGGGCCGGACGGACGAAAACCCTAGCTAGGATTTGGGGGCCGCGAAGACAGGAATCGCGGCATGGCATTGCGGAAGGGGGCGAGAGAGGGAAGGGTGGGGGTACCTAGTGCTCGCAGTTGCGGCAGGCGACGTTAAGCGGCGTCAGGCGTCGGGCGGCGTCAGGCGGCGTCTGGGCAGCGGCGGGCAGCGTCGTCAAGCGTCGGGCAGCGTCGGGCGGTGTCGAGGCGTCCAGGCTGACATCAGGCGAGGCGGCGGGGCAGCGGCGTCGGGATCGAGAGGAGAGGGGAAGGGGATCGGGGGCGAGGGCGAGGGAGAGAGAGGGGATCGATAGGTTTGGGCCGGCCGGGACGAAGTAGGGGCGGCACAATACTAATGGCGCACCACCCCTCGGTGCGCCATAAGTACATACATGCTAATGGTGCACCTCACCCTGGTGTGCCATTAGTATTTTTTTTTTCCTGCTCGAGCCAACAGGTTATCTACAACCTGACCTGATAGACATCAAGTCTTCCCTACTAGCTCGACTGGTCAACAGCTAGTTCTCACACCAGGAGGTCCTGGGTTCGATTCCCAGGCTCCACAATTTTTTTATGCATTTAAAATGCTATTTCATACTTATTTGGGTTTAAATATGTTCAAACTTGTTTAAATCATAACAGTAATATTTTTTTTATAAGACGGTAATAATTTTTTAAAAAATATCATCAAACAGTAATGCCGGTGGAGCGGGGAGGTGCGGGAAGTGCGGGGGTCGGTGTGCGGCGGTTGAGTAGGGGAGGGGTGCGGGGGGTCGGCGGCGGCGGTTGAGTAGGGGAGTCGAGGGTGCAGGCGGTCGGCGGCGGCCGGTGGACCGGATCTGGCGAGGTGGGATAGCGATCGAGATGGAGGGGGATTGAGATTGAGTGTCCATGAAATTAAAAAATATTCATGATAGTTCAAAAAGTGCCCATGAAATACAATCGAGAAATGAAGTCTACGATTTAAATACAATCGATCTTAGCTAGCTATCTGTTCACAATCTTCTTGCCCTTCTTTTTCGCAAATGGAGTTCTTCTGTGGAACGGACGTCCTTTAGGTAGGGTGGTCCTGCTTCTTCTTGTGGTGTATGCTGCTACTTCATCATCGTCGTCATGTTCGATCCTCGAGTCGCCGTACTTGTCGAAGTCTTGCTCATTGGCTACTCCATCCATTCCGATGATCTTCCTTTGCCTCTCCTCACGACAACACGACCGGGCTTTGGCGGTCGGTAATGAAGAAGCATTGGTCCACTTGGGAAGCCAGTACCCATGGCTCATTTTTCGGTGACGTTTGCGCCCATGATCTTGATTTAACCGGGTATAACCATGGTGGTGAAATACCGGTCTTCTTTTATGACGCTCTTGGCCCATCGACTCGGAACATCGGGACCTTCTCTCAACAGTAGCTCAGCTCCCAGATCTCCTCGATCCTTCCGTAGTATCTGTCCTTGTCGTTGCGGTGTAGGATTCCATCGTTAACCGGAGTTCGATAACCGTCGCTCTTCATGTCCTTGGCCTCGGTGTAGAATGTGTAGCCGTTGATATAAATGACGCCTCATAGGTCATCAGGTTGTGCTCGGCGCCCTGTGACAAGGAGAATATGAGTTGTTCTTCCGCGGAAGAATCCTCATGTAAAGGGTACGACAGAAGCTTCTGCTTGAACCAACGCGTGAAACATTAGTTGTGCTCTTTGAGTATATCTCCGTCCGTCCTCTGTTGGCCTCGGTCATTGTATGTCTTCTTAATAAAGGTTTTGTGCTCTACCACCCAAGGATCGACCACGTCTATGTGTTGTAGCGCGACTAGGTTTGCTCTTTCAAAGTCGGCGAGTCGACCCTCGAAGTCAACATGCATTTCGCGGCGACCCTCACGGTGACCCCATCCAGCGAGCCTGCCGAGGTGCCTGTTGACGGGCAGACCAATGGGGTTCTCGATGCCTAGATAATTCTTGCGAGACGAGATGCACTCTTGGTCGAAAGCCCGGCTATGATTCCCTCGGGCGTGACATGTTGCGAATGTATCCTTTGATGACACCATTCATCCTTTCGAGCGGCATCATGCTTTGTGCAGGAACGTCGGCCCGAGTTGGATGATATCCTCCACTATATGGACCAGCAGATGCACCATAACGTCAAAGAATGCGGGCGGGAAGTACATCTCAAGCTCGCATAGTATCACCACGATCTCTTCCTGTAGCCTTCTGAGTTGCCTCACGCCAATCGACTTCCGAGAGATGACGTCGAAGAAGTTGCATAGGCCAAATAGCGTTTCCGGACGTGCGCGTCCATGATCCCATGGATTGCAACCGGAAGTATCAGCGTCATCAAGACGCGACGGTCGTGAGACTTCATCTGCTGAACTTCGCCGCTGGGTTTAGGTATCTGCTTATCTTCCCAGCAGAATCAGAAGGAAGTTTTACTCCTAGGAGGCAGGTGAAAACTGCTCGATCTCCTCGACTTAGAGTGAAGCACGCGGGAGGTAGTCATTTCCGGTCTTCTTGGCCTTTTGCCTTTGCGGCGACTTTACGTGTCCTGCTTCGCCTCATCATCATCATCATCATCATATATAGCGTGAAGCTCTGCACGATGCCCATTGATTTCAAGTCTGCCCTTGCTTTCGGCCCATCTTTGGTCCTCTCGGCATGTTGAGCAGGGTACCAGCGGACACTCGCACACGTTCTTCGTGATATGCATGACATCAAGGCTGTGAGGCACACGGTGGATCTTCCAAGACGGCAAGTCCCGAAAACAGACCTCGTTTTCCATACCTTCAGCAGCTGCTGGCGCCTTTCGCTTCTTTCCGGCTCTGGCGCCTTTTGCTTCTTTCGGCAATGGGCAGTCTTTCCAATTTTTCAACAGCTTGTCTATTTCTCGCCGCTCCTCGTGACGGGCATTTTCGGGTTCGGTTTCACCATCGAACATATCCTTGCGTTTCCTCCATGGGTCATCGTCGCGAAGCCACCTTCGATGTCCCATGAACACGGATTTCAAGACCGGGATCTCTATCTAGCTGGCGTCGTTGTGTCATCCATGCACCGTGACGCATCCGAAAATCCGTGGACTACCTGCCCCGCGAGATATCCGTAATCGAGATAGTCGTGCACCGTCGTGAGCAGTGCGGCTCTCATAGGGAAATATTCTTTCTCTGCGGCATCCCACGTATTGGCTGGCGTTTTCCACAACGTGTCTAGCTCCTCCTTCAGCAGCCCAAGATATAGATTGATGTCGTTCCCTGGTTGTTTCGGCCCATCAATTAGCATACTCATGTGAATGTACTTCCTCTTCATGCACAACCAGGGGGGAA
Organism: Aegilops longissima; assembly: GCA_021605205.1. Taxonomy (NCBI): domain Eukaryota; kingdom Viridiplantae; phylum Streptophyta; class Magnoliopsida; order Poales; family Poaceae; genus Aegilops; species Aegilops longissima. The sequence goes on along the minus strand of CM038681.1, from coordinate 612,577,258 downwards.
GGTTGTACATCCACACAAACACAGGCCAGGTGCTATGTGTGCTTCTCTGGCTGCCAAACGGATTGAATCCATCGATGCTCGTGCCCAGCACGATGTTCCTTGGATCCTTCCCAAATTCTGGGTATTCAAAATTCCACGCTTGCCACTGGCTCGCATCCTTAGGGTGACTCAGCATCTTGTCTTTTTTATCTATCTCCGGATCATTTGCGTCATCTTCTCGCTTCTTCTCCTCCCTATCCGCGTGCCAACGCAGGAGCTTTGCTACCTTAGGATCCGTGAAATACCGCTGCAGACGAGGAGTGATCGGAAAGTACCACACCACTTTTCGAGGAGCTTTCTTCCTCTTCTTGTATCGAGTGACGCGCACACGGACATATGGTAGACTCAGCGTGCTCGTCCCGATAAATGATGCAATTGTTCATGCAGACATGGTATTTCACGTGCGGTAAATCCAGAGGACACACGATTTTCTTCGCCTCCTCCAAACTGGTGGGCACTTGTTCCCCTTTGGAAGGCGTTCGTGCGAATGAAATGTTCTCGTCGAAGCATCGTCGGTCATTTTGTGTTTTACCTTCATCTCGAGCCATGAGCGTTACTTTCAGCGGGTATCCTCGGGCCTGCATCCTTCATACAATGGAGTAACGCGTCTAACTCAAGTTGATCCACCTTGGCTTTCTCTCGGCGGCAGCTCTTGCGTATCCGTCGCGCTTGAGAAGCAGCTCTTGAATATAAGGGTCCTGCACCCAGCCCATCGATGGTCCACCGTCGTCTGCTCAGCCGGCATCATCATCTTCATGATCATGCCCGTCGTCTGCTCCGGCATCTTCCTCATCATCATGTCCTGCATCTTCTACATGATGACTGTATACAACATCACCGTCGTGATCATCTCCTCGGGATTCTTCGTCTTCTCGCCTACCGAGCCGCGGTGGTTGTCTTGCTGCCCTTCCTCATTTCTTGCCCGGACCCCATGGACGACTTCGTAGTCATCTTCATCACCTTGCCACCGATAGCCATCCATGAAACCACGCAAGAGCAGGTGGTCCCGCACCTGCCCGGAATCCGGGTCCGCAATAAGGCTCTCCAGCTTGCATCTTCGACACGGACATCTTATCTCCGTCTCGTTCTTTTGAAGCATCTCGGCCTTCGCGGACCTCAAAAACCTATTCATGATGCCTTCGGTCATCGTGCGGACCATGGTTGCCTGCGGGGTAGAGCAAAACGATATTTTAGAACCAAGAAAAAATTTGGCATGACTTTCCCTAAAAATAGGACCAAAAAGAATGCTTAATGCCAAAATTATCGCCGAAACGGAAATGAATCAACATTCCGGCAAAATATTGGCAACTATCGCAGTTCAAATACCGGTACACCTCCAAACACAAACACATATGCAACACCACAAACATACATAGATCTAGCTAGGCCATAAAAAGTGCATGTGCACATTGCTGTAGGGAGAACAACATAAATATAGCTTCCCCCCTTACTTACCTATCAAAACAAGGTAATTTAACCACTTAATTTGAATGAATCTATGGTGGAAATGAGGTGAAAAAGAGGAGGCACCCGAGACAAGGAGGAGGTGGAGAGAATGAAGTGGGGAGAAAGTGAGTGTGGGTAGGAGAGGCTGCCCAAAATATCTTGCTGCTGCCCACTTACTAATGGCGCACCAACAGTAAATGCGCCATTAGTAATCCAGGTTACTAATGGCGCACCTACATCTGATGCGCCATTAGTAGTTTTGCAAAAAAAAGAAAAAAAATCATACTAATGGCGCACTCTTCCACAGTGCGCCATTAGTAGTTTGAACTAGTAATGGCGCACGGTGGAACAGTGCGCCATTAGTAGTTTTGCAACAAAAGGAATAAAAAATATAATTAAAAAAACAACATTAGTGGCGCACTTTGGGACTAGTGCGCCATTACTAGTTACAACTAGTAATGGCTCACTGTGCCAGGATGCGCCATTAGTATGTTTGGACAGACGGCTAGTTCAAAAAAAAATTGGATACTAATGGCGCACCCTAGGCCAGGTGCGCCATTAGTACTTTCAACACTAATGGCGTATCAGAAGGTGGTGCACCATTAGTATATACTAATGGCGCACCTCTTATCTGGTGCGCCATTAGTGTCAATCCCATCTATAGCCCTTTTTCTAGTAGTGGCCACTACACGCCAGCCCGCCCTGGCGCCCTACAGCGCCACCGCCAGAGCACTTTGGCGGCACGCCGGCGTCGGCAGTGCGCCTCTGCCACGGGCAGCGCCGCCCAAGCCACCCCAGCTCGCCACCTGCCCCTTGGAGCTTCGCAAGCTCATCCACAAGGGTGTCGCCTAGCTCTCGTAGTCGCCACGCCACCCTGAAGCTACAGAACGTCGGTTCGCCGGAGAGCTTATCCATGGCCGCCGCGGAACCGCCTTGCCTCGCCTATAAAATGAGGCCCGAGCTCATCTGGGCACGCATGCGACCTCAAGTCATCCCCCTAGGGCCTCCTGTTGCAGCCAGACGACCCGGGGCAGCCCCCTTCCCCATCTCCGGCAACCACAGCCGCCGCCATGGCCCCAACTCTCCCAGCGCCACCCGGGGCCTCTCCCTCCCATTTCTCTTCACCAAGAACACCTTCTCCCTCCCGTGAACCTTTCCCACCACTCGATTTTGATCGGGGCTCACCGCGGGAGAAATTTCACTCTGCCCCCGAAGCCTCCTCCGCCACGAAGCTCACCGCCGGCAGCTCCCTCCGTCCCCACCGGCCTGGCGACCACCGGGAGGACCGCCCTGGAGTGGCGGATCCATCCCCGCCCTTGGGGCCCCGCGAGGAGCCGCCAGTCGCCGGCGACGATCGCCGGAGCTCCGCCTCCGCTCGGGACAGAGGAAGGAGGGGGAAAAGAAGAATAGTCAAACCTGACTAGTGGGCCCCCTAGACCCACTGTCAGTGACACACCGCGCCGTCCACATGTTTAAGTGAAGGCGTAATCCACCCCAGTACATTTCCCCAATCCGAAAGCGTATTCCCCTCTAAAACGTTTTTCTTTTTCTGTTTTATTGAAATCAGTTTTGACCAGAACTTTGACTGACTATATCTTTTTAAATATAACTCCAATTGAATTAATTCTTTTTCCTACATCTCTCAAATATTGTCTAATTTATTTTAAGATTTATTTGAAAATTTTCCAAACAACTTTTTTTGTGTTGTTTTTGAAATATGTGTTATTTGCATATTTTTGAAAATAGGATTTCGGAGAGAGGGAAGGAAACCTGCAAAAAAAATCTTGGAGTGCACCTTGCCTTTCCACACCATGAAGGCAAGCATTCTGAACCCCGGAATAATATTTTTGGTGCGTTAGTTGACACGTTTATAACACCACCTTAATTCGGAGTGTTGTTATTCCATGTGATATGATCATTTGCATGGATGCATTATTGTGATTTCCTTGCTGTTGGAAATGAGCATACTCGTGTGACGGCAATCATCCTCATGTGCCTTACATGCATGCCGGTAAGGAATCCGGGAAAGCCTCCGCCTTGGGTAGGTGTGAGCTTGTCGCCGGTCTCCGTCGGAACGTTTATATCCGGTATGGCATGGTAAGGTATAATGGGTGGTGATTTGTTGGTTGAAGTATTTTTGTTGTGCTAACCATGAAAAGAACATTGATAAGCCTCTTGAGTCAGCCATCGATCGAGTCTTGTTCCGGTAACCCCCATACTTGTTCCGTACTGCCACTGGTCCCTACCGTAGGTGGGGTATGGTTCAGTATGTTGTTAACCCTTGTCTTGGCACACACCATACAGAGAGGCCATGGTGGAAGATACCACCTGCATCCGGTAGGCATGCCACCTGGTCCGGGGGCATGGGTGTATCCGGTTGGGACCGAGAGGGGATACCCCTTAGAGCGCGCAATAGAAATTTGATCCCATGCTACGCGAGGTTGTAGCCTCCCCACTTAGAGTTTGCTTGACGGGTGTCGTGGGTGATTCCAGACACCGGTGAGTTAAGCTGGTGTGTGCAAGTCGAGTGTTTTCAATTAAAAGACCATAGACAGAATTAGTCCCGACGGAATGAAGGATCCGTTACTCGTGGGTAAAGAGTACATCCTCTGCAGAGATTAAACCTATTCGAATAGCCGTGTCCATGGTTAAGGACTACAGTCTGGGATGGGTCAAGTGTCGGTCTTAGAGTCGGTCTTCGGAGGAGAAACTGTTATACCAGAACTGAAACCACGTTTTTGAGACATGTGGTGATTATGATTATTATTTTGTGGACTAACCCATATATTAATGGTATTATCGAATATCCCTGGGATGGTTCTACCTCCTGGATATTCATTGTGATTACTTTATCAGCCCTTTATGTGGCGTCGCTCAGACGCCCGACTGTGGCCTGTTTGTTGCTTCATTCTCTTATAAGCCCTTTCTGTGGTGTCGCTCAGACGTCCGACTGTGGCATTTCTTTTAAAGCCCTTTCTGTGGTGTCGCTCAGACGCCCGACTGTGGCATTTCTTTTAAAGCCCTTTCTGTGGTGTCGCTCAGATGCCCGACTGTGGCATTTCTTTAAAAGCCCTTTCTGTGTCGTCTCTCACATGCCCAACTGTGGCATTTCTTTTAAAAGCCCTTTCTGTGGTGTCGCTAAGATGCCCGACTGTGGCATGCTTGTTGATTATTTCATAAATTTTAATACTACTATGTTATTACTTATTCATAAATAACATGCTTGCACGCATCAGAGTTTTATTTATCTTTTGTGAACTAACGTCATGAGCATAAAATATTTTCAGCGTATCATTGTGATATTATTCCTATGTTCATAATGTTTGCCAGTACATTCAAAGTACTCACTAGCTTGTCCCTGGCTATTGTCTTGGCCAGATATCTGATTGGAGAGGAGCGTTGCGACGTCAACCCCGGAAACTAGGCAATGATGGTAGCAGCCCCGCGAAGATAGGAGTTAACCTGGTCAGCTGTTCCTGTGGGAAATGGAGCCCCATACTCGGATAATCCACACACCGCTTCCGCCATCAACCACTAGAAACCATTTGTTGTACTCATGGGCCACCATAGTCTTGGACTACCTTTTTTGTACTCTTGCTTGGAATTTCTGTATCAAGTTGATGCCTCATCAGCTAACAGTAATCCTGGGGCTGATGAGCTCGACGGCCATTTTTCTGGAAATTAATGCCCGGAAAACCGGTCGCGAAATATGTCCGACTAGAATGGGGTGCGGACGACGAAGAAATTCGCTCCCCACCCACCACCCACTTAGTAGCCACTGTCGACGATTTAACCGGCATGCTCGACTTCTACTCCGAAGACATCGACGGTATGGACAACGAACAGGAACCACTGCCCACAGGGCGCCGGACCGCCACCTCATCACATGACATATACATGGTGGATACCCCCAAAGAAAACAATGAAGAGGAACGGAAGGATGCAGCAAAGAATAGCTCCCTCGAGAAGCAATCAAAGCGTCGGTGTAGGCGCCGCTCCAAATCCCGCCTCAGCAAAAACAGCGATAACAGCGCAAGAGAAAATAACACTCCAGTCGACTCCAGAGGAAACGACGACCACATTGACCCAGCGGCAGAGCACGATGAAACTGCAAATGGTAAACATAGTACGGATCCGATGTCCGAACACGGCGACGCCAAGGATAAGCTCATCAACCCCCCTCGGGAGAGGAAAAAAGTCCGGACGAAGATGCACACATAATCCCGGAAAGGCACTTGGAACAAGAGAACCTTCGCAGAAGGCTTATTGCCACAGCGAGGAGTCTGAAGAAGCAGAAACAAAGGCTTAAGGCCGCACAAAATAGGCTCAAAAGCAGGTGGAACAAAGTGCTCGACAACGAAGAAAAGCATGGTGAAAGTTACCACACAAAGAGTTATACAAAGCGCAAGCTATTACCTGAATTCGGCGATGAGGCCTTAGAGCCCACACAGCCGAAAAATAAAACGGCCGACCGGTCGGATCAACCACCTTGTGGCCGCGATAGAGCGGCTAACAAGGCCGCACATAAGTCAGCACGCGCTTCACACGACGACTTGCATCAGAAGACCGGCACGACCAGATCAATCTATGGATCTAGGAAGCGCGCTCCGGCACAAAATCAAAACCGAATACTACAACCGTCCGAACGCCATGATACATCCAAATACAGGGGTGCCGCACACCCCCTATGTTTGACCGATGAGGTGCCGGACCACGAATTTCCAGAAGGATTCAAACCAATGAACATAGAGGTTTACGACGGGACTACAGACCCTAGGGTCTGGATTGATGACTTTATCCTCCATATCCATATGGCTCACGGAGACGATCTCCACGCCATCAAGTACTTGGCCCTCAAGCTTAAAGGACCAGCTCGGCACTGGCTGAAAAGCCTCCTCGAAAACTCAATAGGAAGTTGGGAGGAGCTCGAAGATGCTTTTTGGACTAATTTTCAAGGGACCTATGTCCGACCTCTGGATGCAGACGATTTAAGTCATATAATACAACAGCCCAGAGAGTCAGCCTGAAAGCTTTGGAACAGGTTTCTCACTAAGAAGAACCAAATCGTCGACTACCCGGACGCAGAAGACTTAGCAGCTTTCAAGCACAGCATCCGAGATGAATGGCTCGCCAAACACCTCAGCCAAGAAAAACCGAGAGCAATGGCAGCCCTGACAAGCCTCATGACCCGCTTTTGCGTGGGCGAAGATAGCTGGCTAGCCCGTAGTGGCACCAGCGACCCAGGCACATCCGAAGTCAGGGATAGCAATGGAAAACCACGATGCAGTAAAAGCAAGCGTCGAAACAAAGAAGACGGCCCAGATAATACGGCGGTAAATGCCGAATTCAGGGGCTCTCGACCAGGTCAATGAAAAAAGCCTTTCAAAGGCAGCAGAGATGGACCGTCCAACCTAAAAAAAATTCTGGACAAACTATGTCAGATTCATGGCACCCCCGATAAACCTGCAAACCACACCCATAGGGAATGCTGGATCTTCAAGCAGGCCGGTAAGCTAAACGCCGAGCACAAGGGGAGGGAGACACCAACTGAAGACGAGGACGAGCCTCGCCAGCAAAGCACTGGGGGACAAAAAAAATCCCACAAGAGGTCAAAATAGTGAACATGATCCATGTAACGAAGAGGAGAAGCAAACATGCACTCCGAGACACACGCTCCGTAGTGCCCGTCACCCGTAAGCTCAACCCCTGGTTGGCCTGCCCGATCACTTTTGATCGCAGGGATCACCCAACAAGCATCTGGCATGAAGGATTGGCTGCCTTGGTGTTAGACCCAATAATAAACGGATACCATCTCACACGAGTCCTTATGGATGGCGGCAGTAGTCTTAATCTGATATATCAGGACACAGTCCGCAAAATGGGGATAGGCCCGACAAAAATCAGCCACAGTAAAATTACCTTCAAGGGAGTAATACCAGGCCTAGAGGCCCGCTGCACGGGCTCTCTATTACTAGAGGTTGTATTCGGTTCTCCGGACAACTTCCGAAGCGAAAGGTTAACCTTCGACATCGCTCCATTCCGAAGTGGCTATCAAGCACTACTCGGAAGAGCGGCTTTCACTCGTTTTAATGCAGTACCGCATTACGCTTCTCTTAAGCTTAAGATGCTCGGTCCACGTGGCATCATCACCATTAGCGGAAAAATTGAACGCTCCTTACGAGGAGAAGAATGTGCGACGGCTTTAACAGCCGAACACTAAATGGCCTCTCCGACCAGAATAAAGGATCGGTCGTCAAGACCGCGGACACGGTTAGACGAGTCCGGCGCATCACTAGATATACCTGAGATTGGTTCGATGGTTATACCCTCATAGACGGTACCAGGGGCTTCCCGCGTGTAATCAGGGCTAGTTTGGCTCAACTTGACTTATCTTGAATTTTAATGGTTTATTGAGAATAACCAATTTTTTGGCACGACAGCTTTCACCTAAGTTCTTCTCTTTTACAGATGACAATCGTGCTACACCCGTCCAGGATGCGGCACAACAGAGACACAGGCGCAGACATGCAGCAGGGACCCGCCCAAAGGTTTCTTTTTAGATTAAGACCCTGTATAAACCTTTTTTTACTGTCTCTTGTCGTTCACATCCTTCGGATACTTAGTATAACTGAGAAGGATGCTGACGTTATTGGCATTTCGCCATGTCAGAACATTGCATGTACCTGGACACTCGGGGTTCATTATCAAGGGCATTGCTCAGCCCGGCATATGTTATAAAGACCACATACCTTAGGGAGTGTTCGGCGTCGCGAGTTTGGCCTTATATGCATCAGCTCCGAATCATGTCTTTGGTCAAATGTTGGGTTTGCCCGGCTCCCGTGTTTGCTACCTTACGTTCCGCTCTATCGGCTAAGGTGGCACCGGGAGACCTACTGCGATTGTGCCCTGGTTCATCCGGATGAGCACCTCAGTAGATAAAGCCGAAAACTGACTGTCATGATAAAGCGCGAGACTGGTCAACCACTCGATGACTTAGCAGAATCTTCAGGATTCCTCCGCATTAACAAAGGGTCGTTTCCCGGTCATGTACATACGCGCCCCGTATTCGGATGAGCGCGGAGGTACTAGGGGCTATATAGTAGTCCCACCGTCAAACTCCTATGGTTAAGTGAAAGTGTTAAAGCAATATAGTCTGATTGCCTCGTTCGCTATGCTACCACCTCCTTAATGGACCAAGACGTTGGATCAAGTGTGAATATGCATTTTTTGCGAACACCCCCGCATTACATGCGTGGGGGCTAAAGCCGACGACTGCAAACTTTCAGGTTATATACATATATACATACACGGCCGCACAGGAGGCATCATAATACTTTCAGGAAAAAGTATAAACACTGCCTTTATAATTCAATAAAACATTGTTTTTACAATGGGAATACATGTCACTAGAACATAATATTCTTCGAGCACTGAGCCTCTATTGAACGAGCGCCTTCAAGGACTTCTTCAAAGTAGTGCTCGACAGATACTCGGCCCACAGCCGAACTCTGGGTTGCAATAGCGGTGGCCTCCATCAGTATGTCTTGACACGGGCAAGTGCCATCCGTGCACCCTCTATGCACGCCGACCTCTTTATAGCGTCGATGTGCGGCACAGCACCAAGGAACTGTTGCACCAAACCAAAATAACTATTCGTCCTTGGCCCTTCCGGCCACAGATGATCCACAACAGACCTCATGGCAAGCCCGGACAACCTATGGAGCTCGGCCCACTCGGCCATTCGCTCATTCAACAGCAGCGGACGCACTGGAACATTAAACTGTGACCAGAACAGCTTTTCCACTTCACGATCTTTTTTACCCTTGAATTACTCGGCCGCATCAGCAGCACTGGCTGCCAAATCCACCTATGCGTCTGCAGAACTACATAGTTGATCAAGAGGGGCATACTTCGGATCTCCGAACTTCGTCCGCAACAAAAAGGGTTTCCTAGCCGCGATATCTCCAGCTTGACGCAGCTCCTCCTTCGCCGCTCTGATTTTAGAGCGGGCTTCCTTGGCTGCTACCATGGCCTTCTCCAGGTTCGTCGCCTTCGCTTGGTTTTCTTTTTCAAGAAGCTGGAAATGGTGGGCGGCTTCTTTCAACTCAACGGCCATCTTGGCTATTTTTTCCTTGCTTTGGCAATGCGCAGCCTATTCGGCTCTCACCTCTCCGACCGCCTTTAGAGCGGCCGCATCACTATTCCTGACTTGTTCCTTGGCTCGGGCAAGTTCCGCCCGAAGGGTCTCCACGGCGGCAGCTCCATCTGCATTCACAACATATTAAAGATACTAGCATCATTCTCCTCTTACTATGTATTGATCACCGGAGAAATCACATACCCTGTGCCTCATCGAGCCGCTTGTTGACAAGCACGATGTCGTCATCTGCCGCATCAAGTTGCCGCTTTAGCTCGGTAAACTCACCAGTCCGGCTAGCCACCGGACCTTCCGCCACCTGCATATGAAGGTGGCCTTATTATTACCTGGGACTATGATCCTCTGTTTGCCGCTGTTCTCGACAGCAACCAGAGTCTCAGGGGCTACTATCTGCATAGGGCACACCTAACGTGTGTGGTACCATAAAAAACATACATCATTTCACGTACCTCAAAGCCTTTCAGCAGACTCATAAAAGCTTCATGCAACCTGCTCTCGGCAGATGAAATCCTCTGAACCACCGTACCCATTAGCGTACGATGCATTTCTGAGATAGCCGCTTCCTCCAGAAGATCCTTCAGTGCGTCCGATCGCACACCGGATGGTTCCGGACTCTTTCTGTTGCCCTCTTTAGGAGCCGAATACTGAGGACTTCGGGTGGCCGAGGGATTATCCTCTGGCCTTGGCGGATCAGGAGAAACCCTTCGCAACGACACTTTGGGGTCACCCACCTCATGAGGCGGGGAGGCATGGGGAGGTGTTCCGCTCTCCATCATCTCCGGAGGAATATCCCCCGAAGACGAACTCTGTCGAGAAGGGCTACGATCCGAACTATAAGATATATGCTTCGGTTATTGTCCTCAGAGGTAAAGCAGGATATTTTTACTATTAAGTACTTTTTTTTACTTACAGCTCGGTGGAGGGCTGATCCCCTTGCGGGCACTGTGCGGCAAAGATACCCCCCGAGGCAGGACCCTCTGATGAAGATTTCTTCCCCCGTTTGGAAACCAATGTTTCCGGGTCTTCAGAGGTGGTCCTCTTCCTTCCTTGGGGAGAGGGAATTTCAGATTCTTCTCCCCAGTTATCCTCCTTCGCGGAGGCGCTAACTCCCCTAGTTTGGATCAATAGTAAGCGAGGCCCGCTTTCAGCCTCTTTATTCCCCCCTTTATCTTCCCCTGAGGGCGTCTGATATGGCGCCGGCTCAAGCATTCTGGCCAGTACTGGATCTGCTGAGCCTTCGGGGAGGAGGGCCGAACACCTGATCATCTTTACCTTTGTTACCCAGTCCTGGTCAAAGAGCGACTTTTCAGGATGATGTTGTGATAAATAAAAAGACAATGTATTCGGCCACGGGATTACTTACTTGGGTATCCAGACGAATGCAGCTCAGACCCGCATCCTCGGTGATGTCCGGACACCTTATTTGTGGTCCGAAGAACAATCTGTACATCTCTTCGAGTGTCATGCCGAGGAAGTGTTGAATAGCTCGCGGTCCTTCCGGGTTGAACTCCCAGATACGGAGGGGTTGACATTTGCAAGGTGGGACTCGGCGAACTAGCATGACTTGCATTACCGTGACCAGGCCGACATCTCTCTCGAGGAGATCTCGGACGCGACTCTGCAATATCGGCACATCATTTACTGGCCCCCAGTCCAGCCCCTTATTGATCTATGACGTCAGTTGTGGTGGGGGGGCCCGAGCGAAAGTCAAGGGCGGCAACCCACTTGGTACCCCGGGGAGCTGTGATATAAAACCACTCCCGTTGCCATAAACTGGACACCTCTAGGAAGGAACCCTCTGGCCATGGAACATCAGCGCTTTTGCTTATTACGGCACCTCCGCATTCTGCGTGTCGCCCCTCAATCATCTTTGGCTTCACATTGAAAGTCTTGAGCCATAGGCCGAAGTGTGGGGTAATGCGGAGGAAGGCCTCACACACGACGATGAACGACGAGATGTGAAGGATGGAATCTGGGGCCAGGTCATGTAAATCCAGCCCATAATAGAACACGAGCCCCCTAACAAAGGGATGTAGAGCAAGGCCTAGCCCTCGGAGGAAGTGAGAGACGAATACAACGCTCTCGCCGGGTTCGGGAGTGGGAATGACCTGCCCTCGAGCAGGCAGCCTGTGTGAGATTTTGCCGGTCAAATACCTGGCCTCTCTTAGCTTCTTGATGTCTTCCTCTGTGACAGAGGAAGGCATCCACCGACCTTGAAGGTTGGATCCAGACATGGTTGAAGGTCCGAAGCACCTGACCCGAGCCTTGGGTGTTGGAACTCGAGGTGGGGGAAGGATTCGATTGAGTACGAGAGGGCAAAAAGGACAGGCCTTGGCCTCTTTATAAAGAGGGTGAATATCAAGCATCCTCCGCGTGGCCGTTTGGGACTTGCCTAAAATCGAGGAGTCATACCAATGGGCACGGTTGGGTTACCCACACCAGTATTGATGAGAATCCCGTGATAAGGGGACACGATCTCTGCTTCGACAAGACGTGCCAGGGAAACCGCCTCGCGATATGTGCGGTGGCTGGTTGTGAAAAAACGGTTCGAATTATGATCGGGCCATGGTGTGATGTCATGCTGCAAAATGCGTCAGCAGATTAGATTTGTGGAGATATTATTCTCTCTACGGTGGTATGTGGAACTTGTTTTGCACAGCTGGACACTGTCCTTGTGTTCAAGATCTTCTATGGAGTATTCGAAGGAAGAACCCGCCTTGCAATGCCGAAGACAAATCTGCGCGCCGGACTCATTGTCATTGAAGCCTGGCCGGACTATATCCTTTGGCCGGACTGTTGGACTATGAAGATACAAGATTGAAGACTTCGTCCCGTGTCCGGATGGGACTCTCCTTGGCGTGGAAGGCAAGCTTGGCAATACGGATATGTAGATCTCCTTCCTTGTAACCGACTCTGTGTAACCCTAACCCCCTCCGGTGTCTATATAAACCGGAGGGGTTAGTCCGTAGGACAAGAACAATCATACCATAGTCTAGCTTCTAGGGTTTAGCCTCTGTGATCTTGTGGCAGATCAACTCTTGTAATACTCATATCATCAAGATCAATCAAGCAGGAAGTAGGGTATTACCTCCATCGAGAGGGCCCGAACCTAGGTAAACATCGTGTCCCCCGCCTCCTGTTACCATACGCCTTAGACGCACAGTTCGGGACCCCCTACCCAAAATCTGCCGGTTTTGACACCGACAAATGGCATACATGGATTTGAAGTGGGGTGACTTGAGAATCCCCTCCCTTGAGATGGCTTGATGTTGCCAGTGAGGTTCGTCCATGAAGAAGACAAGCTTCATGAGCACACACACACACACAAGATAAGAAAAGGAGGCTCTGGAAAGTGAAATGGCCATGGGGATGGGGTGCTTACCCGAGCAAGGAGCCGTGGAGGCGGAGGTCGCTGGCCCAGCACCGCACCGGAGTAGACGGCGGCGAGCTCGACCATGTGCGGGTCGTGGTGTTCGTCCTCTTGTCCATGGAGGGTGGCTGCTGCCCCGAATCAAAGAAGTGAGTGGGGCGGGGAGAAAAGGAAGAAGGGGAGAGAGAGGGCAAGAATCAAGGGAAGAGGAGAGCTCACCGCGCCGGAGTTGGAGGCAGCTGAAACCCTAGCGGCGGGGAGGGGTGGTGCGAGCGAGCGTTTGCGGCCGTGACGAGTGGATCTGGATGGAGGGAAGGAAGCACCGCCACGAGGGGAGCTCGTGGGTCTGCTGCGCTCCGACGAGGGCCATCGGAACTCGCCCGGTGTTGGTGGCGGCGGCGAGGTGGGGGCTGGGATGTGGGAGGACGGGAGAAGGTCACGCGATGGTAGGAAGCGGCTAGGTTTCCACTGCGGCGGCAACTGCCTTTTATATGCCTATACGCAAAATGACCAGAATACCCTCGGCGGGGCAGGGTAATTACGCGCGGTGGCACGGCCGGGCGGGACACTTCTCATAAGGAAAATATCTGACGGCTGGAGACGAGCGGGTAAATATCCGACGGCCCAGACGATCCAGCGGCGAGATCCGACGGACGAGAACGCACCAAGCAAATGATCCGACGGCCGAGAAACTCTAATCGCTGAGAGCGCCCGGTGCTCCCTTGAGTTCTTGTTTCTGGATTTGTATAGGCAGTTTGTTCCATAACCACCTTGGATTGAATTCCTGAACTCAATAGTTGCTCGCTCCTCCCATGAATAAGTGTACATCTACATTTTACCTCAAGTCAAAGTTTTAAAATTTTGACCAATTATATAGAAGAGAGTAGGCATCAAATTGGTATATTATGAAAGTAAATTTCAAAACAGATGTACTGATACTAATTTAGTGTCATAAACGCTGCTATTTTTTTCTATAAAATTGATCAAAGTTGACTTAGGAAAAAATCTAGATGTGCACTAGGGAGTATGTAGTTAGAGCATCTACAGTCGGGCGCCTCAAACCCGCCGCATACGCCCGGGCGCTGTCCGGTCCTGATTTTTCGACCCAGACGGGCTCCTTAAACAGGCCTCAAACGCGCGGCCTAACTGGCACCCCCTATATCCAGCCCAAATATGGGGTGCCTGGGCATACACGCCACGTAGGACTGACGAAGGGATCCCACGCGGGTTCACCCGAAAACCCGGCGGTCCGACGAACGCCTCCATTCCTGTGGTGTGAACACTGCGTGGCGCTACTTCAGCTCATCGCCCGAAGAAGCATCAGAAAGAAGTGAAGAAGCATTAGTAGAAGCATCAGAAGGAAAAAAGCAACAACAGCAGGAAGAGAAGAAGCATCAGAAAGAAGTGAAGAAGCATGAGAAGAAGAGAAGAAGCAAAGAAGAAAAAGAGGATGGACTTCCAACTTTAGTTCAACATTGATGAACTTTCCTCATTTGAGCCATTTGTATTGATATTTGTTAGTAGATAGGATGAACTACAATTATTTTCTACTTAGGACTGAAACTATGTTCAGATCGTGTCTGGTAAGGTCACCACTAGTGAGAAGTGGTGATAGCATCTTATGCAATTTGCAACTAAACACTGTGTAATTTGTGTGCCCACTGCAACTCAATCAACCAAACGGTGGGTCAATATTGGTTCCCTCATGAGCCAACCTAGATACACCCAACCAAATTATGTGTAGATGTTGGTTTTTAGCCTCTTTTATCTCAGCCAAGCTCATTTTAGACACACATGCAAAGAGGAAATAAACTCAATCAAACACGTCCTTGGACATTGACCGCGGCAACTCAAAACAAAATTCATTTGTTATTATAGGGCACTATTCATACTATTTGGCCGAAAATTTGTTTTTTATGAAAATAAGTCAAAGGGGATTTTAGTTTTTGTTAAAAGAAATTCACAAGTACTCCCTCCGTCCCATATCATGACTTGAACCCCGATATGATAAGGATACCACTGTCCACCTAACCAACCAACCACAAGTTGGTTTGCTACTAATTCATTTTCGTACAGGGTGTATATACACCCATAGACCAAAGTCCCTCTCCTATAAAATCATAGGAAAGTTTTGTCACACTCTACTCCCTGGTGGATCACCATGTCGAGGAGGCGGACAGCAAGGCACATCAAGTGCAGCCCCGTGAGGAGGAAGATCAGGGCCCACAGGCAGAGAGCATGGAAAAGTCCTTGGTAGGTTAGTTTCTATGTCAAGTGGGGCCTGTTCCAGAGAGTGCTATAAGTGTGGGCGACAATAAAGACTGGGTCATGCCTTGTAATCGAATATTCAGAATTCTCCATCTATCTACTTTCTTCAGTTCCTCCCCTTTATTCTTCCTCAAGCTCACCCCTCTCTGATTTCCTCTCCTCCCTCTGTTTGATCCGTGAGGGTCGTTACAACCTGGTATCAGAGACTGGTTCCGATTCGCCGTCGTGCCTCAATCCCTCGATCCGACTGTAAATCCACCGCGAAAGGTGTTGAGTTGCTTCGGCGATCCAACACAAAATCCTGAGCGGGATAGGTCCGATTTGGGGTGGCAGCAACGGCGCCATCGTCGACTCCGTCTGTGCAGACTAAGTTTGTCCTCCACGCCATGGAGGGCATCCAGAAAACTCTGGAGGAAATGCTGATGAAATTTGCATCTCTGACCTCCGAGGTGCAACACTTGCGCACCCAGGTGACAGAGTTCGGTGATGGGTTGGATGCGGTGAAACGCACTCAGGCCATGGAAGCAGCGGCGCGCGTGGTAGCGTCGTCTTTGACGGCTCCCATGGCAGCGATGCTTGTGAACAAAGGGCCTCCGCTGATTCACTCACCACTGATGGTTGCTGCAACTACGTCGGTATTTTCCCCAAGAAGAAGGGATGATGTAGCACAGCGACAACAGGTATTTCCTTCAGCAATGAAACCAAGGTTATCGAACCAGTAGGAGAACCAAGCAACACAACGTGAACAGTACCTGCACACAAACAACAACACCTCGCAACCCAACATTTTAAAGGGGTTGTCAATCCCTTTCGGGGTACGGCGCCTCAAGATAGGCAAACGGACGTGAGGTAAATTGTAGTAGATTGATATATTGAACACCAAATAAAATAAATAAATATAAAACGCAGCAAGGTATCTTTATATTTTTGATTAAATAGATCTGAAAATAAAAGCAAAGGAAAAGTAGATCACAAAGGCAAATATGTTGAGTAGAGACTCGGGGGCCGTAGGTTTCACTAGTGGCTTCTCTCGAGAAAAATAGCAACGGTGGGTAAACAAATTACTGTTGGGCAATTGATAGAACTTCAAATAATTATGACAATATCCAGGCAATGATCATTACATAGGCATCACGTCCAAGATTAGTAGACCGACTCCTGCCTGCATCTACTACTGTTACTCCACACATCGACCGCTATCCAACATGCATCTAGTGTATTAAGTTCATGGAAAAACGGAGTAATGCAATAAGAACGATGACATGATGTAGACAAGATCCGTTATCTATTGCAGCAGATAGGGATCCCATCTTTTTATCCTTAGTAGCAACGATACATACGTGTAGGTTCCCCTTCTGTCACTGGGATCAAGCACCATAGGCTCGAACCCACTACCGGGCACCTCTTCCGATTGCAAGATAAATATATCAAGTTGGGCAAACAAAACCCAAATATCGCAGAAGAAATATGGGGCTATAAGAGATCATGCATATAAGAGATCAAAGAAACTCAAATAACTTTCATGGATATAAAAAGATAGTTCTGATCATAAACTCAAAGTTCATCGGATCCCAACAAACACGCATAGAAGACTTCCATCATATGGATCTCCAAGAGATCATTGTTTTGAGAATCAGAGAGAGAGAGAGAGAGAGAGAGAGAGAGAGAGAGAGAGAGATGAAGCCATCTAGCTACTAACTACAGACCCGAAGGTCTACAAAGAACTACTCACGCATCATTGGAGAGGCACCAATGGAAGTGGTGAACCCCTCCGTGATGGTGTCTAGATTGGACCTGGTGGTTTTGGACTCTGCGGCGGCTGGATGAATATTTCGTCGATGCCTCTAGGGTTTCTGGAATATTGGGGTATTTATAGAGCAAAGAGGTGGTCCGGGGGCACCCGAGGTGGGCACAACCCACCAGGGCGCGCCAGGGCCTCCTGGCGCGGCCTGGTGGGTTGTCCCCTCCTCAGGACTCCCCCCAGGTGCAACCAGGGCCCATCTTCTTCCTTCTGGCCCATAAAAGATCTCCGTAAACTTTCGGGGCATTTGGACTCCTTTTGATATTGATTTCCTGTGATGTAAAAAACATGCAAAATAGCAACTGGCACTTGGCACTATGTCAATAGGTTAGTACCAAAAAATTATATAAAATGACTATAAAATGATTATAAAACATCCAAGATTGATAATAAAACAGCATGGAACAATCAAAAATTATAGATACGTTGGAGACGTATCAGCATCCCCAAGCTTAACTCCTGCTCGTCCTTGAGTAGGTAAGTGATAAAAACAGAATTTTTGATGTGGAGTGATGTTCATCAAGTCATATCATATTCTTTTCTTTATAGCATGGACATTTGGACTTTTATGTGATTCAAAGCAATAGTCTAGTTTTGACATGATAATTTAAATACTCAAGCATATCAACAAGCAAGCATGTTTTCCAGAATATCAATGCTAAAACAAGTTATCCCTAGCCCATCATGCTCAAACATTGATCGATTCATGAAACACACTCGAATATTAACTACACCCAATACTTAAGTACGATCATATTGCCCCCTGGTTGGTGCTTTCATAAAAGAAGATGGAGACTCAAATGCAAAATAAAAATTGCATAAAGTAAAAGAAAGGCCCTTCGCGGAGGGAAATAGGGATTTGTAGAGGTGCCAGAGCTCAAAGAGAAAAACTTAGAGATAAAACATTCTGGGAGGTGTATCCATCCCACCAACGAAAACTACTTAGAGTTCCCAACACTTTCCATGCTAGATATATCATAGGTGGTTCCCAAACAGAAAATAAAGGTTATTCCTTTTTCCACCATACTTTCACTTTCCATGGCTAACCGTATCCACGGGTGCCCTCCATACCAACACTTTCCAAGGAATTTATTATTTGACAACATAAAGTAAGTTTTTTTCTTTTTTTTCAATTCGAGACTGGGCATCCCTAAAACCTTTGCCTTACTCTCGTGCAATGACAAGTGAATAAACACTCATCGTGAGAATAACACATCTGGCACGGAAAATCTTAGCCACCCCTCACCGTTCCATGAGTGAAACGAACGCACAAAAGAGAAGTTTACTTTGAAAATTAGAGATAGCACATACAACTTTTCTTAGAACGGCACGAAAATACCGCATATAGGTAGGTATAGTGGACTCATGTGGCAAAAACTGGGTTTAAGGATTTGGATGCACAAGTAGAGCTCATATTTAGTGCAAAATGAAGGCTAGCAAAAGACTGGGAAGCGACCAACCAAGAAACGAATAATCTCATAAGCAAGAATTAAGCATAATTAACACCAAATAATGCACCACAAGTAGGATATAATTTTCATTGCATGATTATTGACTTTCATGCATGCATAGGGAATCACAAACCTTAACACCAATATTCTTACTAGAGCACAATTACTCATCAACATACTCACATATCACATCATCATATCTCAAAACTATTACTAAGAATCAAGTTTATTTTGTCCAATGATCTTCATGACATTTTTTCTACTTTATCCTTCTTGGATATCTATCATGTTGGGACTAATTTTCATTTTTTGCTTTTCATAAGCTCAAACAAATATAAGTGAAGATCATGAGCATAACAAATTTTCTTTCTCTCAAAATAATTTAAGTGAAGCAAGAGAGAATTTCTCCAAAATTTTACTAACTCTCAAATAAATCTAAGTGAAGCAAGAGAGTATTTCTTCAAAATAACTAAGCACACCGTGCTCAAAAAGATATAAGTGAAGCAATAGAGCAAGTGCTAGCTCATAAAAGATTTAAGTGAAGCATAGAGAGCAATTCTAACAACTCATGATATAATTTTGGCTCTCTCAAATAGGTGTGTCCAGCAAGGATTGATGACTTAAAACACAAAATAAAACAAGCAAAGACTCATATCATACAAGACGCTCCAAGCAAAACATATATCATGTGACGAATAAAAATATAGTCTCGAGTAAAATACCGATGGTTGTTAGAAGAAAGAGGGGATGCCACTCGGGGGCATCCCCAAGCTTAGTTGGTTGCTCATTCTTAAATAATAGCTTGGGATGCAGGGGCATCCCCAAGCCTAGGCTCTTCTATCCTTCTTTCATCCATCGTAAGATAACCCAAAACTTGAAAACTTCAATCACACAAAACTCAACAAAACCTTCATGAGATCCGTTATTGTAAGAAAACAAACCACTACTATAAGTGATGTGTCAAACCGATTCATATTTTGTTTTTGTATTATATCTACTGTATTCCAACTTTTCTATGGCAAAAACTCATCAAAGAAAACCATAGAGCCATCAAAATAAGCACACAACACAAAGGAAACAGAATCTGTCAAAAACAGAACAATCTGTAGTAATCTGAATTGTTCGAAAACTTCTGCAATCTAAAAATTCTTAAAAATTAGGACGTCCTAGGCAATTTGTATATCAATCTTCTATAAAAAAAACTCAGATCAGAATCACGTTTCAGTGATTTACTAAAATTGTTTTCGTGAGCGCATATGTTTCTGTTTTTTCAGCAAGATCAAAACAACTTTTACCCAAGAAGATCCTAAAGGCTTTACTTGGCACAAACACTAATTAAACACACAAAAAACACAATCATAACAGTAGCATAATTGTGTAAACACACAAGAACAGAAAGAAAAAAGCAAAAAATAAAATTTATTCATTGGGTTGCCTCCCAACAAGCGCTATAGTTTTACGCCCTTAGCTAGGCATAAAATTTCAATGATGCTCACACGAAAGATAAGAATTGAAACATAAAAAGAGCATCGTGAAACATATGAAAAACACATTTACGTCTAACATACTTTCTATGCATAGGAATTTTATAAGAAAACAAATTATCAAGACAAGAAACATCTAACATATGCGAAGAAGAGGAATAAAACATTGACGATCTCAACATAACGAGAGGTAATTTAGTAACATAAAAATTTCCACAACCATATTTTCCTCTCTCATAATAATTACATGTAGGATCATACTCAAATTCAAAAATATAGCAATCATATAAAATTTTCTTTTCATGATCCACATGCATAAAAGTCTTATAATCTTCCAAGATAGTGGGATTAACATCAACTGAAGTCATTACCTCTCCAATCCCACTTTTATAAAAAAATCATAATATTGATCACTCTCCAAATATATGGGATTACTTTTACCTAAAGGTGACACTCTTCCAAACCCACTTTCAAAATTATTGCAAACATATTCATCATGAGTATTAAATAAATTTTCAAGATCATAAGAAGAATCACCCCAATCATGATCATTGCAACAAGTAGTGGACATAGCAAAATTAGCATCCCCAAGCTTGGGGTTTTGCATATTACTAGCACAATTGACATTAATAGAATTTATAGTACAATCGTTGCAATCATGCTTTTCATTCAAAGAGCTATCATGAATCTCTTCATAAATTTCTTCATCACAATTTTCAGATTCATGAATCTCAAGAAAAACTTCATAAAGATAATCTAGTGCACTAAAATCACTATCAATTGGTTCATCATAACTAGATCTTTTGAAAAGATTAGCAAGTGGATGAGGATCCATATCAATATATTTTTAGCAAGCGAAGATGCAAGCAAATAGAAGGCACATGGAAACACAAGCAAACATAGCAAACAAGAGATCTGATGAGAAAAAGATGAACGAAAAGGGGCGAATAAAATGGAAAAAATTTGTGAAGTGGGGGAGAGTAAAACGAGAAGCAAATGGCAAATAATGTAATTGAGAGGAGATGAGATTTTCGATTAGGAACCTGGTTATGTTGAAGATCCTCCCCGGCAACGGCGCGAGAAATTCTCCTTGATGGTTGTTGCAACTACATCGCTATTTCCCCCAAGAGGAAGGGATGATGTAGCACATCGACGGTAGGTATTTCCCTCAGTAATGAAACCAAGCTTATCGAACCAGTAGGATAACCAAGCAACACAACGTAAACAACACCTGCACACAAACAACAACACCTCGCAACCCGACGTTTTAAAGGGGTTGTCAATCCCTTTCGGGGTACGGCACCTCAAGATAGGCAAACGGACGTGAGGTAAATTGTAGTAGATTGATAGATCGAACATCAAATAAAATAAATAAAGATAAAACATACCAAGGTATTTTTGTATTTTTGGTTTAATAGATCTGAAAATAAAGGCAAAGGAAAAGTAGATCGCCAAGGCAAATATGTGGAGTAGAGACCCGGGGGCCGTAGGTTTCACTAGTGGCTTCTCTCGAGAAAAATAACAACGGTGGGTAAACAAATTACTGTTGGGCAATTGATAGAACTTCAAATAATTATGACGATATCCAGCAATGATCATTACATAGGAATCACGTCCAAGATTAGTAGACCGACTCCTGCCTACATCTACTACTATTACTCCACATATCGACCGCTATCCAGCATGCATCTAGTGTATTAAGTTCATGGAAAAACGGAGTAATGCAATAAGAACGATGACATGATGTAGGCAAGATCTGTTATCTATTGCGGCAGATAGGGATCCCATCTTTTTATCCTTAGTACCAATGATACATACATGTCGGTTCCCCTTCTGTCACTGGGATCAAGCACCGTAAGATCGAACCCACTACCGGGCACCTCTTCCCATTGCAAGATAAATAGATCAAGTTGGCCAAACAAAACCCAAATATCGGAGAAAAAATACGGGGATATAAGAGACCATGCATATAAGAGATCAAACAAACTCAAATAACTTTCATGGATATAAAAAGATAGATCTGATCATAAACTCGAAGTTCATTGGATCCCAACAAACACACCGCAAAAGACTTACATCATATGGATCTCCAAGAGATCATTGTATTGAGAATCAAGAGAGAGAGAGATGAAGCCATCTAGCTACTAACTAGGGAACCGAAGGTCTACAAAGAACTACTCACGCATCATCGAAGAGGCACCAATGGAAGTGGTGAACCCCTCCGTGATGGTGTCTAGATTGGATCTGGTGGTTCTGGACTCTGCGGCGGCTGGATGAATATTTCGTCGATGCCTCTAGGGTTTCTGGAATATTGGGGTTTTTATAGAGCAAAGAGGCGATCTGGGGGCACCTGAGGTGGGCACAACCCACCAGGGCACGCCAGGGCCTCTTGGTGCGCCCTGGTGGGTTGTCCCTGATACATCTCCAACGTATCTATAATTTTTGATTGCTCCATGCTATATTATCTACTGTTTTGGACTATATTGGGCTTTATTTTCCACTTTTATATTATTTTTGGGACTAACCTATTAACCGGAGGCCCAGCCTGTAATTGCTGTTTTTGCCTATTTCAGTGTTTCAAGAAACGGAATATCAAACGGAGTCCAAACGGAATGAAACCTTCGAACATGATTTTCTCACCGAACCTGATCCAGAGACTTGGACCCTACTCCAAGGAAGCAAAGAGGCGGTCATGAGGTGGGGCGCCCCTAGGCGCGCCCCTGCCTCGTGGGCCCCTCGAGCTCCACCGACGCATTCTTCCTCCTATATATATACCTACATACCCCAAACGATCAGATACGGAGCCAAAAACCTAATTCCACCGCCGCAACTTTCTGTATCCACGAGATCCCATCTTGGGACCTGTTCCGGAGCTCCGCCGGAGAGGGCCGTCATCATGGAGGGCTTCTACATCATCATAGCATCTTCGATGAAGTGTGAGTAGTTTACCTCAGACCTTCGGGTCCATAGTTATTAGCTAGATGGCTTCTTCTCTCTTTTTGGATCTCAATACAATGTTCTCCCCCTCTCTCGTGGAGATCTATTCGATGTAATCTTCTTTTGTAGTGTGTTTGTTGAGACCGATGAATTGTGGGTTTATGATCAAGTCTATCTATGAATAATATTTGAATCTTCTCTGAATTCTTTTATGTATGATTGGTTATCTTTGCAAGTCTCTTCGAATTATCAGTTTGGTTTGGCCTACTAGATTGGTTTTTCTTGCCATGGGAGAAGTGCTTAGCTTTGGGTTCAATCTTGTGGTGTCCTTTCCCAGTGACAGAAGTGGCAGCAAGGCACATATTGTATTGTTTCCATCGAGGATAACAAGATGGGGTTTATATCATATTGCATGAATTTATCCCTCTACATCATGTCATCTTGCTTAAGGCTTTACTCTGTTTTTAACTTAATACTCTAGATGCATGTTGGATAGCGGTCGATGAGTGGAGTAATAGTAGTAGATGCAGGCAGGAGTCGGTCTACTTGTCACGGACGTGATGCCTATATACATGATCATAGCTAGATATTCTCATAACTATGCTCAATTCTGTCAATTGCTCAACAGTAATTTGTTCACCCACCGTAGAAATACTTATGCTCTTGAGAGAAGCCACTAGTGAAACCTATGGCCCCCGGGTCTATTCTCATCATATCAATCTCCATCACTTTATTATTGCTTTATTTTTACTTTGCCTTTTACTTTTTACTTTGCATCTCTATACCAAAAATACCAAAAATATTATTTATCATCTCTATAAGATCTCACTCCGTAAGTGGTCGTGAAGGGATTGACAACCCCTAATCGTGTTGGCTGCGTTGAGCTATTGTTTTGTGTAGGTACGAGGGACTTGTGCATGGCCTCCTACTGGATTGATACCTTGGTTCTCAAAAACTGAGGGAAATACTTACGCTACTTTGCTGCGTCATCCTCTCCTCTTCGGGGAAATCCAACGCAGTGCTCAAGAGGTAGCAAAAAGAATTTTTGGCGCCGTTGCCGGGGAGTCGACGCAAAAGTCAACATACCAAGTACCCATCACAATCCCTATCTCCCGCATTACATTAGTTGCCATTTGCCTCTCGTTTTCCTCTCCCCCACTTCACCCTTGCTGTTTTATTCACCCTCTCTTTCCCATTCTCCTCCTCTCTTTTCCGTTTGCCTTTTTTTCGCTTGCCCTTTGTTTGCTCGTGTGTTGGATTGCTTGTTTGTCGCGATGGCTCAAGATACTACCAAATTGTGTGACTTCACCAATACCAACAATAATGATTTCCTTAGCACTCCGATTGCTCCTCTTGCCAATACTGAATCCTGTGAAATCAATACTGCTTTCTTGAATCTTCTAATGAAAGATCAATTCGGCGGCCTTCCTAGTGAAGATGCCGCTACTCATCTGAATAGCTTCGTTGATTTATGTGATATGCAAAAGAATAAAGATGTCGATAATGATATTGTTAAATTGAAGCTATTTCCTTTTTCGCTTAGAGATCGTGTTAAAGCTTGGTTTTCGTCTTTGCCTAAGAATAGTATTGATTCTTGGAACAAGTGCAAAGATGCTTTTATCTCTAAGTATTTCCCTCCCGCTAAGATCATCTCTCTTAGAAACGACATTATGAATTTTAAGCAACTTGATCATGAACATGTTGCACAAGCTTGGGAGAGAATGAAATTAATGATACGTAATTGCCCTACTCACGGTTTGAATTTGAGGATGATTATACAAAAAAAAATTATGTTGGATTGAATTTTGCTTCTAGAAATCTTTTAGATTCGGCCGCGGGAGGCACTTTTATGGAAATCACTTTGGGGGATGCTACTAAACTCCTAGATAATAGTATGGTTAATTATTCTCAATGGCACACTGAAAGATATACTAACAAAAAAGTGCATGCGGTAGAAGAAATTAATGTTTTGAGTGGAAAGATGGATGAACTCATGAAATTGTTTGCTACTAAGAGTGTTTCTTCTGATCCTAATGATATGCCTTTGTCTACTTTGATTGAGAATAATAATGAATCTATGGATGTGAATTTTGTTGGTAGGAATAATTTTGGTAACAACGCGTATAGAGGGAATTTTAATCCTAGGCCTTATCCTAGTAATCCTTCTAATAATTATGGAAATTCCTACAACAACTCTTATGGAAATTTTAATAAGATTCCCTATGGATTTGAGAATAGTGTTAAAGAGTTTATGAATTCACAAAAGAATTTTAATGCTTTGCTTGAAGAGAAATTGCTTAAGATTGATGATTTGGCTAGGAACGTTGATAGAATTTCTCTTGAGGTTGATTCTTTAAAGCTTAGATCTACTCCTCCTAAGCATGATATCAATGAGTCTCTCAAAGCCATGAGAATTTCCATTGATGAGTGCAAGGAAAGAACCGCTAGGATGCGTGCTATGAAAGATGCCTTTATTAAAGCGTGTTCTTCCAATTCCTATGAAAATCAAGATGAAGATCTAAAAGTTATTGATGTGTACCCTATCAAATCTTTGTTTTGCAATACGAATCTTGATGAAACTGAATATGATCTTCCTTTACCTACAAGGCGTTCCAAAAATTCGGAGTATTTAGATCTTGATGATGAAATTGATGAAAGTGGGATTGAAAGAAATAAAACCCTAGATGTTGCTAAACCCACTATATTGGATTTCAAGGAATTTAATTATGGAAGTTTCTCTGTAATTGATTGTATTTCCTTGTTGCAATCCGTGCTAAATTCTCCTCATGCTTATAGTCAAAATAAAGCCATTACCGAACATATCGTTGATGCCTTGATGCGATCTTATGAAGAAAAACTTGAGTTGAAAGTTTCTATCCCTAGAAAACTTTATGATGAGTGGGAACCTACTATTAAAATTAAGATTAAAGATCATGAGTTTTATGCTTTGTGTGATTTGGGTGCTAGTGTCTCCACTATTCCCAAAACTTTGTGTGATTTGCTAGATTTCCGTGATTTTGATGATTGCTCTCTAAACTTGCATCTTGCGGATTCCACTATTAAGAAACCTATGGGAAGAATTAATGATGTTCTTATTATTACAAATAGGAATTATATGCCTGTAGATTCTATTGTTCTTGATATAGATTGCAATCCTTCTTGCCCTATTATTCTTGGTAGACCTTTCCTTAGAACGATTGGTGCAATTATTGATATGAAGGAAGGGAATATTAGATTCCAATTTCCATTAAAAAAGGGTATGGAACACTTCCTTAGAAATAAAATAAAATTACCATATGAATCTATCAAGAGAGCCACTTATGGATTGCCTACCAAAGATGGCAATACCTAGATCTATCCTTGCTTTTATGCCTAGCTAGGGGCGTTAAACGATAGCGCTTGTTGGGAGGCAACCCAATTTTATTTTTGGTTTTTTGTTTTTTCTTCTGTTTAGGAATAAAAAATCCATCTACCTTCTGTTTAGATGTGGTTTTATGTTTTAATTAGTGTTTGTGCCAAGTTAAACCTATAGGATCTTCTTGGATGATAGTTATTTGATCTTGCTGTAATTTCCAGAAACTTTGTGCTCAGTGCCCGAATTGTTAAACATCACAAGGACGTGATAAAATACTGATTCGAATTGATGCTGATCAATAAACAAATTGTATAGGTCGCCCTATTTTGGTAGATTTTTTGGAGTTCCAGAAGTTTGCGCTAGTTACAGATTACTACAGACTGTTCTGTTTTTGACAGATTCTGTTTTTCGTGTGTTGTTTGCTTATTTTGATGAATCTATGGCAAGTAAAATAGTTTATAATCCATAGAGAAGTTGGAATACAGTAGTTTTAACACCAATATAAATAAAGAATGAGTTCATTACAGTACCTTGAAGTGGTCTTTTGTTTTCTTTTGCTAACGGAGCTCACGAGATTTCTATTGAGTTTTGTGTTGTGAAGTTTTCAAGTTTTGGGTGAATTCTTTTGATGGATTATGGAACAAGGAGTGGAAAGAGCCTAAGCTTGGGGATGCCCATGGCACCCCCAAGATAATCTAAGGACACCAAAAAGTCAAAGCTTGGGGATGCCCCGGAAGGCATCCCCTCTTTCGTCTACTTCCATCGGTAATTTTACTTGGAGCTATATTTTTATTCACCACATGATATGTGTTTTGCTTGGAGCATCTTGTATTATTTGAGTCTTTGTTTTTTAGTGTGCCACAATCATCCTTGCTTTACACACCTTTTGAGAGAGCCATACATAAATTGGAATTTGATAGAATACTCTATGTGCTTCACTTACATCTTTTGAGCTTTATAATTTTGCTCTATGTGCTTCACTTAGATCTTTTAGAGCATGGTGGTGGATTTGTTTTATAGAAACTATTGATCTCTCATGCTTCACTTAGATTATTTTGAGAGTCTTAATAGCATGGTAATTTGCTTAATAATAATATGCTTGGTATTCAAGATTTGTGAAACTTTCTTTTGAGTGCGTTGAATACTAAGAAAAGATTGATGCTTGATAATTGTTTTGATATATGAAGATGGTGATATTAGAGTCATGCTAGTTGAGCAGTTGTGAATTTGAGAAATACTTGTGTTAAAGTTTGTGATTCCCGTAGCATGCACGTATGGTGAACCGTTATGTGATGAAGTCGGAGCATGATTTATTTATTTATTGTCTTCCTTATGAGTGGCGGTCGGGGACGAGCGATGGTCTTTTCCTACCAATCTATCCCCCTAGGAGCATGCGCGTAATAGTTTGCTTTGATAACTTCTAGATTTTTGCAATAAGTATATGAGTTCTTTATGACTAATGTTAAGTCCATGGATTATACGCACTTTTTCCCATACTTCCACCATTGCTAGCCTCTCTAATACCGCGCACCTTTTGCCGGTATCATACACCCACCATATACCTTCCTTAAAACAGCCACCATACCTACCTATCATGGCATTTCCATAGCCATTCCGAGATATATTGCCATGCAACTTTCCACCGTTCCGTTTATTATGACACGCTCCATTATTGTCATATTGCTAGCATGATCATGTAGTTGACATCGTATTTGTGGCAAAGCCACCGTTCATAATTCTTTCATACATGTCACTCTTGATTCATTGCATATCCCGGTATACCACCGGAGGCATTCATATAGAGTCATATTTTGTTCTAAGTATTGAGTTGTGAATGTTGAGTTGTAAGAAAAATAAAAGTGTGATGATCATCATTTTTTAGAGCATTGTCCCAAGTGAGGAAAGGATGATGGAGACTATGATTCCCCCACAAGTCGGGATGAGACTCCGGACGAAAAATAAAAAAAGAAAAAAAGAGGCCATAAAAAAGAGAAAAGGCTCAAATAAAAAAATGAGAGAAAAAGAGAGAAGGGACAATGTTACTATCCTTCTACCACACTTGTGCTTCAAAGTAGCACCATGATCTTCATGATAGAGAGTCTCTCATTTTGTCACTTTCATATACTAGTGGGAATTTTTCATTATAGAACTTGGCTTCTATATTCCAATGATGGGCTTCCTCAAATTGCCTAGGTCTTCGTGAGCAAGCGAGTTGGATGCACACCCACTTAGTTTCTTTTTGAGATTTCATATACTTATAGCTCTAGTGCATCCGTTGCATGGCAATCCCTACTCACTCACATTGATATCTATTGATGGGCATCTCCATAGCCCGTTGATACGCCTACCTGATGTGAGACTATCTTCCCCTCTTTTTGTCTTCTCCACAACCACCATTCTATTCCACTTATAGTGCTATGTCCATGGCTCACGCTCAGGTATTGCGTGAAGATCGAAAAAGTTTTGAAAATGTTAAGGTAAGAAACAATTGCTTGGCTTGTCATCGGGGTTGTGCATGATTTAAATACTTTGTGTGGTGAAGATAGAGCATAGCTAGACTATCTGATTTTGTAGGGATAACTTTCTTTGGCCATGTTATTTTGAGAAGACATAATTGCTTTGTTAGTATGCTTGAAGTATTATTATTTTTATGTCAACATGAACTTTTGTCTTGAATCTTTTGGATCTGAATATTCATACTACAATTAAGAAGATTTACATTGAAATTATGTCAAGTAGCACTCCGCATCAAAAAATCTCTTTTTATCATTTACCTACTCGAGGACGAGCAGGAATTAAGCTTGGGGATGCCCGATACGCTCCAACGTATCTATAATTTTTGATTGCTCCATGCTATATTATCTACTGTTTTGGACTATATTGGGCTTTATTTTCCACTTTTATATTATTTTTCAAACTAACTTATTAACCGGACGCCCAGCCCAGAATTGCTGTTTTTTGCCTATTTCAGTGTTTCGAAGAAACGGAATATCAAACGGAGTCCAAACGGAATGAAACCTTCAGGAACGTGATTTTCTCACCGAACGTGATCCAGGAGACTTGTACCGTACTCCAAGGAAGCAAAGAGGCGGTCATGAGGGTGGGGGGCGCCCCCCCTAGGGCGCGCCCCTGCCTCGTGGGCCTCTCGGAGCTCCACCGATGTACTCCTTCCTCCTATATATACCTACGTACCCCCAAACGATTAGATACGGAGCCAAAAACCTAATTCCACCGCCGCAACTTTCTGTATCCACGAGATCCCATCTTGGGGCCTGTTCCGAAGCTCCGCCGGAGAAGGCCGTCATCACGGAGGGCTTCTACATCATCATAGCCTCTCTGATGAAGTGTGAGTAGTTTACCTCAGACCTTCGGGTCCATAGTTATTAGCTAGATGGCTTCTTCTCTCTTTTTGGATCTCAATACAATGTTCTCCCCCTCTCTCGTGGAGATCGATTCGATGTAATCTTCTTTTGCGATGTGTTTGTTGAGACCGATGAATTGTGGGTTTATGATCAAGTCTATCTATGAATAATATCTGAATCTTCTCTGAATTCTTTTATGTATGATTGGTTATCTTTGCAAGTCTATTTGAATTATCAGTTTGGTTTGGCCTACTAGATTGGTTTTTCTTGCCATGGGAGAAGTGCTTAGCTTTGGGTTCAATCTTGAGGTGTCCTTTCCTAGTGACAGAACGGGCAGCAAGGCACGTATTGTATTGTTGCCATCAAGGATAACAAGATGGGGTTTATATCATATTGCATGAATTTATCCCTCTACATCATGTCATCTTGCTTAAGGCGTTACTCTGTTTTTAACTTAATACTCTAGATGCATGCTGGATAGCGGTCGATGAGTGGAGTAATAGTAGTAGATGCAGGCAGGAGTCGGTCTACTTGTCACGGACGTGATGCCTATATACATGATCATACCTAGATATTCTCATAACTATGCTCAATTCTGTCAATTGCTCAACAGTAATTTGTTCACCCACCGTAGAAATACTTATGCTCTTGAGAGAAGCCACTAGTGAAACCTATGGCCCCCGGGTCTATTCTCATCATATCAATCTCCATCACTTTATTATTGCTTTATTTTTACTTTGCCTTTTACTTTTTACTTTGCATCTCTATACCAAAAATACCAAAAATATTATCTATCATCTCTATCAGATCTCACTCCCGTAAGTGACCGTGAAGGGATTGACAACCCCTAATCGCGTTGGTTGCGTTGAGCTATTGTTTTGTGTAGGTACGAGGGACTTGTGCGTGGCCTCCTACTGAATTGATACCTTGGTTCTCAAAAACTGAGGGAAATACTTATGCTACTTTGTTGCATCATCCTCTCCTCTTTGGGGAAATCCAACGCAGTGCTCAAGAGGTAGCAGTCCCCTCCTCGGGACTCCCCCCAGGTGCAACCAAGGCCCATCTTCTTCCTTCTGGCCCATAAAAAATCTCTATAAAGTTTCGGGGCATTTGGACTCCGTTTGATATTGATTTCCTGCAATGTAAAAACATGCAAAAAACACCAACTGGCACTTGGCACTATGTCAATAGGTTGATAATAAAACAGCATGGAACAATAAAAAATTATAGATACGTTGGAGACGTATCAACCACTGCCCCCTTCACGGTGGCGAGAAGAGCATCGGGACCACCAGGCCGCACCGCATCGAGAAGAGCACCAGGCTGCACCGTGTTGGGAGGAACACCACGAGCGCGACCACTACAGACACAAGCCGCCCAAGCATGATTTCCCTCAGTTCAGCGGCGAAGTACCGCAGCTCTGGTTCGATCTCTGTCACACTTATTTCGAGCTCTACCAGACGCCACCGGAGCAGTGGGTGTCCACGGCAGTGTTGTACATGGAGGGGCACGCCGCTCTGGTGCCAAGTTCACAAGCGCGTCTATGGCCTTGGCGATTGGTACGCGTTTACTGCGGCAGTTCAGGCAGAGTTTGGTCAGGATGAGTTTGACACTCTTCTGCATTGTCTTCATCACCTCAAGCAGACGGGCACAATCACAGAGTATCGTCACGCGTTTGAGGCCATTATGTACCATCTGATCACCATGGATCCCTCACTCAATCAGAAGTTCTTTGTGTTGCAGTTCTCATCGGCCTTCAGGAGGAGGTTCGCACAGGTGTGCGACGACACGCACCCACCAGTGTCTCTCGGACATCAGCTCTCGCTCGGATTTAGGAGGAAGAATCCGAGCACAGCAGGCCACGCGGCCGCCCGCCGCTGTACTCACGACCTCTGTTACCACCTCCCATGTCGGTTGTGGCCGCCGCACCCATTCCACCATGCAATGAGGGGGCCAAGCGAGGCCCTAATGATTTCGGTCGCGAGCGACAACTCAGAGAATTCCGGCGAGCAAACGGTGTCTGTTTTAAGTGCAGGGATAAGTATTCCAGAGAACACAGATGCAACAAGGAGGGCCAACTTCTTGCAATTGAGGTGGGCGATCAAGATGAACTTTTGTCAGATGAGGCCATTCGTGCGCTAGAATTACTTCATGAGAATAGAGAGGAAGTCGCAGACTACTATCAAATTTCAGTGCATGTTGTCGCTGGTACAGAATCATCAGGCACGATGCGGCTACGAGCCTTGGTGGGAAATCAAGTCATGCTGCTACTTGTGGATTCTGGAAGCACGCATACCTTTGTGAATGCCACTTTTGTATTGTGAGCAGGTTGCAAGGTGCAAGATGTGGAACCTGTCATGGAAAAGGTCGCAAATGGGGAAACATTGCAATCAACACAGCAAGTATCCAAATTGCAAGGGTGGTGTCAAGGCAATACTTTCCAAACCGACATGTGGCTGCTGGATCTTGGAGCTTATGATGCTATACTCAGGGTTGATTGGCTAGCCCAATTTAGTCCCATGAACTGTCATTGGGGACTGAAAACAATGGAATTCCAGTATGGCCTCACCAACATTCAGTTACAAGGAGTACGTTCGCCAGGGGCGCCAACACTGACTGAAATCCGAGTCGAGCAACTGTCAAAATGGATTCAGGGCAATGAGGTCTGGGCTCTAGCAGTCATTCATTCTGTGGATCCTATTGATAATCCCCAAGTGCAAGGAATCATCGTAGCACTTTCCAAAGATGGAAGTGATAAGTATGGAGTGTCGAACCCACAAGGAGCTAAAGGTAAGATCAATATTCTCTCAAGCCCTATCTGCCACTGATACGACTCTACATGCACCGAACGTTTGCTTCCAACTAGCAACGAGAAATAAAAATATGTTGTGGGTATGAAGAGGATAACTTTGCATGGTATCGGAGAGCTAAAACATAAAAGTAGGTGTTGTTATCATAAAGTTATAATATACTACTTAGTATTATAAATAGCGAGTGTGGAATAATGGTGGATCGGTGTGTGGAATTGTCCTAGGCAATTGTTAACAAGACCGGCAATCACTATTGCAGTTTCATATGAGGGAGAGGCATAAGCAAACATACTTTCTCTACTTGGATCATATACACTTATGATTGGAACTCTAGCAAGCATCCGCAACTACTAAAGATCATTAAGGTAAAACCCAACCATTGCATTAAAGCATCAAGTCCTCTTTATTCCCATACGCAACAATCCCTCTTACTCGGGTTTGTGTTTCAGTCACTCACCAACCCACTATAAGCAAATCATGAACGTATTGCAACACCCTACAGCGGGAATCCCTCACGCTTGCGCGACACGGAGGGTACCATAGGACAGCACCAAAGTAAAACATACAACTCATACCAATCTAGATCATCAATCAACCCAAAGACAAAAGATATCTACTCAAAACATCATAGGATGGCAACACATCATTGGATCATAATATGTGGCATAAAGCACCATGTTCAAGTAGGGATTGAAGCGGTGTGCGGGAGAGTGGACCGCGTAAAAGAGATGAGGATGGTGATGATGATGGTGATGTTGATGAAGACGATCACCGTGGCGATGATTCCCC
The DNA here is from genome assembly GCA_021605205.1 of Aegilops longissima. Classification (NCBI taxonomy): domain Eukaryota; kingdom Viridiplantae; phylum Streptophyta; class Magnoliopsida; order Poales; family Poaceae; genus Aegilops; species Aegilops longissima. Next base: position 612,543,988 of record CM038681.1, on the reverse strand, counting down.
TCCCGATGGCACTCCGGCGCCACCGGAAGAGAGGAGGAGAGGTTCTCCCCCTTGTGCTTCCCCCTCCATGGCCTCCACCTTCTGGTCCTTGGCCTTCATGGTGATGAAGACCCCTCCGAGATACTCCTCCATGGCCATCGGTGATGATGGCCCCCTCTAGCAGGGTGCCGGAGAGGGCCCCGATTGATTTTTTGTGGCTACAGAGGCTTGCAGCGGCGGAACTTCTGATCTAATCTCCGTTCTAGAAGTTTTAGGGTACGAGAGTATATATGGGTGCAGGGAGGACGTTGGTGGACTTCCGGGCTGGCCACGAGGTAGGGGGCGCGCCCTAGGGGGGTGGGCGCGCCCCCAACCTCGTGGGCAGCCCGGGACTCCCCTGGCGTAGGGCCCAAGCCCATCCGGTAGCTTTCCTTTGAAAAATAAGTTCTCCAGTTGATTTCGTTCTGTTTTGACTCCGTTTGATATTCCTTTTCTTTGAAACACTGAAATAGGCAAAAAAACAGCAAATCTGGGCTGGGCCTCCGGTTAATAGGTTAGTCCCAAAAGTAATATAAAAGTAGAAAATAAAGCCCAATATTGCCCAAAACAGTAGATAATATGGCATGGAGCAATCAAAAATTATAGATACGTTGGAGACGTATCAGGCATCCCCAAGCTTAATTCATGCTCGTCCTCGAGTAGGTAAATGATAAAAAGATAATTTTCGATGCGGAATGCTAGTAAGAGCTTAAGTTTGATCAATGATAGTTCCAGTCACTTTTTCTAGCATTATTACATATCATAACTATAGCTCATCTCATAAAACTTTTCATGATCAAGTAACGAACAATTCACAAGTTTAAAGCATGGATCATAAGCTTCTTAAAAACTAACAAACAATATCCTCAGTCGTCAAACAATTGCAATTCATCCTATTTTTAGGAAGAGTCTATGTCAAAGCTTTGATTTAGCAAACTTCACATACTCAACTACCATTAAATCTTTCACAATTGCTAACACTCACGCAATACTTGTGGTTATGGAGTTTTAATCGGACACAGAGAAAGATAGGGGCTTATAGTTTTGCCCCACAACCTTTTACCTCAAGGGTAATGTCAATAATAATAACTCATGCTCCCCTACATCCAATTAGATATATATATCAGGTTCTTTCCATCATGCTGGGCTTGCCAAAGGATAAAATGAAAAAGGAAAGGTGAAGATCACCGTGACTCTTGCATAAGGTAGAAGATAATAATAAAAGATAGGCCCTTCGCAGAGGGAAGCAGAGGTTTCCATGCGCTTTTATGGTTGGATGCATAAAATCTCAATGTGAAAGAGCGTCACTTTATATTGCCCCTTGTGATATGAACCTTTATTATGCAGTCCGTCGCTTTTATTACTTCCACATCACAAGATCGTATAAAGTTTATTTCTCCCACACCAATCAATCATACATATTTAGAGCAATTTTTATTGCTTTACACCGATGACAACTTACTTGAAGGATCTTACTCAATCCATAGGTAGATATGGTGGACTGTCGGTGTCAAAACCGGCGGATCTCGGATAGGGGGTCCCGAACTGTGCGTCAAGGTCGGATGGTAACAGGAGACAAGGGACACTTTATTTTACCTAGGTTCGGGCCCTCTCGATGGAGGTAAAACCCTACTCCTGCTAGATTAATATTGATGATACGGGTAGTACAAGAGTAGATCTACCACGAGATCAAGGAGGCTAAACCCTAGAAGCTAGCCTATGGTTTGATTGTGTATGATGATGGTTGTCCTACGGACTACAACCCTCCGGTTTATATAGACACCGGATAGGGTTAGGGTTTACACAGAGTCGGTTACAATGGTAGGAGATCTTGAATATCCGTATGCCTAGCTTGCCTTCCACGCCAAGGAAAGCTCCTTCCGGACACGGGAGGAAGTCTTCAATCTTGTATCTTCATAGTCCTGGAGTCCGGCGAAGGTATAGTCCGGCTATCCGAACACCCCCTAATCCAGGACTCCCTCAGTAGCCCCCGAACCAGGCTTCAATGACGACGAGTCCGGCGCGCAGATTGTCTTCGGCATTGCAAGGCGGGTTCCTCTTCAAACTCTGTACTCCTGTAGGAATAATGTCCAATTTTCACCATGTAGCGCTCCTTGGCTTCCATGCCTAATAATGGCCATCTTCCACGTGTCAAACGAATGCGAAAAGCCGAGGTGCTTTTTACATCCACACCCCCGGCCGCATAAACGAACCGCCTATTTAATGGGATGAGGATTCAGATCCAAACCACACCTCCCCCCACGAGAAATCATCGGAGCGCCTCCAGCAAAGGTCCATTCCAACATGGCCAGCCACCGCAACTCCTCCTCTCGTCCCTCCAGTCCTATCCCCGGAGACTGGGAAAGTTGTGCCATCCCGCACAGCGAGTTGGTCTCGCTTCAAGCCAAGGGATTTCTCCCTCCAGCCTATATGGTCTCGGTCCGAGCCGGACTCGCCACCTATCAGGGCGGAAAGCAGGCGGAGAGCGCACCCAGTCCCTCTAAAGGAGAGCGGGTATGCCTTGTCCCTTATCTAATAAGGGGGCTGGGATTCCCAATTCACCCATTTCTCCGCGGGCTTCTGGAGTTCTACGGCCTCCAGCTGCATCATCTCACGCCCGGCTCTGTGTTAAACATTGCGGGCTTCGTCGCTCTTTGCGAGCTATTTTTAGGCGTCGAGGCTCATTTCGCATTGTGGAAGAAGATATTCTGCCTGGTGCCCCGTTCTCAAGGGGGGGTCCATATATCAAGTGGGCGGAGCCGAAGTATGGCGCATCGTTGGGACCGGATATCTGTCCGGAACCCCGAAGAAGGCGTCCGAGGACTGGCCTTCAGAATGGTTTTATATAGATGACGTCCCCCTGCCGGACCCTATCCGGGCCGGTCTCCCTGAGTTCGACAATGCTCCCTTGAAGAAACGCCTGAGCTGGCGCCCTCGGAGCTCTCAGAGAGAGAGCGACAGGGACGTCCTTTACTTAATGGGCCGGATTAGACTACTGGCTCATTCCGGTCTAACCATGATTAGAGTCATGGCCATATGCATTATGCGGGGGGTGCAGCCACTCCAATATAGAAGCCACCCCATGTGGGATTTCAACGGAGAAGATGACGCCTCCCGCCACGGCCGCAAGGGGCCGGACTCGGCCGTCGCTCTAATGAAGATCTTGTCCTCTTTGTACAAGGGAGAAGAGGAGGAATTCCTCCGCGTCGACCCGCAGGCTGGATTTTCCATGCATAATCCCCCGAATTGGGTAAGCAGACAATCGTGCCTTTCCGTTTATTTTATATCCCTGTGATCAAATACGTAGTCTAACGACTTCAACGCAGGAATTGCGTCGAGAGGTAAAAGATATAACCAGCCGACCTCCCCAGCCCGAGGACCCCAAACGGTCCCTCGATCCGGACTCCAAAGAGGATCCGGACACATCGGTGGAGCTCATCGACGGAGTGTTCCATCAGCTAAGCAAGGACAATGCCCTGGTAGCTATCATAGCTGACTATCCAGGATTAAGGCCTCCCAGGTGACAAATACTGGAGCTCTATTCCCTTGGAAGGGGTTCCATCTTCCCGGATTTCGGCTGTTCTGACAGCAACCGTGTTTTGTAGGGGAGATTCCCGAGGCAGGAAGCCGATCCTGCAGCGGCCAGCCAACGAGGAGCCGCAGGGCCCCGTGGGGCAAAAAGGAACGTAGTCCGGACTGAGATGCCGGAGCAAAGGTAAAGTGCACCCTCTTTTTCCCTGTTGTTTTACTCCTTCAGGGTACATTAACGTTCGTGTTATCTTTAGGACAAAGAGACCTCGCCGGACTATATCCGGAGAGGCTGCCAATCGCGCCTCCACCAGTCAGGCTCCAGCGCCCGGCCCGGAGGCGGAGACAAGCACGAGGCACGCACCGGACGCTCCTCCGTCAGAGGATGCGGACAGGCTGTCTGCCACCCATTCAGAGGTGGAAAGTGCCATGAACCATAGGCGCCGCCGGACAGTCCTTCGCGATACTTGTTTCTCCCAGGAGGCTTTAGATGCCTTCAATTCGGGAGATGCGTATCTCCGTGCTGCTCAAAATGGTTTAGCCAGAGCCACGGAGCAGTATGCCAAAGACATACGGGTAAGAAAATTTTGTTAAATATAGATATACCAGTAGCCCCCGAGACTTGAAACAGTTAAAATAACTGATTTAAGGATCTTATAACATGCAGTTTCTTACCGAGAAGAACACCGTGCTGTCCCAGGAGCTGGAAAGGTGCAAGGCCCAACTAGAGGCCGCACTAACCGCAGCAGGGGAGTCGAAAAACATTCCCCCGGGTAAACAATATATCGAAAGATTAGTATTGTGCGGCTTGGAGTGCCAATCTTGACAAGTCGTATTTCAGATGGCACCGGACTTGATCCGGAAAGGCAACATCTCTTACACCAGTTAAAGGCTGGTGAGAGTGTGTTGACCAAGGTGAGGCAAGAGAAGATCAATCTTCAAGATGCTAACACCAGGCTGGACGTCGAGCATAAAGACGTTCGAGGCCAGCTGTCGGACTCCACGAAGGAGAATCAGCGACTTCGACGCGGCATATTTAGTAAGTGCTTGAACGAACCTTTGATAAAAAAGAGTTCGGCGAGGAAGTCGTCTAACAGAATAATATCTGTAGGTATGCTCACAGGTCGTCCTGCGGAGGAGATGCCCAATTCGATGGGTGACCTTCTTCCCGAACTTTCGCAACTGCACGAACAAGTTCGGCAGGCGATTCAAGGCATTGCCCAGGCCTTGTGGCCTGCCCACTCCATGCCCAAGGGCCTTGGAGAGCTTGCGGAGAAGCTGAAGGGAGCTCGGCAGCGCTTCCGGTTGTGGAAGAGTATCAGCCTGCCGACAGGGCGCTAGGGAGGCCTGGCCCATGGTGAAGACCCGCTTTACGAAGTCTGACCCAAACCACATGGCCGAGGTCGGACCGGTGGGGCCTGACGGGAAGGAGATCCCTGTAAGCTTAGTATATGGCCAAGTAGAATTGGCCGCTAAGTATTCCCAGCAGGACTGCAAATTAGACAACCTGTTAGATGGTATAGAGGAGGAATACAATCAGTCAGGATGACTATGTAATGTATAATTGACATGTGTAATGCCTTCTAGCCGAATTGTAGATCGTTTGTCGTTGCCGACCCTTCCGCTTCGACCTCGGGACCTGACGGTCCGGAGTGTGTGCGAATACCACAATGTTATATAAGAACCAGGGTATGCATGGAGACCAGGCGTAGGGGTCATTAATGCTTTATCAGACAAGTGCCCAACTAGTTATGTTATATTACATGGTTAGTAAGAAACATCTTCCAGAGAGAATAGTTCCGTTAAGGGTTCCTTTCGCTGGGGTGGCATGCCCTAAAGTGCACGTCCGGACTGCAAATGCAGGAAAATCATCTGGGGGCATGTATATAAATTGGTAAAAAGGTTCATCTTTAGTCCACCGACCGAATATTCCCTTAAGAACGCTAGCTTTCGGCTTCACCTAGTCTGAGGTACACATCCGGCTTATCCGGTAGTAGCAATCACAGAGGTGCTCCCTTTACCGCCTAGCCGAACAATCGGGAACGTAGGGGTAAGCACAGGAGCCAGGCAACCCAGCTTGGCCAAAACTTAAGTCATATCGATGCATATAATGGTGAAGGAAAAGGTACATGCGGAAGTTTGGCACATGTGTTCGGCATGAAACCCATATAAATAAGCTTCTGTTAAAGAAGCCCCCAGGTTTAATGAGCACAAGTAGCGCGTCACTTGATGAGCCTTTAAGGGCTATAAGAGAAAAAGAGGGGAAGGAGAGAAATAAAGACAGAAAAATATATATATATATAATGGACAGAGGAAGGAGCCAAACACAGAGTCCGGCGCTTAGGCATAGAATCTTCGGAGACGTGCGGCGTTCCATGGGTTCGGCTCGAGTCGGTTATCCGACGCATCTCGCAGGCGGTACGCTCCACCAGTCAGGACTTGGTCGATTATAAAGGGACCCTCCCACTTGGGCTTGAGTTTGTCCTTTTTCTTATCCGGCAGGCGTAGAACTAGTTCGCCAATATTGTAATTTTTGGCCCGTACTTCTCTGCTTTGATATCTTCGAGCTTGATGTTGATAAAATGCGGAACGGGCTTTAGCCACGTCGCGCTCCTCCTCTAAGGCGTCCAAGTTGTCCTACCGATCAAGCTCGGCTTCTCTTTCTTCGTACATGCACACTCGAGGTGAGTCCTGAATTATGTCACAGGGTAGAACTGCCTCTGCGCCGTACACCATAAAGAATGGTGTGAATCCGGTGGTACGATTCGGCATGGCCCGCAGCCTCCAGAGTACGGAGTCGAGCTCCTCCACCCAGTGCGTATTAGATTCCTTGAGGGACCACACTAGTCTTGGTTTAATGCCGCTCATGATGAGACCATTTGCACGTTCGACCTGGCCGTTAGTTTGTGGGTGATAGACAGAAGCATAGTCGAGCTTAATGCCCATGTTTTTGCACCATAGCTTTACCTCGTCGAAGGTGAAGTTTGTGCCGTTATCAGTGATAATGCTGTGAGGGACGCCATAACGGTGTACGACCCCGGATATGAAGTCTATCACAGGTCCTGATTCGGCCGTCTTAACAGGCTTGGCTTCTATCCATTTGGTGAATTTATCCACCATGACCAGTAAGTATTTTTTCTTGTGGGTTCCACCTTTAAGGGGTCCCACCATGTCAAGCCCCCATACCGCAAAAGGCCAAGTGATGGGGATAGTCCGGAGGGCGTTGGGTGGCATATGGCTTTGGTTTGCAAAGAGCTGGCAACCGACGCATCGTTTGACCAAGTCCTGAGCGTCTGCCCGGGCAGTCGGCCAATAAAAGCCCGTACGGAAAGCCTTGCTTACAAGGGACCGAGCTGCAGCGTGGTGACCACCGAGTCCGGCATGAATTTCAGCCAACAGACTCCGCCCTTCCTCTTCGGAGATACATCTTTGAAGGACTCCGGTAGTGCTTTTCTTATAAAGCTCTCCCTTGTGGACTTTATAGGCTTTAGATCGCTGCACTATGCAGCGTGCCTCATTTTGGTCCTCTGGGAGTTCCTGCCTAGTAAGGTAGGCTAGGAATGGTTCTGTCCACGGGGCGATGACCGCCATTATTATGTGGGCTGAAGGTGTAATTTCGGTGGCAGAGCCTCCAACTATGTCAGATTGTTCGGCGTCGGGTTGTGCGGTTGTGTCCGAACTGTTATCTGAGCGTTCCCCCTCCCATGCTACAGATGGCTTGAATAATCTTTCCAAAAAGATGTTGGGGGGGACTGCATCTCGTTTTTTGCTCGGCGCGCGCTGGGACGCCCATCGCTTGATTGTTTTCTCGGGCTATATGGTGAAACTCCAGTCCCTCGAACCGAACTGACATTTTTAGGACGGCATTGCGATAAGCTGCCATTTTTGGGTCCTTGGCGTCGAAGTCGCCATTTATTTGGGATATCGCGAGGTTTGAGTCCCCGCGTACCTCCAGGCGTTGAATGCCCATGGATACTGCCATCCGGAGACCATGTAGAAGGGCCTCATATTCGGCTGCATTGTTCGAGTCCGTGTACATAATTTGGAGTACATAATGGACTGTGTCTCCTGTAGGGGACGTTAAAACGACGCCAGCCCCTAGTCCGGCCAACATTTTGGAGCCGTCGAAATGCATGATCCAGTTTGAATATGTGCCGTACTCTTTAGGGAGTTCGGCCTCTGTCCATTCGGCAACGAAGTCGGCCAGGACTTGCGATTTAATAGCTCGCCGTGGTTTGTAGGTTATGTCGAACAGGAGGAGCTCTATGGCCCATTTTGCTATCCGGCCCGTTGCGTCGTGGTTGTTGATAATATCGTTGAGTGGTACTTCCGAGGCTACTGTTATAGAACACTCTTGAAAGTAGTGTTGTAGCTTCCGGGATGCCATAAACACCGCGTATGCGATCTTTTGATAATGCGGGTACTGTGATTTGCATGGAGTGAGGACAGTGGACACATAGTAGACCGGCCTTTGAAGGGGGAGTTTGTGTCCGTCCGCTGCCCATTCGACGACGAGTACTGCGCTGACAACTCGATGAGTTGCGGAAATGTACAATAGCATGGGTTCGCCAGTGTTCGGCGCGGCCAGGACTGGGTTTGTTGCCAAGATGGCCTTTATTTCCTCGAGTCCGGCCGTGGCAGTGTCCGTCCACTAGAAGTGTTCGGTGCGCCTAAGGAGGCAGTAAAGGGGCAGCGCCTTTTCTCCCACGCGGGAGATGAAGCGGCTTAGAGCCGCCACGCATCCGGTTAATTTCTGTATTTGTTTGAGGTCTTTTGGGACATCCAATTGTGACAAAGCTCGGATCTTGGCTGGATTTGCTTCAATTCCTCTACCGGATACAATGAAGCCCAAGAGCTTTCCGGCTGGAACGCCGAAAACACATTTTTCTGGATTGAGCTTGATGTCGTATTTTCTGAGGTTATCGAATGTAAGCCTCAAGTCGTCTACTAGAGATTTGACATGTCTTGATTTGACGACCACATCATCCACGTACGCCTCCACTGTTTTGCCGATCTGGTTTGCCAGACATGTTTGAATCATGCGCTGATATGTTGCGCCGGCGTTTTTTAGCCCGGGCATTGTGTTGAAGCAGAATGGGCCGTATGGTGTGATGAATGCCGTTGCGGCTTGGTCTGATTCTGCCATCTTGATTCGATGGTAACCGGAGTATGCGTCGAGGAAACACAGCGAATCGTGTCCTGCAGTGGCATCGATGATTTGATCTATTTGAGGGAGGGGGAAAGGATCCTTTGGGCAAGCCTTATTAAGGTTTTTAAAATCGACACACAGGAGCCAGGATTTGTCCTTCTTTGGTACCATCACCAGGTTTGCTAGCCAGTCCGGATGTTTTATATCTCTAATGAATCCGGCCTCTAATAACTTGGCTAGCTCCTCTCCCATAGCCTGTCTCTTCGGTTCAGAAAAGCGCCGAAGGGCTTGTTTGACAGGTTTGAATCCTTTCTGGATATTTAAGTTGTGTTCGGCCAGCCTGCATGGGATTCCTGGCATGTCTGAAGGGTGCCAAGCAAAAATGTCCCAGTTCTCTCGTAGGAACTCTTGCAGTGCGGCGTCTACATCAGGGTTCAGTCGTGCCCCGATGGAGGCTGTTTTATTGGGGTCCGTTGGGTGGACCTGGAATTTGACTATTTCGTCCGCTGGTTTGAAGGATGTGGATTTGGATCTCTTATCGAGTATCACATCATCCCTATTAACCGTGGATCGCAGCGCAGTCAGTTCTTCGGCCGCTAAGGTTTCGGATAGTGCCTCGAGGGCCAATGCGGCTGTCTTGTTTTTGGCGCGGAGTGCTATGTCCGGATCACTAGCGAGAGTGATAATTCCGTTTGGCCCAGGCATCTTGAGCTTCATGTACCCGTAATGGGGTATAGCTTGGAATACTGTGAATGCCTCGCGTCCTAATATAGCATGATATCCGCTTTTGAACGGGGACACCTGGAACATGACTTGTTCGGACCTATAATTATCCGGCGTGCCGAACACCACATCTAGTGTGATTTTTCCAGTGCGGCGCGCTTCCTGACTGGGGATTATTTCTCTAAAGGTTGTGCTGCTTCGCTCATTGCGGTTCCAGTCTATTTCCATCTTTTGGAGGGTTTCCTCATAAATGAGGTTCAATCCGCTGCCTCCATCCATGAGTACCTTTGCGAGGCGACAGCCGTCCACTATGGGACTGAGGACCAATGTGGCTGGTGCTCGGGCTGTTCGGAATTTGGGTTCGTCACTCGCGTTGAAGGTAATAGCGGTGTTACTCCATGGGTTTATTGTTGCTACTTGGTAGACTTCAGTGAGGCTGTGGAGTGTTCTTTTTCGCATATTATTTGATGCGAAAGTCTCGAAGACTGTGAGAACGGTACTGGTGTCCTTGGGCTGGCTTTCTTCGGCCTCTGAAATTAGGAGCTCCTCGCCAATTTTGGCCACCTGCCAGAGTATCCAACATGCTCTAAGGCTGTGAGTTGGAGTGGCGTCCTCTGCACTGTGAATCTTACAGGGTCCATCGAGCCACCTTTCCAGTACGGTTCCATGCCCTCTGAAGGGTTTTGGCTTTTTGATATTTAATCCGGGTGCCTTACTGTGGTGCGCCCTCTTAGTTCGGATGGGATTGCTATTTAAGGCCGGATTATCCCAAAATTTGATTTCAGTTTTCCAAGCGCTTTCCATCGCACAGTACTTTTGTACTATGGATGCCAAGTCAGCAAAGCGTGTAATATCATGACGACTTATGGCGTTGAGTATTCCCTTGTCCGTGCAATTACTGCAAAAGATTGAAATTGCGTCTCCCTCGCGGCAGTCCTTTGTCCTGTTCATAGCCAGGAGGAATCTGGCCCAGTAATGATGTACTGTTTCTTCGGTCCTTTACCTGATTTGGGAAAGATCGCTTATGATCGGGCGGGCGGGTGTCATTGAATCTGAGACCTCACCCAATTTACAGTTTGGAGGCCGAAGAACTCCCGGGCTCTGAAGTCCGGAGTCTTGGATGTTATCCGATGAGTCTAGCCCGTTGCCTGATTCTAAGCCCAGGTCTTGAATTGTATCCTCCCCTCCGCGGGTATCCGGCCTGGAGGGTTCAGGAATCCGGACGTAGTTAGTCCTTAGGATAGATGAAGGATCACCGCACTGCGCCTCTACCACGGCAACGTGGTGGGTGACTTGGGGAGAGTTAATTTCTCTTAGATCGGGTTTAAGCCCAACCTGGTCGTAATTTGTAGCGACCCCCAGTGCGGCGATGCGGTCCAAGAGCTCGTTTATCGAAGAGAGCTCCATCGGATCCAATTGCTCGGTGAGTTCCGAGCTGACGTGAAGGTTGCTTTCGATGACCCGAGAGGTCACCGTCGGCGCAACAGCCGAACGGGCGGTCGTGAGATAACCACCTAGCCGGAGGGTCTGGCCGACAGCCAAGGCTCCCTTAGTAATGGCGCCGTCTTTAAAGACGGGAAGAGGCATCCTTCCTGATTGCGACGGCACAGAGGAACTCTCAATGAAAGCACCAATGTCGGTGTCAAAACCAGCGGATCTCGGGTAGGGGGTCCCGAATTGTGCGTCAAGGTCGGATGGTAACAGGAGACAAGGGACACTTTATTTTACCCAGGTTCGGGCCCTCTCGGTGGAGGTAAACCCCTACTCCTGCAAGATTAATATTGATGATACGGGTAGTACAAGAGTAGATCTACCACGAGATCAAGGAGGCTAAACCCTAGAAGCTAGCCTATGGTTTGATTGTGTATGATGATGGTTGTCCTACGGACTACAACCCTCCGGTTTATATAGACACCGGATAGGTTTAGGGTTTACACAGAGTCGGTTACAATGGTAGGAGATCTTGAATATCCGTACGCCTAGCTTGCCTTCCACGCCAAGGAAAGCTCCTTCCGGACACGGGAGGAAGTCTTCAATCTTGTATCTTCATAGTCCTAGAGTCCGGCGAAGGTATAGTCCAGCTATCCGAACTGAAGGAAATATGCCCTAGAGGCAATAATAAATGTTATTATTTATTTCCTTATATCATGATAAATGTTTATTATTCATGCTAGAATTGTATTAACCGGAAACATAATACATGTGTGAATACATAAACTTACAGAGTGTCACTAGTATGCCTCTACTTGACTAGCTCGTTAATCAAAGATGGTTATGTTTCCTAACCATGAACAAGGAGTTGTTATTTGATTAATGGGATCACATCATTGGTTGAATGATCTGATTGACATGACCCATTCCATTAGCATAGCACCTGATCGTATTGTTTGTTGCTAGTGCTTTTCTTCATGACTTATACATGTTCCTATGACTATGAGATTATGCAACTCCCGCTTGCCCGAGGAACACTTTTGGTGCTACCAAACGCCACAACGAATCGGGTGATTATAAAGGTACATTACAGGTGTCTCGAAGGTACATGTTGGGTTGGCATATTTCGAGATTAGGATTTGTCACTCCGATTGTCGGAGAGGTATCTCTGGCCCTCTCGGTAATGCACATCACATAAGCCTTGCAAGCATTGCAACTAAATGTGTTAGTTGTGAGATGATGTATTACGGAACGAGAAAAGAGACTTGCCAAGAACGAGATTGAACTAGGTATTGGATACCGACGATCGAATCTCGGCAAGTAACATACCGATGACAAAGGGAACAACGATATTGTTATGCGGTCTCGACCGATAAAGATCTTCGTAGAATATGTAGGAACCAATATGGGCATCCAGGTCCCGCTATTGGTTATTGGCCGAGAGGTGTCTCGGTCATGTCTACATAGTTCTCGAACCCGTAGGGTCCGCACGCTAACGCTTCGATGGCGATGTTATTATGAGTTTATATGATATTGATGTACCAAGGTTGTTCGAGTCCCGGATGAGATCACGGACATGACGAGGAGTCTCGAAATGGTCGAGACATAAAGATTGATATATTGGAAGCCCAAGTTTGACTCGGAATCACTCCGGTGAAATTGGGAATTTTACCGAGTACCGGGTTACCGGAACCTCCGGGGGTCAATGGGCCTTGATGGGCCTTAAGGGAAAGAGAAAGGGGCCATATGCTGGTCGCAGCCTTCCCCTTCCCTAGTCCTATTAGGATTAGGAGAAGGGGTGGCCTCTCTCCCTCTCCCTTGGTCAAACCCTAGTTGGACTAGGATTGGGGGAATCCTACTCCCGGTGGGAGTAGGACTCCCAGCGCAGCCATAGGTGGCCGCCAGCCCCTCCCTTCCCTCCTTTATATACAGGGCAGGGGCACCCCATGACACACAAGTTGATCTACGGATCTTTCCTTAGCCGTGCGGTGCCCCTTCCACCATATTCCACCTCGGTCATATCGTCATGAGCTTAGCGAAGCCCGCGCGGAGAAGTCATATCGTCATGAGCTTAGGCGAAGCCCGCGTCGGTGGAGCATCATCATCGCCACCACGCCGTCAGGTCGACGGAACTCATCCCCGACACTTTGCTGGATCGGAGTCCGGGATCGCCATCGAGCTGAACGTGTGCAGAACTCGGAGGTGCCGACGCTCGGTGCTTGGATCGGTCGGGTCGTGAAGACGCACGACTACATCAACGCGTTGTTATAACGCTTCGCTTTCGGTCTCACGAGGGTACGTGGACGGACACTCTTCCTCTCGTTGCTATGCCATCACCATGGTCTTGCGTGATCGTAGGAAAATTTTGAAATTACTACGCTCCCCAACAAAGTGGTATCGAGCCTGGTTTTATGCGTTGATGTCATATGCACGAGTAGAACACAAGTGAGTTGTGGGCGATACAAGTCATACTTCCTACCAGCATGTCATACTTTGGTTCAGCGGTATTGTGAGATGAAGCGCCCGGACCGACATTACGCCAGACGCTTACGCGAGACTGGTTTCACCGCCGTGAGCACTCGTTGCTTAAAGGTGGTGGCGGGTGACTGTCTCTCTCACTTTAGTTGAACCGAGTGTGGCTACGCCCGGTCCTTGAGAAGGTTAAACGGAGTCTATTTGACGAAGTATCGTTGTGGTTTTGATGCGAGGTAAGAACGGTTCTTGCTCAGCCCATAGCAGCCACGTAAAATTTGCAACAACAAAGTAGAGGACGCCTAACTTGTTTTTGCAGGGCATGTTGTGATGTGATATGGTCAAGACGTGATGCTATATTTCATTGTATGAGATGATCATGTTTTGTAACCGAGTTATCGGCAATCGGCAGGAGCCATATGGTTGTCGCTTATTGTATGAAATGCAACGCCATGTAATTGCTTTACTTTATCACTAAGCAGTAGCGATAGTCGAGAAGCAATAGTTGGCGAGACGACAACGATGCTACGATGGAGATCAAGGTGTCGCTACGGTGACGATGGTGATCATGACGGTGCTTCGGAGATGGAGATCACAAGCACAAGATGATGATGGCCATATCATATCACTTATATTGATTGCATGTGATGTTAATCCTTTATGCATCTTATTTTGCTTTGATTGACGGTAGCATTATAAGATGATCCTTACTAAATTATCAAGAAGTGTTCTCCCGAGTATGCACCGCTGCGAAAGTTCTTCGTGCTGAGACACCACGTGATGATCGGTGTGATAGGCTCTACGCTCAAATACAACGGTGCAAAACAGTTGCACACGCGAATACTCAGGTTATACTTGACGAGCTATGCATATAAGATATGACCTCGAACACGGAGACCGAAGGTCGAGCGTGAATCATATAGTAGATATGATCAACATATTGATGTTCACCATTGAAACTACTCCATCACACGTGATGATCGGTCATGGTGTAGTTGATATGGATCACGCAATCACTTAGAGAATTGGAGGGATATTTTTCTAAGTGGGAGTTCTTAAGTAATATGATTAATTGAACTTTAATTTATCATGAACTTAGTACCTGATAGTATCTTGCTTGTCTATGATGTGTAGATAGATGGCTCGTGCTGTTGTTCCGTTGAATTTTAATGCGTTCCTTGAGAAAGCAAAGTTGAAAGATGATGGCAGCAATTACACGGACTGGATCCGTAACTTGAGGATTATCCTTATTGCTGCACGGAAGAATTACGCCCCGAAGCACCGTTAGGTGCCAGGCCTGGTGCAAGGGCTGCGCCGAAGTTGTGAACGTCGGCAAAGCAAAGCTGATGACTACTCTATAGTTCGATGTGCCATGCTTTACGGCTTAGAACCGGGACTTCAACGTCGTTTTGAACACCATGGAGCATATGAGATGTTCCAGAGTTGAAGTTAATATTCCAAGCGAATGCCCGGATTGAGAGATATGAAGTCTCCAATAAGTTCTATAGCTGCAAGATGGAGGAGAATGGTTCGTCGGTGAGCATATACTCGTAATGTCCGGATATAACAATCACTTGATTCAACTGGGAGTTAATCTTCCGGATGATTGCGCCATTGATGAATTCTCCAATCACGCCACCAAGCTACAAGAGCTTCGTGATGAACTATAATATGCAAGGGATGACCAAAACTATGCCCGAGCTCTTCGCGATGCTGAAAGCATGGAGGTAGAAATCAAAAGGAGCATCAAGTGTTGATGGTTAACAAAACCACTAGTTTCAAGAAAAGGGCAAAGGAAAGAAAAGGAAACTTCAAAAGAGCGGCAAGCAAGTTGCTGATCAAGAGAAGAAACCCAAGTCTGGTCCTAAGCCTGAAACCGAGTGCTTCTATTGCAAGCAGGCTGGTCTTCGAAGCGGAACTGCCCCAAGTATTTGGCGGATAAGAAGGATGGCAAGGTTAACAAAGGTATATGTGATATACTTGTTATTGATGTGTACCTTACTAATACCGCAGTAGCACTGGTATTTGATACTGGTTCATTGCTAATATTTGCAACTCAAACAGGGCTACGGATTGCGAAGATTGGCTAAGGACGAGGTGACGATCTTGCGCGTGGAAATGGTTCCAAAGTCGATGTGATCGCGATCGGCACGCTACCTCTACATCTACCTTCGGATTAGTATTAGACCTAAATAATTGTTATTTAGTACCATCGTTGAGCATGAACATTATATCTGGATCTTGTTTGATGCGAGACGGTTATTCATTTAAATCAGAGAATAATGGTTGTTCTATTTATATGAATAATATCTTTTATGGTCATGCACCATTGAAGAATGGTTTGTTTTACTTAATCTTGATAGTAGTGATACACATATTCATAATGTTGAAACCAAAAGATGCAGAGTTGATAATGATGGTGCAACTTATTTGTGGCACTTGCCGCTTAGGTCATATCGGTGTAAAGCGCATGAAGAAACTCCATGCTGATGGACTTTTGGAGTCACTTGATTATGAATCACTTGGCACTTATGAACCGTGCCTTATGGGCAAGATGACTAAAACACCGTTCTCGGAACTATGGAGAGAGCAACAGATTTATTGGAAATCATACATACCGATGTATGTGGTCCAATGAATGTTGAGGCTCGGCGGATATCGTTATTTTCTCACCTTCACAGATGATTTGAGCAGATATGGGTATATCTACTTAATGAAACACAAGTCTGAAACATTTGAAAAGTTCAAAGAATTTCAGAGTGAAGTGGAAAATCATCGTAACAAGAAAATTAAGTTTCTACGATCTGATCGTGGAGGAGAATATTTGAGTTACGAGTTTGGCCTACATTTGAAACAATGTGGAATAGTTTCGCAACTTACGCCACCTGGAACACCACAACGTAATGGTGTGTCCGAACGTCGAATCGTACTTTATTAGATATGGTGCGATCTATGATGTCTCTTACTGATTTACCGCTATCGCTTTGGGGTTATGCTTTAGAGACGGCTACATTCACTTTAAATAGGGCACCATCTAAACCGCTGAGACGACGCCTTATGAACTGTGGTTTGGCAAGAAACCAAAGTTGTCGCTTTTGAAAGTTTGGGGCTGCGATGCTTATGTGAAAAAGCTTCAACCTGATAAGCTCGAACCCAAATCGGAGAAATGTGTCTTCATAGGATACCCAAAGGAGACAGTTGGGTACACCTTCTATCACAGATCCAAGGCAAGATTTTTGTTGCTAAATTCGAAACTTTTTGGAGAAAGAGTTTCTCACGAAAGAAGTGAGTGGGAGGAAAGTAGATCTTGATGAGATAATCGTATCTACTCCCTTATTGAGAAGTAGTACATCACGAAAACAGTTTCGTGACACCTACACCAAATAGGGAGGAAGCTAATGATGATGATCATGAAACTTCAGATCAAGTTTCTACAGAACTTCAGAGATCAACAGAGCAAGA
Source organism: Aegilops longissima (assembly GCA_021605205.1). Taxonomy (NCBI): domain Eukaryota; kingdom Viridiplantae; phylum Streptophyta; class Magnoliopsida; order Poales; family Poaceae; genus Aegilops; species Aegilops longissima. Next base: position 612,527,205 of record CM038681.1, on the reverse strand, counting down.
TCCGCACTGAGTGGTACGGTAATCCTATTTTGGAAGTCATGTTCTTTGGAACATGATGAACCTACTAACTATGAAGAAGCGATGGTGGGCCCAGATTCCACAAAATGGCTTGAGGCCATGAAATCTGAGATGGGATCCATGTATGAGAACAAAGTGTGGACTTTGGTTGACTTGCCCGATGATCGGCAAGCAATTGAGAATAAATGGATCTTCAAGAAGAAGACCGACGCGATGGTAATGTTATCGTCTATAAAGCTCGACTTGTTGCAAAAGGTTTTCGACAAGTTCAAGGGATTGACTACGATGAGACCTTCTCACCGTGAGCGATGCTTAAGTCCGTCCGAATCATGTTAGCAATTGCCGCATTTTATGATTATGAAATTTGGCAAATGGATGTTAAAACCGCATTCTGAATGGATTTACGGAAGAAGAGTTGTATATGATGCAACCAGAAGGTTTTGTCGATCCAAAGGAGCTAACAAAGTGTGCAAGCTCCAGCGATCCATTTATGGACTGGTGCAAGCCTCTCGGAGTTGGAATAAACGTTTTGATAGTGTGATCAAAGCATTTGGTTTTATACAGACTTTTGGAGAAGCCTTGTATTTACAAGAAAGTGAGTGGGAGCTCAGAGCATTTCGATATTATATGTGGATGACATATTATTGATCGGAAATGATATAGAATTTCTGGATAGCATAAAGGATACTTGAATAAGAGTTTTCGATGAAAGACCTCGGTGAAGCTGCTTACATATTGGGCATTAAGATCTATAGAGATAGATCAAGACGCTTAATAGGACTTTCACAAAGCACATACCTTGATAAAGTTTTGAAAAAGTTCAAAATGGATCAGCAAAGAAAGGGTTCTTGCCGGTATTACAAGGTGTGAAGTTGAGTAAGACTCAATGCCCGACCACCGCAGAAGATAGAGAAAATGAAAGATGTTCCTATGCTTCAGCCATAGGCTCTATCATGTATGCAATGCTGTGTACCAGACCTGATGTGTGCCTTGCTGTAAGTTTAGCGAGCAGGTACCAAAGTAATCCAGAGTGGATCATTGGACAGCGGTCAAGAACATCCTTAAGTACTTGAGAAGAACTAAGGATATGTTTCTCATTTATGGCGGTGACAAAGAGCTCGTCAGAACGGTTACGTTGATGCAAGCTTTGACACCGATCCGGACGATTCTAAATCGCAAACCGGATACGATTTACATTAAACGGTGGAGCTGTCGGTTGGTGCAGTTCCAAACAAAGCGTCGCTATGGGATCTACATGTGAAGTTGAGTACATAGCTGCTTGAAGCAGCTAATGAAGGAGTCTGGATGAAGGAGTTCATATCCGATCTAGGTGTTGTACCTAGTGTATCGGGTCCAATGAAAATCTTTTGTGACAATATGGTGCAATTGCCTTGGCAAAGGAATCCAGATTTCACAAGAGAACCAAGCACATCAAAAGACGCTTCAACTCCATCCGGATTTGGTCCGGTGGGAGACATAGAGATATGCAAGATACATACGGATCTGAATGTTGCGACCGTTGACTAAGCCTCTTCCACGAGCAAAACATGATCAGCACCAAGACTCCATGGGTGTTAGAATCATTCTGTGTAATCTAGATTATTGACTCTAGTGCAAGTGGGAGATCAAGGAAATATGCCCTAGAGGCAATAATAAATGTTATTATTTATTTCCTTATATCATGATAAATGTTTATTATTCATGCTAGAATTGTATTAACCGGAAACATAATACATGTGTGAATACATAAACCTACAGAGTGTCACTAGTATGCCTCTACTTGACTAGCTCGTTAATCAAAGATGGTTATGTTTCCTAACCATGAACAAGGAGTTGTTATTTGATTAATGGGATCACATCATTGGTTGAATGATCTGATTGACATGACCCATTCCATTAGCATAGCACCTGATCGTATTGTTTGTTGCTAGTGCTTTTCTTCATGACTTATACATGTTCCTATGACTATGAGATTATGCAACTCCCGTTTGCCCGAGGAACACTTTGGGTGCTACCAAACGTCACAACGTAACTGGGTGATTATAAAGGTACATTACGGTGTCTCCGAAGGTACATGTTGGGTTGGCATATTTCGAGATTAGGATTTGTCACTCCGATTGTCGGAGAGGTATCTCTGGCCCTCTCGGTAATGCACATCACATAAGCCTTGCAAGCATTGCAACTAAATGTGTTAGTTGTGAGATGATGTATTACGGAACGAGAAAAGAGACTTGCCAAGAACGAGATTGAACTAGGTATTGGATACCGACGATCGAATCTCGGGCAAGTAACATACCGATGACAAAGGAACAACGATATTGTTATGCGGTCGACCGATAAAGATCTTCGTAGAATATGTAGGAACCAATATGGGCATCCAGGTCCCGCTATTGGTTATTGGCCGAGAGGTGTCTCGGTCATGTCTACATAGTTCTCGAACCCGTAGGGTCCGCACGCTTAACGCTTCGATGACGAGTTATTATGAGTTTATATGATATTGATGTACCGAAGGTTGTTCGAGTCCGGATGAGATCACGGACATGACGAGGAGTCTCGAAATGGTCGAGACATAAAGATTGATATATTGGAAGCCCAAGTTTGGACTCGGAATCACTCCGGGTGAAATTGGGAATTTTACCGAGTACCGGGTTACGGAACCTCCGGGGGTCAATGGGCCTTGATGGGCCTTAAGGGAAAGAGAAAAGGGGCCATATGCTGGCGCAGCCTTCCCCTTCCCTAGTCCTATTAGGATTAGGAGAAGGGGTGGCGCCTCTCTCCCTCTCCCTTGGTCAAACCCTAGTTGGACTAGGATTGGGGAATCCTACTCGGTGGGAGTAGGACTCCTGTGCGCAGCCATAGGTGGCCGGCCAGCCCCTCCCTTCCCTCCTTTATATCTGAGGGCAGGGGCACCCCATGACACACAAGTTGATCTACGGATCTTTCCTTAGCCGTGTGCGGTGCCCCTTCCACCATATTCCACCTCGGTCATATCGTCGCGGAGCTTAGGCGAAGCCCCGCTTGGAGAAGTCATATCGTCGCGGAGCTTAGGCGAAGCCCCGCGTCGGTGGAGCATCATCATCGCCACCACGCCGTCGGTCGACGGAACTCATCCCGACACTTTGCTGGATCGAGTCCGGGATCGCCATCGAGCTGAACGTGTGCAGAACTCGGAGGTGCCGTCGCTCGGTGCTTGGATCGGTCGGGTCGTGAAGACGCACGACTACATCAACAGCGTTGTTATAACGCTTCGCTTTCGGTCTACGAGGGTACGTGGACGGACACTCTTCCCTCTCGTTGCTATGCCATCACCATGGTCTTGCGTGATCGTAGGAAAATTTTTGAAATTACTACGTTCCCCAACACGAACACCCCCTAATCCAGGACTCCCTCATGGACTCTCATGGCAAAACTAGTTTAAGGGATTTGGAAGCACAATTAGTATCTCTACTTGGTGCTGAGAATTTTGGCTAGCATGAGGGGGAAAGGCAAGCTCAACATGTTAGAGGATCCATGACAACATACTTTATCTCAGATATAAGAAAACATAACTCATTACGTTGTCTTCCTTGTCCAACATCAACTCTTTTAGCATGTCATATTTTAATGAGTGCTCCCAATCATAAAAGATGTCCAAGATAGTATATTTATATGTGAAACCCCTCTTCCTTCAATATTCTTTCATGGATTGTTCAAGTGACCAATTCTGCGTTTGCTAACTTTCAATGGGCTTACTACCTATACTTATTATGTGTGAAGCCATTACTCCCCATGTTATAAGCATACGAAACTTATAAAAATTCAGATTTATGACATTCAATTTATTCAACCATTTACTCATAGGATATACATGAAGCACATGAGCAATTGACAAACTACTCCAAAAGATATGAGTGAAGAACACTGAGTAGTCAAATAATTAACTAGCAATGGGATGATTATTTTTCATTTAGTATTTCAGATCCAATGATTTTATTCAAACAGCAAGTAAAATTTAAAACACGCTCCAAGCAAAACACATATCATGTGATGAATAAAAATATAGCTCCGAGTAAAGTATACCGATAGTTTTGAAGACGAAAGAGGGGATGCCTTCCGGGGCATCCCCAAGCTTAGGCGCTTGAGTATTCCTTGAATATTACCTTGGGGTGCCTTGGGCATCCCCAAGCTTAGGGTCCTTCCAACTCCTTATTCTCCTCATATCGATATCTCACCCAAAACTTGAAAACTTCAATCACACAAAACTTAACCAAACTTCGTGAGATAGGTTAGTATGATAAAGAGCAAACCATGCACTTGGGTACTGTCAATGACAAGGTTCATAATTGTTCTCACACAATGTCTACTGTACCATATCATTTCTACAATTTATATTGAAGAATATAAGACATAGAAACTAGAAAACAAGCAAACTATGCAATGAAAACAGAATCTGTCAGAAACAGAACAGTCTGTAATGATCTGAACAATAATCATACTTCTGATACTCCAAAAATTATGAAATAAATCGGTGGACGTGAGGAATTTGTCTATTAATCTTCTGCAAAAATAATCAATCAAAAGCACTCTTCTGTAAAAAAAATGACATCTATTCTCGTGAGCGCAAAGTTTCTGTTTTTTGCAGCAAGATCACATTATCTTTCACCCAAGTCTTCCCAAAGGTCTTACTTGGCACTTTATTGAAAGAAAAGCTATAAAACATGATTACTACAGTGGCTTAATCATGTAGACACGCAAAAACAGTAAGGGTAAATATTGGGTTGTCTCCCAACAAGCGCTTTTCTTTAATGCCTTTTAGCTAGGCATGATGATTTCAATGATGCTCTCATAAAAGATAGGAATTAAAGCACAATGAGAGCATCTTGAAGAATATGACTAGCACATTTAAATCTAACACACTTCCTATGCCTAGGGATTTTGTGAGCACACAATCTTATAAGAACAACAATCAACTAGCATAGGAAGGCAAAACAAGTATAACTTCAAAACTTTAAGCACATAGGGAGGAAACTTGATATTAATACAACTCCTACAAGCATGTGTTCCTCCCTCATAATAATTTTCAAAGGCATCATGGATATCAACTTTGTTCTCAAACTCAATTGGAACCTCTTCCGGAATAGTGGAATCACTACTAGCTAAAGTTGACACTCTTCCAAATCCACTTTCATAAATATCACTCTAAGATTCAACATCTTCCAAAATAAGTTGACACTCTTCCAACCCACTTTGAATGATAGTATTATTCATAATCCAAAAGATATAAGTGAAGTTCATGGAGCATTCCACAACTAACCAATATCCAAGCTCGAAATATATAAGTGAAGCACATGAAGCATTCTATAAAACCATACTCAAAAGATTTAAGTGAAGCACAAAGAGCAATTCTATAAGATCATACTTAAAAGATTTAAGTGAAGCACATGAATTATTCTATAAATCATTGAAGGGATATCTCATGCTAGCATGGTTCGTGAAGAAAAAGAAAAACACAATGGACACAAATCATGTGAACAAAACAAAAACTGAGGTATACCATAATTGTTGAAGAAGAAAGATGGGATGCCCACCTGGGCATCCCCAAGCTTAGATGCTTGAGTATCCTTGGAATATTTACTTGGGGTGCCTTGGGCATCCCCAAGCTTTAACTCTTGCCTCTCTTTATTCTTCTCATATTGATAGCTCCTCGACCTTCGGACACTTCATCCACACAAAACTTTAACAAAAAACTTGTGAGATCCGTTAGTGTAATAAAGCAAATCACTACCTTTAGGTACTGTAATGAAATCATTATTTATTTTTGTGAGTGTTAAACCTACTGTATTCCAAGTTCTCTATGGTTCATACCCTCCAATACTAGCCATAGATTCATCAAAATAAGCAAACAACACACGCAAAACAGAATCTGTAAAAAAACAGAACAGTCTGTAGTAATCTGGAAGTTTGGAAAACTTCTGTAACTCCTAAAATTATAAAATAAATTTGAAATTTTTAACAATTTGTACATAAGTAATGTGAAAAAAGAATCAGAACCATTTGACTTTCCAGTTAAAAATGTAAATTCATGCACTACAGCCAAAGTTTCTGTTTTCTGTTCTGCACATAGCAGACAAGCAATCTAATCATCCTAAAACCAAGCTTGGCACATTATTTTTATAATACAAAGAATATATAAAAGGGGATAATTATTTACATAGAAAATTCCATGAAAAATTCTACATTGTTTCTGTGAGCATGAACACAAGTGTTCAAGGTCGATCCTCACTTCTTCAATGCAAAACCTTCCAATCACTTCTCTTTTTGAAAAACTTCTTAGGCATGAAAGGCAAGTAATAATTTTTTGTATTTTCATTTTTTAATTTTTTTGTATGTTTCACCCACAACTAAACAGAAACAAAAAGGGAAAAACAAAATCTACTTAGTGAAGAAAGCAAACAAGCACACACGAGAATGTCAACCCCACGCTATTGCTCCCCGGCAACGGCGGCAGAAAAGAGCTTGATAATCCCCAAGTGCAAGGAATCATCGTAGCACTTTCCAAAGATGGAAGTGATAAGTATGGAGTGTCGAACCCACAAGGAGCTAAAGGTAATATCAATATTCTCTCAAGCCTATCTGCCACTGATACGACTCTACGTGCACCGAACGTTTGCTTCCAACTAGCAACGAGAAATAAAACTATGTTGTGGGTATGAAGAGGATAACTTTGCATGGTATCGGAGAGCTAAAACATAAAAGTAGGTGCTGTTATCATAAAGTTAGAATATATTACTTAGTATTATAAATAGCGAGTGTGGAATAATGGTGGATAGGTGTGTGGAATTGTCCTAGGCAATTGTTAACAAGACCGGCAATCACTATTGCAGTTTCATATGAGGGAGAGGCATAAGCTAACATACTTTCTCTACTTGGATCATATGCACTTATGATTGGAACTCTGGCAAGCATCTGCAACTACTAAAGATCATTAAGGTAAAACCCAACCATAGCACTAAAGCATCAAGTCATCTTTATTCCCATACGCAACAATCCCTCTTACTAGGGTTTGTGTTTCAGTCACTCACCAACCCACTATAAGCGAATCATGAACGTATTGCAACACCCTACAGCGGGAATCCCTCACGCTTGCACGACACGGAGGGCACCATAGGACAGCACCAAAGTAAAACATACAACTCATACCAATCTAGATTATCAATCAACCCAAAGACAAAAGATATCTACTCAAAACATCATAGGATGGCAACACATCATTGGCTCATAATATGTGGCATAAAGCACCATGTTCAAGTAGGGATTACAGTGGTGTGCGGGAGAGTGGACCGCGTAAAAGAGATGAGGATGGTGATGATGATGGTGATGTTGATGAAGACGATCACCGTGGCGATGATTCCCCTCCCGATGGCACTCCGGCGCCACCGGAAGAGAGGAGGAGAGGTTCTCCCCCTTGTGCTTCCTCCTCCATGGCCTCCACCTTCTGGTCCTTGGCCTTCATGGTGATGAAGACCCCTCCGGGATACTCCTCCATGGCCACCGGTGATGATGGCCCCCTCCGGCAGGGTGCCGGAGAGGGCCCCGATTGGTTTTTCGTGGCTACAGAGGCTTGCGGCGGCGGAACTTCTGATCTAATCTCCGTTCTGGAAGTTTTAGGGTACGAGAGTATATATGGGTGCAGGGAGGACGTCGGTGGACTTCCGGGCTGGCCACGAGGTAGGGGGCGCGCCCCCCACCCTCGTGGGCAGCCCGGGACTCCCTTGGCGTAGGGCCCAAGCCCATCCGGTAGCTTTCTTCGAAAAATAACTTCTCCAGTTGATTTCGTTCTGTTTTGACTCCGTTTGATATTCCTTTTCTTCGAAACACTGAAATAGGCAAAACACAACAAATCTGGGTTGGGCCTCCGGTTAATAGGTTAGTCCCAAAAGTAATATAAAAGTAGAAAATAAAGCCCAATATTGCCCAAAACAGTAGATAATATAGCATGGAGCAATCAAAAATTATAGATACGTTGGAGACGTATCACCTATCCAGTCTACAACCGAGCCACTACTTCTACCTTTGCAAGCCCTGCTGGATGAATTTGGTGATGTATTCCAGGAACCCACAACCTTACCTCCCCATCGATCATTTGATCATGCTATACATTTGGAACCAGGTGCCACTCCTCCTAATGTTCGTCCATATCGGTACTCTCCCCTTCAGAAGGACAAGATCGAGCGTCAGGTAGCTGAAATGCTGAAGGCCGTCTTAATCACCAACAGTATCAATCCATTTGTTGCTCCGGTACTACTTGTTAAGAAGAAGGATGATACTTAGTGTCTCTGTGTCGATTACCGCCAGCTGAATGATATTACCCGTGATCGATGAACTGCTCGATGAGTTGGCAGGAGCTCGTTTCTTTTCCCAGTTGGATCTCCGCTCGGGTTACCATCAGATCAGGATGCAGCCTGAAGATGAAGCAAAAACTGCATTCAAAACTCATCACGACCACTTTCAGTTCCGAGTAATGCCATTTGGCGTGACAAATGGGCCACCTACATTCTAGTGTCTGATGAATATAGTTTTGGCACCTGGCACACAGAAGTATGCCATTGTTTTCCTGGACGACATCTTGACTTACAATAAGTCTTTCGACGAGCATCTGTAGCATTTGTGTCAGGTTTTGAGAATCCTGCGTCAGCACCAGTTGTATGCTAAATTTTCAAAGTGCACTTTTGCCAAGCCTGAAATCAATTAATTGGGCCATGTGATTTCGGCCGAGGGACTAGCAACTGAAGCTGACAAAATAGAGGCCATCAAGAACTGGCCACAACCCACCTCACCAACGGAGTTACGAGCATTTCTCGGCCTCACGGGCTACTATCGAAAGTTTGTCCACAATTATAGTATCACCACCAAACCCCTCACAACTCTCCTAAGCAAGAAAGGCTTCTGTTGGTCTGATGCAGCTACAGCAGCCTTACAGCAACTGAAGCAGACGATGACCACAACGCTAGTGCTCGTGCTACCCGATTTTTCACTACCCTTCACGATGGACACCGATGCTTGCGATACAGGGATCAGGGTTATTCTGTCACAGCAAGGTCACCATGTCGCCTTCATGAGCCGAGCGCTTGGGACCAACAACAAGAAGCTGTCGGTGTACGAGAAAGAGTTCCTCACCGTGATGATGGCGATCGATCGATGGCGACCGTATCTTCAGAGAGGACAATTCACAATATTAACTGATCACAAAAGTTTGTGTACAATTGGGGAACAACAGTTGGGCTCGGATCTTCAGAGGAAAGCGATGGCAAAGTTGGGCGGTCTTCAATTCAAGTTCAAGTATCATAGGGGTGTTGAGAATACTGGAGTCGATTCCTTGTCGCGGGTGGGGCATCTGTTCACCAGCACGGCTACATCGACGTGTCAGGCGTCGTGGATTCAGGAGGTACGTAATTCATATCACACAGATGCTAAAGCAAATGAGCTCTTGAAATCATTGGTGATTTGCAGTCCAGACGATCATGGCCATGAACTGGACAGAGGTATGATCAAATACAAGGGCCGCCTCTGGATTGGGGATAATGCAGCGTTACAAACCAAATTAATCAGTGAGCTTCACTCAGCTGTCGTGGGGGACATTCAGGGATACGGCCAACCTATTTACGCTTCAAGAATTTGTTTTACTGGCCGGGCATGAAGCTGCAAGTTGAAGAATTTGTCAAGCAGTCTGGGGTCTGTCAGCATGCGAAGCATGAGCACATACATCCATCGGGGACTTTACAGCCATTACCCATTCCTGCTCGCACATGGGGTAAGGTCACCATGGACTTCATCGAGGGATTGCCGCGCTCGGAGGGCGCGGATGTAATTCTGGTGGTGGTTGACCGATTGACCAAGTACGCCCATTTCATCGCTCTTCATCACCCGTTCGCAGCATTGCAAGTGGCCAGAGCTTTCCTCGACAACATCGTCCGACTGCATGGAGTGCCGGAATCAATTGTCTCCGACAGGGACAAGATCTTCACGTGCGCGTTTTGGCGAGAATTGTTCGCGCTCGTCGGCACAAGACTGCTATGCACAACAACATATCACCCGCAAACTGACGGGCAAAGAAAGCGGGTAAATCAGTGTCTGGGGCACTATTTGTGTTGCACCGTCCATGACACACCACACCGATGGAAGCGCTAGCTGCTCATGGCTGAATTTTGGTACAATTCAAGTCATCATAGTGCTACTGGGTGCACTCCATTCAAAGCTCTGTATGGGCTGGAACCCAATTTTGACGCCCTTCCTAATCTGTTCAATGTCAAAACACCAGATTCACTACATGAGTTGGCCGCCGAGCACCTGCAATTCACAGACATGCTCAAGGCACATATGTTAAGAGCCCAACAACGGATGAAGCTGTTGGGAAACGTAGTATTTCAAAAATATCCTAGATCACACAAGATCTATCTAGGAGAAGCATAACAACGAGCGGGGAGAGTGTTTCCACTACCCTCATAGACCGAAAGCGAAAGCGTTTAGTAACGCGGTTGATGTAGTCGAACGTCTTCACGAACCAACCGATCCAAGTACCGAACGTACGGCACCTCCGTGTTCAGCACACATTCAGCACGATGACGTCCCTCGAGCTCTTGATCCAGTTGAGGACGAGGGAGACTTCTGTCAGCACGACGACGTGGCGACGGTGATGATGAAGTTACCAGCGCAGGGCTTCGCCCAAGCACTACGACGATATGACTGAGGTGTGTCACTGTGGAAGGGGGCACCGCACACGGCTAAGAGAAGACTTGGTGTGTCTTTGGGGTGCCCCCCTCCCACGTATATAAAGAAGGAGGGAGGAGGTAGCCGGCCCAAAGGGGGCACGGCAGGTGTGGGAGTCCTACTAGGACTCCCTAGTCCAAGTAGGATTCCCTCTCCTTTTTCCTTTTCCGGAGAAGCGAAGAGGGAAAGAGAGAAGGAGTAGGAGAGGGAAAGGGGGGGCGCTGCCCCCGCCCCTTGTCCAATTCCGATTGGCAAGGGGGGCGCCACCTCCATGGACGGCCCTCTCTCCTCCACTAGGACCCATGTATGGCCCATTAACTTCCCCGGGGGGGTTCCGGTAACCCCCGGTTCTCCGAAACTCATCCGATACTCCTGAAACAATTCCGGTGTCCGAATGTAACCTTCCAATATATGAATTTTTACCTCTCGACTATTTCGAGACTCCTCGTCATGTCCGTGGTCTCATCCGGGACTCCGAACAAACTTCGGTCATCAAATCACATAACTCATAATACAAATCATCATCGAACTTTAAGTGTGCGGACCCTACGAGTTCGAGAACTATGTAGACATGACCGAGACACATCTCCGGTCAATAACCAATAGCGGAACCTGGATGCTCATATTGGCTCCTACATATTCTACGAAGATCTTTATCAGTCAAAACGCATAACAACATACGTTGTTCCCTTTGTCATCGGTATGTTACTTGCCCGAGATTTGATCGTCGGTATCATCATACCTAGTTCAATCTCGTTACCGGCAAGTCTCTTTACTCGTTCCGTAGTGCATCATCCTGTGACTAACTCATTAGTCACATTGCTTGCAAGGCTTATAGTGATGTGCATTACCGAGAGGGCCCAGAGATACCTCTCCGATACACGGAGTGGCAAATCCTAATCTCCATCTATGCCAACTCAACAAACACCTTCGGAGACACCTGTAGAGCATCTTTATAATCACCTAGTTACGTTGTGACATTTGATAGCACACAAGGTGTTCCTCTAGTATTTGGGAGTTGCATAATCTCATAGTCAGAGGAACATGTATAAGTCATGAAGAAAGCAATAGCAATAAAACTAAATGATCATTATGCCAAGCTAACGGATGGGTCTTGTCCATCACATCATTCTCTAATGATGTCATCCCGTTCATCAAATGGCAACTCATGTCTATGGCTAGGAAACATAACCATCTTTGATTAATGAGCTAGTTAAGTAGAGGCATACTAGGGACACTCTGTTTGTCTATGTATTCACACATGTACTAAGTTTCCGGTTAATACAATTAGCATGAATAATAAACATTTATCATGATATAAGGAAATATAAATAACAAATTTATTATTGCCTCTAGGGCATATTAACTTCAGTCTCCCACTTGCACTAGAGTCAATAATCTAGATTACATAGTAATGATTATAACACCCATGGAGTCTTCGTGTTGATCATGTTTTGCTCATGGAAGAGGCTTAGTCGACGAGTCTGCAACATTCAGATCCGTATGTATTTTTCAAATCTCTATGTCTCCCTCCTTGACTTGATCGCAGATGGAACTGAAGCGTCTCCTGATGTTTTTGGTTCTCTTGTGAAATTTGGATTCCTTCGCCAAGGCTATTGCTCCAGTATTGTCATAAAAGATTTTCATTAGACCGATGCACTAGGTATTACACCTAGATCGGATATGAACTAGTTCATCCAGACTCCTTCATTTGCTGCTTCCGAAGCAGCTATGTACTCCTCTTCACACGTAGATCCCGCCACGACGCTTTGCTTGGAACTGCACCAACTGACAGCTCCACCATTCAATATAAATACGTATCCGGTTTGTGACTTAAAGTCATCCGGATGAGTGTCAAAGCTTGCATCGACGTAACCATTTACGACGAGCTCTTTGTCACGTCCATAAACGAGAAATATATCTGTAGTCCTTTTCAGGTATTTCAGGATGTTCTTGACCGCTGTCCAGTGATCCACCTCTGGATTACTTTGGTACCTCCCTACTAAATTTATAGCAAGTCACACATCAGGTCTGGTACACAGGCATTGCATACATGATAGAACCTATTGTGACGCCCCCGATTCAATCGTACACTAATCATGCACGCAAACGTGTACGATCAAGATCAGGGACTCACGGGAAGATATCACAACACAACTCTAAAACATAAAATAAGTCATACAAGCATCATAATACAAGCCAGGGGCCTCGAGGGCTCGAATACAAGTGCTCGATCATAGACGAGTCAGCGGAAGCAACAATATCTGAGTACAGACATAAGTTAAACAAGTTGCCATAAGATGGCTAGCACAAACGGAATGAGATCGAGCGAGGCGCGGGCCTCTGCAGGATCCTCCTAACTACTCCTTGTAAATCGTCGTGGGCTGCACGTAGTAGTAGGCACCTCTAGAGTAGTATGAGTCGACGTCGACGGTGGCGTCTGGATCCTGTGCTCCAACGTCTGGTCGCAACAATCGGGTATAGAAAAGGGGAAAAGGGGGAACAAGGCAACCATGAGTACTCATCCAAAGTACTACTTAAGCAAGGAGCTACACTACATATGCATGGATATATGTGTAAAGGGGCATATCGGTGGACTGAGCTGCAGAATGCGAGAATAAGAGGGGATATCTAATCACGTCGAAGACTACGCTCGCAGCCTCCGTCTTGCAGACATATAGAAGAGAGTAGACTGAAGTCCTCCAAGTAGCATCGCATAGCATAATCCTACCGGCGATCCCTCCTCGTTGCCTGTTAGAAGCGATCACCGGGTTATATCCGCACTTGGAAGGGTGTGTTTTATTAAGTATCCGGTTCTAGTTGTCATAAGGTCACGGTACAACTTGGTCGTCCTTTACCGAGGGAGACGGCTATTGAATAGATTAACTTCCTGCAGGGTGCACCACATAACCCAACACGCTTGATCCCATTTGGCGGACACACTTTCACAGGTCATGCCCGCCGCGAAAGATCAACACGTCGCAGCCCCACCTAGGCACAACTGAGAGGTCAACACGCGGTCTAAACCTAAGCGCCGCAGGGTGCGGGCCCATCGCCTTAGCACACACCTGCGTTGCGTCTGTGGCGGAAGCAGATCTAGCCCCTTAATACAAGCGCGAGCTTACGATCCAATGCGGCGTCGCCGCTCGATCGCCGACGTCCACGAAGGCTTGGTGATACCACGGCGTCGGGATACCCATAACTACTCCGCGTAGATGGTTAGTGCGTATAGACCAAAAGGCGGACTCGGATCAAATACCCAGATCTCGTTAAGCGTGTTAAGTATCCATAAGCGCCGACCGAGGCGAGCCACCTCTCTCCTAGGTGGTCTCAACCTGCCTATCGCTCCGCCACAAAGTAACGATCGGGGCGTCGGGAACCCAGGCCCACCACTACCTAGGTGGAACCACACCCCTTCAACCCCATCTCCGAGCAGTATCACGGGTAATGTAACGATGTAAAGTATATAGTATATGCCGTGATCACCTCCGAAGTGATCACGCCCGAAGAGTATAGCATGGCGGGCGGACAACGGTGTAGGGCCACCGATGGAACACTAGCATCCTATACTAAGCGAAGAGGATAGTAGGTAAAGGTAAAAAGCAGTAGTAGCAAGGACGGGCTATGAAGCGGTATAGGATTAATCGAAAGCGGTAACATGCTACTCTACTCTAATGCAAGCAGTATAGAGAATAATAGGTGATATCTGGTGATCAAGGGGCTTTGCCTGGTTGCTCGAGACAAGAAGGAGGGTCGTTGGTGGCGTAGTCGACCACGAGGGCATCGGCATAAATCGCCAGGGGTCTCTAGGAGAGAAGAGGGGGAGAAACAGTAAATACATAGCAAGCAAGTGCATAACGGGACAACAAGCGAGCTAGGCGTGTTCTAGCGCGGTATGAGGTGATACCGGTGAAGGAAACATCAGGAAAGTATCCCGGTGTTAGTGTTTTCAGACAGATGAGCAGGAGGTGAAAAGTTGCAGAGTTCACTATGCTAGGGGCGTGTGGCAGACGAACGGGCTGCTTATCCGGATTCGTCTCGTCGTTCTGAGCAACTTTCATGTTAAAAATATTTTAATCCGAGTTATGGATTAAAAGATATGATTATCCAAAGATTTTATTAATTTCTGGAATTTAATTAATTAATTTATTAATTCGAAAATGAATTAATGACATCAGCATGAAGTCATGCTGACATCAGCAGTCAACAGAGTTGACTGATCAACCTGACCAATGGGTCCCACTGGTCAGTGACACATTTTAATTAAAGTGGTTAATTAAACTAATCATAATTAATTGAGGGGGTGGGCCCCACTGTCATTGTTTGATTAATTAACTAACAGTTAATTAGGTTAATCTAATTGTGGCTAATTAGCTTAACTAATTCGTTAATTAATTAATTAATTTAATTATTATTCTCTATTTATTTATTTTTACTATTATTATTATTATTTAACTCTTTTTTTTACTAAAACGTTACGGGATGGGGCCTTGTCATAGGCCCGAGGCGCCTTGGCGCCTGTTAGCGATTCTGGCGATGGCGCCAGCCCGCTCCCAGTCGCTAGGAGGCGCCCGCCATGGGCGTGGCGAGGCCGCCACCGGATCACGAGCAACGGCGAGGCAGGCAGACCGGCTGCTGGCGGTCTTGAGGAGGCGGAGGTGGTGCGAGGCGGCGGGTACGCGACTAGGCGACAGTGACGGCGCCGTGGCGACAGGAGGAGGCGCCTGCGGTGGTGGGCGGGTCGGCAGGAGGTGCTGAAGCGAGGGCGGCCCCAGACGGACGGCTGCTCAAGCTGGCAAAGCGCGCCATGGGATGGAGCCGAACGTGAGGGAGAGGGCGCGCCACTGGCAGAGAGAGAGGAGGAGGGGAGCTCACGGGGAGGAGTAGGGGCAGGCGGTGGGCGCGGGGAGTTCGGGAGGTCCTTGTGGAGGAGGACGGGACGAGCGTCGATGTTGGAGGAGGCAGGCGGTGGGGAGGCGCCGGCGAGGTCCAGGCGGCGCCCTAGGCGGCGACGGGCGGCGATGGGGCGATGAGGCCTTGGGAGGCCAGCGGGGATGAGGCGAGGCGATAGGGCGGCGTGGGGGGGGGCGGGGGCGCGGTGTTGGGTGGTTGGTGGCGAGGTGGTGGCGGGGCCGGGGCTGAGTCTTGCCTCGATCGAGAAGGGATCGGGAGTGGGGCGCAAGGAGTGGGGAAGTGGGCGGTGAGCTAGGGTTTGGGGAGTGGGGATAGGATAAGGGACTGGGCGCGACGGTTGGGCGGCAAAGGCGGCAGTGGGCGAAGTCCAGGTGGGGGGGTTCTCCTTTTATTCAATTTGTTTTATTTTTACCCTTTATTTATTCTATTACTTTTAGTTGCTATTTATTATAGTGATAACAAAATACCAAAGTGGCACCTAAATTGATGTTTACTAATTATGCCCTTGCCTCATAAATTTGCAACCCAAAATAAAATAGTTTTAAAATTATTTAATAATTAAAGTATTTAAATAATAGTTTTTGCTACTGTTTTATTCATCTCATAGTTTTTAAGCATTTTATAATAGTGTGGTTCCTTCGCCATAATTACCTATGCAATATTTGGCACAACCCGAACATTTTGGCTTTATTGATTGAAAACTTTTGTTGTTTGTTTTTATTTTAAAATTTGAATTCAAACGGGATTGAGTTATCGGGAGATTAACAACAATAACTGAGGTGACTTGGCATCCTTAGGAGTGGGTTACTGTAGCTTAGTTATCCGGGCGTCACAATTCTCCTCCACTACAAGAAATCTCATCCCGAGATTTAAGCGGTGGAGTAAGGGGGAAGGTGCTTGTAGAGAAAAACCTAATGAGTCATCTCGGTCTTGGTTACCCTTTCGAAGAGGTTGATCCCTTTCGTTGATGTCTTCATTTCTCGGCTTCAAGTCACCATGATCAAGTCGTCATCCTTTCGTCAGGAGTCCCATCGTACTTATGAAAAATGATAAGGGGTATGTTCGGAAGAACTGACCTCTACAAGGTCGCGTATCTGGTAGAGAACAATAGGGAGGGTGGCGGATAGTGACTCTCGAATTGAAACTTAAGAAAATATCGAGAGCAAAGTAAGAAGGTGCAAAATAGAAGTTTCAAGCGCATAGGCAATCGTTCGTTGCCTGAAACGAAGTGTGAAAGGGGTTCATAGCAATGGGAATAAGTATTGCGTCTGATCCCATAATAGATCACTAGGCAAGTGGCCCGTGAATTACATACGAAGTCAAGCGCGAGGAATAACTTTGATAAAAGGTTGTACAGGAGAGTCAGGTTTCGATCATGTGGAACTGTGGTTATGGGCCCACCATGTGGGTTTAAAGTAGGAAAGGCGCTGACATCTTGTACGGTTATACTAGCAAGGCAGGTCAGAGGATAGCCTGTCGATTATGTCGGCAACAACGTCGGTACCAAGGGCGAGGGACGAAGAGAACCATTTTCCTGCTCGTTGAACGAGGCGGACCATTAGGCAAAGTTCTCGTCCATCGGTGGCTACCGAAATGTCATCAACAATAGAAACAGGGTCTCACTGGCAGAGTTGTACACCGAGGTGTTTACCTAAGCAGTGAATTATTACTGGTTAGATTATATAGATCACAAGAAAGGTTAAACCAAACAATGGAAAGGAAATATGGTTATCAAATTACACAAAACAATGGCAAGGAAAATGTTTTTAAACACATATTTCAGGGTTATATCCTTCCCAAGCATAAGCAGAGCATGATATCCATGACAGGTTATAATGCAGAAAACTCTTTAGGTAGGGGAGAGAATTTTCATTACATTATCCATACAACGGTGTTTGGATAATAGAGCAGGAAATATTTAGCATTGGGCTTCAAATGTTCTTGTTGAAAATCAGAGTACCATAGACATGCTTCGAGATAGCATTGACATGGTCATCCTGTGAATATCAGACTCTAGAAACACAAAGGATCCATCAGGAATAACTTGTAGAATAAGTCTTACAATTTCCTCATGGAAGAATGGTTAACCTTGTTAAAAAGGAAACTATAATGATAGTTCCTCCAGCCGGGGGGTGCTAGGCATGACATCATGTTACCAGGTCATCAAAGGGCCAACATCATATCTCTTGGAAAGTTGTCCCAACCATCATATCCGACTGAGATTCAGATCCGATTGGTGTCATGATACCTCAGACTCAGGATGTCCGAGAAGAAAAGGTGCAACACAAATAGACGAAATGACATTTCAAGATTCTCAGGAAATGAACTATGGGAGTGGGTTCCTGAAACAATAGTTCATCATTAAACCAAGGAGAGGAGGAGGTGGCTGATGGGCTCGGCGACAATCCATCGAGATTTCTGACAAGATGGATTTCCACAATTATGTTAACAAGGAGATAACATTTGTCAGATCAAATGGTATAATGATGTATGCTCGAGGAAAACATACACAATTAAACATTGGTTGAAAGGTGCACCCGAATACGGGCTGGGTTGCACGACCAACGTCGGAATGGTGATTCAATAATCAATAGTCTAAGAATGAACGGTCGACTATTAACTTCAAAGCAAGAGGGTTGCTAGAAGGGCAGAATCCAAACAACACTGTTCACTTGTGGGTACCCCGGTTGGAATCAACACGAGGACCAAGAAAGAATGGTGAAGCTGAGAAGTATCATTATAGCAAGAATTCTGAAGAGGTGGAGCAATCCTCACAACATTCTTGACATCAAGGATGGTAATACTCCGTGGTAGAATCATAACATAAGTTGGATAGCAAGGAACTCGAGGTACAACACAAAACAGGAACAATTTTTTGTGTTGGAGGGAATGCAATAATGTTGTGGATGATAACCCAAACCATCGAGGGGGCAAGCATGGAATTTCTCATCAGGAACTCAATGTACGTCTCGGAAGAAGTTAAAATGTTGAGGATGATCACGACACACTTTGTTGAGAGATTTCAAGATGTAATCGATCGGCGATGACATCAAGTCAAATGAATGGTGAAGCGAAAGGTTATTGGAACCAAGGGTACGACACAAACTCGAAACCAAGCTCGTTGTTCAAGGCGAAATGATATGATGAGGAAGATCGACGTAAGCTTAGCTCATCGTCGAAAGTGGTGCTCCGGGAATAAGGACCAGGTAGCACAGTTAAAGTCGGCTCGGCAAGGATATAGCCAAGCAGGCTAGGAATGACGTGATTGATTACAAACTCGTAAGTAATGAAGGTTACCGAGAGTTGCTTAATCGCGATGCGGACTCGAGTCAGTTATCGGTGTCTTTGAGTGTTAATAACTCAGAGCCCGTGAAAAATTGGGATCAATGAGAATGTAGCACTTGATGGCGAACTCATAAGAAGTTATGCAGTTTCGTGATAATCTCGAGATACCAGGGGGTAATACTCGACGACAAATCAAAGCAGAGGTTGGAATGGGGTATTGCTCCGCAGCAGACAAGTGCTTACACTTGCATGAGAAATGGTATTTAAAGGAGAACATGGTCGGAACCATGATTGCAAAGGATCAATTCACCGATACCAAAGGATAGTATATCAAGGAAATAGTTAACAGAAGCTTCCATGATAGGATCTACATCGTGTCCATGGGCATGAACACAAAGTTCAAGGTCGACTCCCACTTCTCCAATGCATAACCTTTCATTCACTTCTCGCGTTCGATGAAGTTGCAGTGTTGAAATTTTATCTGGCGAAGCACCAGAAGAGTATGACTCGTGAAAACCTTCGGGTTCACACGGTTTAGAAGGCATATGTTCAACCCATAGGGCTTCTTAGAAAGCGTATACCACAAGTTTCAAGAGTAAATAACACAAGCCGAAAGAAGAGCATGGTTGGCCAGCAGAGGATACAACTTAACAAAGGCATTATGTATCGGGGAAGAACTCACAAAGTGATCAAATGTGAAGGACAACATCGGATAACGATCCAACAAAGGACTTGATGGTCCACAAAGGATCTGATGTGAGTATCGATACTCAACCAGAAGAGGAAGGAATGCAAATGCAACAGGTTATGGAATCATCTGAATAATTCAAAGCTTAAATGCAAAGGAATTATGATTTCCAAAACAAAGGATCAGAAGCAATGTTCTGATTAGGGATGGATAAGTAGAATAGCCTTAGGGGTACAAGCGACGGCATTTGGATTTGTTGAGAACCAGCTCATGTTTAAAATGACGTCTGAGCCGGAAAGATAATTTAAAAGGATCAACTGATGATTGCGTGCATTCTCACTCATGTTGAATCAAAGGGATCAAAATGACGGTGCCTAAGGATACTAACGAATTTTGCCAGACATATGGAAAGCATCCATAATGCAAGCAGACAAGTATTTGTAGAGCAATAAGGCTGCAAGGATTTTCAGAGGATTTAATAGTATTTCAAAGACTTTTGTGAAACACATGAATAACTGGGGGATGAGCGGATACTCGATAAGTGCGAGAATTATCCGTATGGGTATTCAGGTGACAATGAACAGCAAGGCACTAAGCTCAAAGGATTATCGAAACAACGACGAGTATTTCGGGGTATCTTGTAATAACAAGACCAACTGGGGATGAATTTAAGAATGACAACTGCAAGTAGTTATCATAAGGGTTGACGGTAGAAGGGAAATTGTAAATGCGATGAACACAAGTTCTCGGGTTAATAGCGGAAAGTATCTTCAGGGTCTTCTGGTGCAGCAGACGATCATCAATAACAAGGGGCTCTCTGGGTGAAAGTGATAACGAGATCCTAATGTTAGATTTAGCAAAATCATTTAAACCCGAATAGAAGAGAGGTTAGAGTCCCAGAGTATAGGTCGAGGAATAAAAGATCCTACTACCACCCAATGGCGACGTGGGCCCATGGGCCACACAGCCATGTTAGTAAAATAATTTTCATCGACTAGACTCAACTTCGGCCAAGGAGTTGGAAAGGGGGATGCCTACAGGCAGTCGGCTCTGATACCAATGTGTGACGCCCCCGATTCAATCGTACACTAATCATGCACACAAACGTGTACGATCAAGATCAGGGACTCACGGGAAGATATCACAACACAACTCTAAAACATAAAATAAGTCATACAAGCATCATAATACAAGCCAGGGGCCTCGAGGGCTCGAATACAAGTGCTCGATCATAGACGAGTCAGCGGAAGCAACAATATCTGAGTACAGACATAAGTTAAACAAGTTGCCATAAGATGGCTAGCACAAACGGGATACAGATCAAACAAGGCGCAGGCCTCCTGCCTGGGATCCTCCTAACTACTCCTTGTCATCATCAGCGGGCTGCACGTAGTAGTAGGCACCTCTAGAGTAGTATGAGTCGTCGTCGACGGTGGCGTCTGGATCCTGTGCTCCAACGTCTGGTCGCAACAATCGGGTATAGAAAAGGGGAAAAGGGGGAACAAGGCAACCGTGAGTACTCATCCAAAGTACTCGCAAGCAAGGAGCTACACTACATATGCATGGATATATGTGTAAAGGGGCATATCGGTGGACTGAACTGCAGAATGCCGAATAAGAGGGGATATCTAATCACAGTCGAAGACTACGCTTCTAGCAGCCTCCGTCTTGCAGCATATAGAAGAGAGTAGACTGAAGTCCTCCAAGTAGCATCGCATAGCATAATCCTACCCGGCGATCCCCTCCTCGTTGCCCTGTTAGAGAGCGATCACCGGGTTATATCTGGCACTTGGAAGGGTGTGTTTTATTAAGTATCCGGTTCTAGTTGTCATAAGGTCACGGTACAACTTCGGGTCGTCCTTTTACCGAGGGAGACGGCTATTCGAATAGATTAACTTCCCTGCAGGGGTGCACCACATAACCCAACACGCTTGATCCCATTTGGCCGAACACACTTTCCTGGGTCATGCCCGGCCGCGGAAGATCAACACGTCGCAGCCCCACCTAGGCACAACAGAGGTCAAGACGCGGTCTAAACCTAAGCGCCACGAAGTGCAGGCCCATCGCCCTTAGCACACACACACGTTGCGTCTGTGGCCGGAAGCAGATCTAGCCCCTTAATACAAGCGCGAGCCACGATCCAATCGGGCGCGCCGCTCGATCGTGACGTCCACGAAGGCTTGGTGATACCACGGCGTCGGGATACCCATAACTACTCCGCGTAGATGGTTAGTGCGTATAGACCAAAAGGCGGACTCGGATCAAATACCCGGATCTCGTTAAGCGTGTTAAGTATCCATGACGCCGACCAGAGGCAGCCACCTCTCTCTAGGTGGTCTCAACCTGCCTGTCGCTCCGCCACAAAGTAACGATCGGGGCCGTCGGGAACCCGGGCCCACCACTACAGGTGGAACCACCGCCCTTCAAACCCCATCTCCGAACAGTATCACAGGTAATGTAGCGATGTAAAGTATATAGTATATGCCGTGATCACCTCCCGAAGTGATCACGGCCCGAAGAATATAGCATGGCGAGGCGGACAAGAGTGTAGGGCCTTGATGGAACACTAGCATCCTATACTAAGCGGTAGGATAGTAGGTAAAGGTAAAAACAGTAGTAGCAAGGACAAGGCTATGAAGCGGTATAGGATTAGCGAAAGCGATAACATGCTACTCTACTCTAATGCAAGCGGTATAGAGAAGAATAGGTGATATCTGGTGATCAAGGGGGCTTGCCTGGTTGCTCGAGACAAGAAGGAGGTCGTTGGTGGCGTAGTCGACCACGGGGGCATCGGATAAATCACGGGTCTCTAGGAGAGAAGAGGGGAGAAACAGTAAATACCTAGCAAGCAAGTGCATAACAGGACAACAAGCGAGCTAGGCGTGTTCTAAGCGGTATGAGGTGATACCGGTGAAGGGGAAACATCAGGAAAGTATCCCGGTGTCCGTGTTTTCGGACAAATGAGCCGGAGGTGAAAAGTTGCAGGTTCACTATGCTAGGGACGCGTGGCGGACGAACGGGCTGCTTATCCGGATTCGTCTCGTCGTTCTGAGCAACTTTCATGTTAAAAATATTTTAATCCGAGTTACGGATTAAAAGATATGATTATCCAAAGATTTTATTAATTTCTGGAATTTAATTAATTAATTTATTAATTCGAAAATGAATTAATGACATCGGCATGAAGTCATCTTGACATCAGCGATCAACGAGTTGGTGGTCAACCTGACCGATGGGTCCCATCGTCGGTGACCTGATTTAATTAAAGTGGTTAATTAAACTAATCATAATTAATTGAGGGGGTGGGCCCCACTGTCATTGTTTGATTAATTAACTAACAGTTAATTAGGTTAATCTAATTGTGGCTAATTAACTTAACTAATTCGTTAATTAATTAATTAATTTAATTATTATTCTCTATTTATTTATTTTTACTATTATTACTATTATTTAACTTTTTTTTTTACTAAAACGTTCTGGGGATGGGGCCTTGTCATAGGCCTGAGAGGCGCCTTGGTATTGTGTTAGCGATTACAGGCGTGGCCTTGACCCGCTCCCAGTCGCTAGAGGCGCCCGCCATGGGCGTGGCGAGGCCGGCCACCGGATGCGAGCAACGGCGAGGCAGGCAAAGCCACAAGGGCGGTCTTGAGGAGGCGGAGGTGGTGCGAGGCGGCGGAGTGCGACTAGGCGCAGTGATGGCGGCGCGCGGCGGCGACGAGGCGCCTGCGGTGGTGGCGGGTCGGCGAGGAGGTGCGGCGAGGCCAGCCCCAGACGACGGCGGCCCTGGCGGGCGCGGCCAGGCGCCGCGGGATGGAGCCGAACGTGAGGGGAGAGGGCGCGGCCACGGCAGAGAGAGGAGGGAGGGGGAGCTCACAGGGGAGGAGTAGGGCACGGGCGGTGGGCGCGGGGAGTTCGGGAGGTCCGTTGTGGAGGAGGGCAGGGGCGGCGTCGGCGTTGGAGGAGGCGGGCGGTGGGGGAGGCCGGCGAGGTCGAGCGGCGCCCTAGGCGGCGGCAGGCGGCGATAAGGCGGCGAGGCTGGGAGGCGGCGGGGATGAGGCGAGGCGATGGGGCGGCGTAGGTGGGGGCCGGCGGAGCGCCGGCGTTGGGTGGTTCGGGGGGCGGCGGGGGTGGCCGCGGTGCTGCCTCGATCCAGAAGGGGATCGGGGAGTGGGGGCGCAAGGGAGTGGGGGAAGTGGGCAGTGAGCTAGGGTTTGGGGAGTGGGGATAGGATAAGGGAGTGGGGGCGCGACCGGTTGGGCCGGCAAGGCGGCCTGGTGGGCCGAAGTCCAGGGTGCGGGGGGGTTCTCCTTTTATTCAATTTGTTTTATTTTTACCCTTTATTTATTCTATTACTTTTAGTTGCTATTTATTATAGTGATAACAAAATACCAAAGTGGCACCTAAATTGATGTTTACTAATTATGCCACTGCCTCATAAATTTGCAACCCAAAATAAAATAGTTTTAAAATTATTTAATAATTAAAGTATTTAAATAATAGTTTTTGCTACTGTTTTATTCATCTCATAGTTTTTAAGCATTTTATAATAGTGTGGTTCCTTCGCCATAATTACCTATGCAATATTTGGCACAACCCGAACATTTTGGCTTTATTGTTTGAAAACTTTTGTTGTTTGTTTTTATTTTAAAATTTGAATTCGAACGGGATTGAGTTATCGGGAGATTAACAACAGTAACTGAGGTGACGTGGCATCATTAGGAGTGGGTTACTGTAGCTTAGTTATCCGGGCGTCACACCTATGGCTGAGGCATAGGGAATGACTTTCATTTTCTCTCTATCTTCTGCAATGGTCGGGCATTGAGTCTGACTCAACTTCACACCTTGTAACACGGGCAAGAACCCTTTCTTTAACTGGTCCATTTTGAACTTCTTCAAAACTTTATCAAGGTATGTGCTTTGTGAAATTCCAATTAAGCGTCTTGATCTATCTCTATAGATCTTGATGCCCAATATATAAGGAGCTTCACTGAGGTCTTTCATTGAAAAATTCTTATTCAGGTATCCCTTTATGCTATCCAGAAATTATGTATCAATTCGAATCAACAATATGTCATCCACATATAATATTAGAAATGCAAGAGAGCTCCCACTCACTTTCTTGTAAATACAGGCTTCTCCAAAAGTCTGTATAAAACCATATGCTTTGATCGCACTATCAAAGCGTATATTCCAACTCTGAGAGGCTTGCACCAGTCCATAAATGGATCGCTGGAGCTTGCACACTTTGTTAGCACCTTTAGGATCAACAAAACCTTCTGGTTGCATCATATACAACTCTTCTTTAAGGTATCCATTAAGGAATGCAGTTTTGACATCCATTTGCCAAATTTCATAGTCATAAAATACGGCAATTGCTAACATGATTCAGACAGACATAAGCATCTCTATGGGTGAGAAGGTCTCATCGTAGTCAACTCCTTGAACTTGTCAAAAACCTTTCACAACAAGTCGACCTTTGTAGACAGTAACATTACCGTCAGCGTTAGTCTTCTTCTTTAAGATCCATTTATTCTCTAGGGCTTGCCGATCATCGGGCAAGTCAACAAAAGTCCATACTTTGTTCTCATACATGGATCCCATCTCAGATTTCATGGCCTCAAGCCATTTCGCGGAATCTGGGCTCATCATTGCTTCCTCATAGTTCGTAGGTTCATCATGGTGTAGTAACATGACTTTTAGAATAGGATTCCCGTACCACTCTGGTGCGGAACGTATTCTCGTTAACCTACGAGGTTCGGTAGTAACTTGATCTAAAGTTTCATGATCATCATCATTAACTTCCTCACTAATTGGTGTAGGCATCACGGGAACTGATTTCTGTGATGAACTATTTTCCAATTCGGGAGAAGGTACAATTACCTCATCAAGTTCTAATTTTCTCCCACTCACTTCTTTCGAGAGAAACTCCTTCCCTAGAAAGGATCCATTTTTAGCAACGAATATCTTGCCTTCGGGCCTGTGATAGAAGGTGTACCCAAAGTCTCCTTTGGGTATCCTATGAAGACGCATTTCTCCAATTTGGGTTCAAGCTTATCAGGTTGAAGCTTTTTCACATAAGCATCGCAGCCCCAAACTTTAAGAAACGACAACTTAGGTTTCTTGCCAAACCACGGTTCATATGGTGTCGTCTCGACGGATTTAGATGGTGCCCTATTTAATGTGAATGCAACCATCTCTAAAGCATAACCCCAAAACGATAGCGGTAAATTAGTAAGAGACATCATAGATCGCACCATATCTAATAAAGTACGGTTACGACGTTCGGACACACCATTACGTTGTGGTGTTCCAGGTGGCGTGAGTTGCGAAACTATTCCACATTGTTTCAAATGAAGACCAAACTTGTAACTCAAATATTCTCCTCCACGATCAGATCGTAGAAACTTTATTTTCTTGTTACGATAATTTTCCACTTCACTCTGAAATTCTTTGAACTTTTCAAATGTTTCAGACTTATGTTTCATTAAGTAGATATACCCATATCTGCTCAAATCATCTGTGAAGGTCAGAAAATAACGATACCTTGTGACCTCAACACTCATTGGACCGCATACATCAGTATGTATTATTTCCAATAAGTCTGTTGCTCGCTCCATTGTTCCGGAGAACGGAGTCTTAGTCATCTTGACCATGAGGCATGGTTCGCAAGCATCAAGTGATTCATAATCAAGTGATTCCAAAAGCCCATTCGCATGGAGTTTCTTCATGCGCTTTACACCAATATGACCTAAAAGGCAGTGCCACAAATAAGTTGCACTATCATTATTAACTTTGCATCTTTTGGCTTCAATATTATGAATATGTGTATCACTACGATCGAGATTCAACAAATATAGACCTCTCATCAAGGGTGCATGACCATAAAAGATATTACTCATATAAATAGAACAACCATTATTCTCTGATTTAAATGAATAACCGTCTCGCATCAAACAAGATCCAGTTATATTGTTCATGCTCAACGCTGGCACCAAATAACAATTATTCAAGTCTAAAACTAATCCCGAAGGTAGATGTAGAGGTAGCGTGCCGACGGCGATCACATCAACTTTGGAACCATTTCCCACGAGCATCATCACCTTGTCCTTAGCCAATCTTCGTTTAATCCATAGCCCCTGCTTCGAGTTGCAAATATGAGCAACAGAACCAGTATCAAATACCCAGGTGCTACTATGAGTATTAATAAGGTACACATCAATAAAATGTATATCAAGTATACCTTTCTCTTTGCCATCCTTCTTATCCGCCAAATACTTGGGGCAGTTCCGCTTCCAATGACCAGTCCCTTTGTAGTAGAAGCACTCAGTCTCAGGCTTAGGTCCAGACTTGGGCTTCTTCACTTGAGCAGCAACTTGCTTGCCGTTCTTCTTGAAGTTCCCCTTCTTCCCTTTGCCCCTTTTCTTGAAACTAGTGGTCTTGTTAACCATCAACACTTGATGCTCCTTATTGATTTCTACCTTCGTAGCCTTTAGCATTGCGAAGAGCTCAGGAATTGTCTTATACATCCCTTGTATATAGTTCATCACGAAGCTTTTGTAGCTTGGTGGCAGTGATTGAAGAACTCTATCAATGATACTATCATCAGGAAGATTAACTCTCAGTTGAGTCAAGTGGTTCTGGTACCCAGACATTCTGAGTATATGTTCACAGACAGAACTATTCTCCTCCATCTTGCAACTATAGAACTTATTGGAGCCTTCATAACTCTCAATCTGGGCATTTGCTTGAAATATTAACTTCAACTCCTAGAACATCTCATATGCTCCATGACGTTCAAAACGTTGTTGAAGTCCCGATTCTAAGGCGTAAAGCATGGCTGCTGAACTATCGAGTAGTCATCACTTTGCTCGCAGACGTTCATAACGTCCGGAGTTGCTCCTACAATGGGTCTTTCACCTAGCGGTGCTTCGGGGCGTAATTCTTACATGCAGCAATGAGGATAATCCTCAAGTTACGGACCCAGTCCGTGTAGTTGCTACCATCATCTTTCAACTTAGCTTTCTCTAGGAACGCATTAAAATTCAAAGGAACGGTAGCACGGGCCATTGATCTACAACAACATAGACATGCAAAAACTATCAGTTACTAAGTTCATGATAAATTAAAGTTCAATTGATCATATTACTTAAGAACTCCCACTTATATAGACATCCCTCTAGTCATCTAAATGATCACGTGATCCATATCAACTAAACCATGTCCGATCATCACGTGAGATGGAGTAGTTTTCAATGGTGAACATCACTATGTTCATCATATCTACTATATGATTCACGTTCGATCTTTCGATCTCAGTGTTCCGAGGCCATATCTGCATATGCTAGGCTCGTCAAGTTTAACCCAAGTATTCTGCGTGTGCAAAACTGGCTTGCACCCATTGTATGTGAATGTAGAACTTATCACACCCGATCATCACGTGGTGTCTCGGCACGACGAACTGTAGCAACGGTGCATACTCAGGGAGAACACTTATGTTGGGGAACGTAGTAATTTCAAAAAAATTCCTACACACACACAAGATCATGGTGATGCATAGCAACGAGAGGGGAGAGTGTTGTCTACGTACCCTCGTAGACCGAAGCGGAAGCATTGACGCAACGTAGAGGAAGTAGTCGTAAGTCTTCCCGGTCCGATCGATCCAAGCACCGTTACTCCGGCACCTCCGAGTTCTTGGCACACGTTCAGCTCGATGACGCTCCCCGGGCTCCGATACAGCAAAGCTTCGGGGAGGAGTTCCGTCAGCACGACGGCGTGGTGACGATCTTGATGTACTATCGACGCAGGGCTTCGCCTAAGCACCGCAACGATATGACCGAGGTGGAATATGGTGGAGGGGGGCACCGCACACGGCTAAGGAACGATCTCAATGATCAACTTGTGTGTCCTAGGATGCCCCCTGCCCCCGTATATAAAGGAGCAAGGGGGAGGGGGCGGCCGGCCTAGAAGGGGCGCGCCAAGGGGAGTCCTACTCCCACCGGGAGTAGGATTCCCCCTTTCCTAGTCCAACTAGGAGTCCTTCCATGTAGGGGGAGTAGGAGAGAAGGAAAGGGAAGAGAGAAGGAGAAGGAAGGAAGGGGGCGCCCCCCCTCCCTAGTCCAATTCGGACTAGTCCAAGGGGAGGGGTGCGGCCACCCTTTTGGCCCTTTCTCTCCTTTCCCGTATGGCCCAATGAGGCCCAATACGAATTCCCGTAACTCTCCGGTACACCGAAAAATACCCGAATCACTCGGAACCTTTCCGAACTCCGAATATAGTCGTCCAATATATCGATCTTTACGTCTCGACCATTTCAAGACTCCTCGTCATATCCCCGATCTCATCCGGGACTACGAACTCCTTCGATACATCAAAACTCATAGACTCATAATATAACTGTTATCGAAACCTTAAGCGTGCGGACCCTACGGTTCGAGAACAATGTAGACATGATCGAGACATGTCTCTGATCAATAACCAACAGCGGGACCTGGATGCCCATATTGGCTCCTACATATTCTACGAAGATCTTTATCGGTCAAACCGCATAACAACATATGTTGTTCCCTTTGTCATCGGTATGTTACTTGCTCGAGATTCGATCGTCGGTATCCAATACCTAGTTCAATCTCGTTACCGGCAAGTCTCTTTACTCGTTCCATAATACATCATCTCGCAACTAACTTATTAGTTGCAATGCTTGCAAGGCTTATGTGATGTGCATTACCGAGAGGGCCCAGAGATACCTCTCCGACAATCGGAGTAACAAATCCTAATCTTGAAATACGCCAACCCAACATCTACCTTTGGAGACACCTGTAGAGCTCCTTTATAATCACCCAGTTACGTTGTGACGTTTGGTAGCACACAAAGTGTTCCTCCGGCAAATGGGAGTTGCATAATCTCATAGTCATAGGAACATGTATAAGTCATGAAGAAAGCAATAGCAACATACTAAACGATCGAGTGCTAAGCTAACGGAATGGGTCATGTCAATCAGATCATTCACCTAATGATGTGATCCCATTAATCAAATAACAACTCCTTGTCTATGGTTAGGAAACATAACCATCTTTGATTAATGAGCTAGTCAAGTAGAGGCATACTAGTGACACTCTGTTTTGTCTATGTATTCACACATGTATTATGTTTCCGGTTAATACAATTCTAGCATGAATAATAAACATTTATCATGAAATAAGGAAATAAATAATAACTTTATTATTGCCTCTAGGGCATATTTCCTTCAGTCTCCCACTTGCACTAGAGTCAATAATCTAGTTCACATCGCCATGTGATTTAACAGCAATAGTTCACATCACCATGTGATTAACACACATAGTTCACATCGATATGTGATCAACACCCAAAGGGTTTACTAGAGTCAGTAATCTAGTTCACATCGCTATGTGATTAACACCCAAAGAGTACTATGGTGTGATCATGTTTTGCTCGTGAGAGAATCTTAGTCAACGGGTCTGCCAAAATTCAGATCCGTATGTATTTTGCAAATTTCTATGTCTACAATGCTTGCACGGAGCTACTTTAGCTAATTGCTCCCACTTTCAATATGTATCTAGATTGAGACTTAGAGTCATCTAGATTAGTGTCAAAACTTGTATCGACGTAACCTTTTACGACGAACCTTTTTGTCACGTCCATAATCGAGAAACATATCCTTATTTCACTAAGGATAAGTTTGACCGTTGTCCAGTGGTCTACTTCCTAGATCACTATTGTACTCCCTTGCTTAACACAGTGTAGGGTATACAATAGATCTGGTACACAGTATAGCATACTTTATAGAACCTATGACCAAGCCATAGGGAATGACTTTCATTCTCTTTCTATCTTCTGCCGTGGTCGGGTTTTGAGTCTTACTCAATTTCACAACTTGTAACACAGGCAAGAACTCTTTCTTTGACTGTTCCATTTTGAACTACTTCAAAATCTTGTCAAGGTATGTACTCATTGAAAAACTTATCAAGCGTCTGGATCTATCTCTATAGATCTTGATGCTCAATATGTAAGCAGTTTTACCGAGGTCCTTCTTCGAAAAACTCTTTTCAAATACTCCTTTATGCTTTGCAGAATAATTCTACATTATTTCCGATCAACAATATGTCATTCACATATACTTATCAGGAATGCTGTAGTGCTCCCACTCACTTTCTTGTAAATACAGGCTTCACCGAAAGTCTGTATAAAACTATATGCTTTGATCAACTTATCAAAGTGTATATTCCAACGCCGAGATGCTTGCACCAGTCCATAGATGGATCGCTGGAGCTTGCATATTTTGTTAGTACCTTTTGGATTGACAAAACCTTCTGGTTGCATCATATACAACTCTTCTTTAATAAATCCATTAAGGAATGCAGTTTTGTTTATCCATTTGCCAGATTTCACAAAATGCGGCAATTGCTAACATGATTCGGACAGACTTAAGCATAGATACGAGTGAGAAACTCTCATCATAGTCAATACCTTGAACTTGTCGAAAACCTTTTGCGACAATTCTAGCTTTGTAGATAGTAACACTACTATCAGCGTCCGCCTTCCTCTTGAAGATCCATTTATTTTCTATGGCTTGCCGATCATCGGGCAAATCCACCAAAGTCCATACTTTGTTTTCATACATGGATCATATCTCAGATTTCATGGCCTCAAACCATTTCGCGGAATCTGGGCTCATCATCGCTTCCTCATAGTTTGCAAGTTCATCATGGTCTAGTAACATGACTTCCAGAACAGGATTACCGTACCACTCTGGTGCGGATCTCACTCTGGTTTACCTACGAGATTCGGTAGTAACTTGATCTGAAGTTTCATGATCATCATCATTAGCTTCCTCACTAATTGGTGTAGTAGTCACAGGAACAGATTTCTGTGATGAACTACTTTTCAATAAGTGAGAAGGTACAATTACCTTATCAAGTTTTCTACTTTCCTCCCACTCACTTCTTTCGAGAGAAACTCCTTCTCTGGAAAGGATCCATTCTCAGCAATGAATATCTTGCCTTCGGATCTGTGATAGAAGGTGTACCCAACTGTCTCCTTTGGGTATCCTATGAAGACATATTTCTCTGATTTGGGTTTGAGCTTATCAGGATGAAACTTTTTCATATAAGCATCACAATCCCAACTTTAAGAAACGACAACTTTGGTTTCTTGCCAAACCACAGTTCAGATTGTGTCATCTCAACGGACTTAGATGGTGCCCTTTTTAACGTGAATGCAGCTGTCTTTAATGCATGACCCCAAAACGATAGTGGTAAATCGGTAAAAAAAACATCATAGATTGCACTATATCCAATAAAGTGCGGTTATGACGTTCGGACACACCATTATGCTGTGGTGTTCCAGGTGGCATGAATTTGTGAAACTATTCCACATTGTTTTAATTGAAGACCAAACTTGTAACTCAAATATTCGTCTCCGCGATCAGATCATAGAAACTTTATTTTCTTGTCACGATGATTTTCCACTTCACTCTGAAATCCTTTTGAACTTTTCAAATGTTTCAGACTTATGTTTCATCAAGTAGATATACCCATATCTGCTCAAATCATCTGTGAAGGTCAGAAAATAATGATACCTGCTTCAAGCATTAATATTCATTGGACCACATACATCAGTATGTATGATTTCCAACAAATCTGTTGCTTGCTTCATTGTTCCGGAGAACGGCGTTTTAGTCATCTTGCCCAAGAGGCATGGTTCGCAAGCATCAAGTGATTCATAATCAAGTGATTCCAAAATCCCATCAGCATGGAGTTTCTTCATGCGCTTTACACCAATATGACCTAAACTGCAGTGCCACTAATACGTTGCACTATCATTATTAACTTCGCATCTTTTGGTTTCAATATTATGAATATGTGTATCACTACGATCGAGATCCAGTGAACTATTTTCATCGGGTGTGTAACCATATAAGGTTTTATTCATGTAAACAGAACAACCATTTATTCTCTTACTTAAATGAATAACCGTATTACAATAAACATGATCAAATCATATTCATGCTCAACGCAAACACCAAATAACACTTATTTAGGTTCAACACTAATCCCGAAAGTATAGGGAGTGTGCGATGATGATCATATCAATCTTGGAACCACTTCCAACTCTCATTGTCACTTCACCCTCAACTAGTCTTTGTTCATTCTGCAACTCCCATTTCGAGTTACTAATCTTAGCAACTGAACTAGTATCAAATACTGAGGGGTTGCTATGAACACTAGTAAAGTACACATCAATAACATGTATATCAAATATACCTTTGTTTACTTTTGCCATCCTTTCTTATCCACCAAATACTTGGGGTAGTTCCGCTTCCAGTGACCGGTCCCTTTGCAGTATAAGCACTTAGTCTCAGGCTTAGGTCCAGACTTGGGCTTCTTCACTTGAGCAGCAACTTGCTTGCCGTTCTTCTTGAAGTTCCCTTCTATTCGTTTGCCCTTTTCTTGAAACTAGTGGTCTTGTCAACCATCAACACTTGAAATGGAGTAGCTTTCAATGGTGAACATCATTATGTTGATCATATCTACTATATGATTCACGCTCGACCTTTCGGTCTCCGTGTTCCGAGGCCATATCTGCATATGCTAGGCTCGTCAAGTATAACCCAGTATTCGCGTGTGCAAAACTGGCTTGCACCCGTTGTAGATGGACGTAGAGCTTATCACACCCGATCATCACGTGGTGTCTGGGCACGACGAACTTTGGCAACGGTGCATACTCGGGGAGAACACTTCTTGATAATTTAGTGAGAGATCATCTTATAATGCTACTGCCAATCAAAGCAAGATAAGATGCATAAAAGATAAACATCACATGCAAATCAATATAAGTGATATGATATGGTCATCACCATCTTGTGCTTCGTGATCTCCATCTCTGCAGCACCATCATGATCACCATCGTCACCGGCGCGACACCTTGATCTCCATCGTAGCATCGTTGTCGTCTCGCCAATCTTATGCTTCTACGACTATCGCTACCGCTTAGTGATAAAGTAAAGCATTACGTATGCGATTGCATTGCATACAATAAGCGACAACCATACGGCTCCTGCGGTTGCCGATAACTTCGGTTACAAAACATGATCATCTCATACAATAAAATATAGCATCATGTCTTGACCATATCACATCACAACATGCCCTGCAAAAACAAGTTAGACGTCCTCTACTTTGTTTGTTGCAAATTTTACGTGGCTGCTACGGGCTGAAGCAAGAACCAATCTCACCTACGCATCAAAACCACAACGATACTTCGTCAAATAGACTCCGTTTTAACCTTCTCAAGGACCGGGCGTAGCCACACTCGGTTCAACTAAAGTTGGAAAGACAGTCTCCCGCAAGCCATCTATGTGCAAAGCACGTCGAGGGAACCGGTCTCGCGTAAGCGTACGCGTAAGGTTGGTCCGGGTCGTCTTGTCCAACAATACCGCTGAACCAAAGTATGACATGCTGGTAGGCAGTATGACTTGTATCGTCCACAACTCACTTGTGTTCTACTCATGCAAAACATCAAACCATAAAAACCTAGGCTCGGATGCCACTGTTGGGGAACGTAGTAATTTCAAAAAATTTCCTACGCACACGCAAGCTCATGGTGACGCATAGCAACGAGAGGGGAGAGTGTTGTCTACGTACCCTCGTAGACAGAAGCGGAAGCATTGACAGAACACAGAGGAAGTAGTCGTACGTCCTCCTCGTGATCCGACCGATCCCAGCACCGTTACTCCGGCGCCTCCGAGTTCTTAGCACACGTTCAGCTCGATGACGATCCCCGGGCTCCGATCCAGCAAAGCGTCCGGGAAGAGTTCCGTCAGCACGACGGCGTGGTGACGATCTTGACGTGTTACCGACGCAGGGCTTCGCCTAAGCACTGCAACGATATGACCGAGGTGGAATATGGTGGAGGGGGGGCACCGCACACGGCTAAGGAACGATCTCAAGGATCAACTTGTGTCTATGGGGTGCCCCCTGCCCCCGTATATAAAGGAGCAAGGGAGGGAGGAGGCCGGCCTAGGTTTGGGCGCGCCAAGGGGAGTCCTACTCCCACCGGGAGTAGGATTCCCCTTTTCCTAGTCCAACTAGGAATCCTTCCATGTAGGGGGAGTAGGAGAGAAGGAAAGGGAAGAGAGAAGGAGAAGGAAGGAGAGGCGCCCCTTCCCTAGTCAATCGGACTAGAGCAAGGGAGGCGCGCCACCTTTTGGTCCTTTCTCTCCTTTTCCCGTATGGCCCAATGAGGCCCAATACGAATTCCCGTAACTCTCTGGTACTCCGAAAAATACCCGAATCAATCGGAACCTTTCCGAACTCCGAATATAGTCGTCCAATATATCGATCTTTACGTCTCGACCATTTCGAGACTCCTCGTCATGTCCCCGATCTCATCCGGGACTCGGAACTCCTTCGGTACATCAAAACTCATAATAACTGTCATCGTAACCTTAAGCGTGCGGACCCTACGGTTCGAGAACAATGTAGACATGACCGAGACATGTCTCCGGTCAATAACCAATAGCGGGACCTGGATGCCCATATTGGCTCCTACATATTCTATGAAGATCTTTATCGGTCAGACGGCATAACAACATACGTTGTTCCCTTTGTCATCGGTATGTTACTTGCCCGAGATTCGATCGTCGGTATCAATACCTAGTTCAATCTCGTTGCGGCAAGTCTCTTTACTCGTTCCGTAATACATCATCCCATAACTAACTCATTGGTTGCAATGCTTGCAAGGCTTATGTGATGTGCATTACCGAGAAGGCCCCGAGATACCTCTCCGACATTCGGAGTGACAAATCCTAATCTCGAAATCGCCAACCCAACAAATACTTTCGGAGACACCTGTAGAGCACCTTTATAATCACCCGATTCGTTGTGACGTTTGGTAGCACACAAAGTGTTCCTACGGTGGCAGGAGTTGCATAATCTCATAGTCAAAGGAACATGTATAAGTCATGGATAAAAGCAATAGCAGCATACTAAACGATCGGGTGCTAAGCTAATGAAATGGGTCATGTCAATCAGATCATTCAACTAATGATGTGACCTTGTTAATCAAATAACAACTCCTTTGTCCATGGTTAGGAAACTTAACCATCTTTGATTAACAAGCTAGTCAAGTAGAGGCATACTAGTGACACTCTGTTTGTCTATATATCCACACATGTATTATGTTTCCGGTTAATACAATTCTAGCATGAATAATAAACATTTATCATGATATGTAAGGAAATAAATAATAACTTTATTATTGCCTCTAGGGCATATTTCCTTCAACAAAGTGTTCCTCCGGCAAGCGGGAGTTGCATAATCTCATAGTCATAGGAACATGTATAAGTCATGAAGAAAGCAATAGCAACATACTAAACGATCGAGTGCTAAGCTAACGGAATGGGTCATGTCAATCAGATCATTCACCTAATGATGTGATCCCATTAATCAAATAACAACTCCTTGTATATGGTTAGGAAACATAACCATCTTTGATTAATGAGCTAGTCAAGTAGAGGCATACTAGTGACACTCTGTTTTGTCTATGTATTCACACATGTATTATGTTTCCGGTTAATACAATTCTAGCATGAATAATAAACATTTATCATGAAATAAGGAAATAAATAATAACTTTATTATTGCCTCTAGGGCATATTTCCTTCAACTTATACCTTGAAATTCAGTAAGGGATCATCTTATAATGCTACCGCCGTACTAAGCAAAATAAGATGCATAAAAAGATAAACATCACATGCAATCAAAATATGTGTCATGATATGGCCATCATCATCTTGTGCCTTTGACCTCCATCTCCAAAGCAACGTCATGATCTGCATCGTCACCGGCTTGACACCTTGATCTCCATCGTAGCGTCGTGGTCGTCTCACCAACTATTGCTACTACGACTATCACTAACGCATAGTGATAAAGTAAAGCAATTACATGGCGATTGCAATTCATACAATAAGAAGATAACCATATGGCTCCTGCCGATTGCCGATAACTTACAAAACATGATCATCTCATACAACAACTTATATCTCATCACGTCTTGACCATATCACATCACATCAAGCCCTGCAAAAACAAGTTAGACGTCCTCTACTTTGTTGATGCAAGTTTTACGTGGCTGCTACGGGCTTCTAGCAAGAACCGTTCTTACCTATGCATCAAAACCACAACGATTTTTCGTCAAGTGTGTTGCTTTAACCTTCAACAAGGACCGGACGTAGTCAAACTCGATTCAACTAAATTTGGAGAAACAGACACCCGCCAGCCACCTGTGTGCAAAGCATGACGGTAGAACCAGTCTCATGAACACGGTCATCAAATAGAGGTCCGGGCCGCTTAATCCAACAATACCGCGAATCAAAGTAAGACATTGCTGGTAAGCAGTATGACTATTATCACCCACAACTATTTGTGTTCTACTCGTGCATATAACATCTACACATAGACCTGGCTCGGATGCCACTGTTGGGAAACATAGTATTTGAAAAAAAAAATCCTACGATCACGCAAGATCTATCTAGGAGAAGCATAGCAACGAGCGGGGAGAGTGTGTCCACGTACCCTCGTAGACCGAAAGCGAAAGCGTTTAGTAATGCGGTTGATGTAGTCGAACGTCTTCACGATCCAACCGATCCAAGTACCGAACATACGACACCTCTGTGTTCAGCACACATTCAGCACATACGGCCCATTAACTTCCGGGGGGGTCCGGTAACCCCCGGTTCTCTGAAACTCATCCGATACTCCCGAAACCATTCCGGTGTCCAAATGTAACCTTCCAATTTATGAATCTTTACCTCTCGACTATTTTGAGACTCCTCGTCATGTCTGTGATCTCATCCGGGACTCCTAACAAACTTCGGTCATCAAATCACATGACTCATAATACAAATCGTCATCGAACGTTAAGCGTGCAGACCCTACGGGTTCGAGAACTATCTAGACATGACCGAGACACATCTCCGGTCAATAACCAATAGCGGAACCTGGATGCTCATATTGGCTCCTACATATTCTACGAAGATCTTTATCGGTCAAACCGCATAACAACATACATTGTTCTCTTTGTCATCGGTATGTTACTTGCCCGAGATTTGATTGCCGGTATCATCATACCTAGTTCAATCTCATTACCGGCAAGTCTTTTTACTCGTTCCGTAGTGCATCATCCTGTGACTAACTCATTAGTCACATTGCTTGCAAGGCTTATAGTGATGTGCATTACCGAGAGAGCCCAGAGATACCTCTCCGATACACGGAGTGACAAATCCTAATATCGATCTATGCCAACTCAACAAACACCTTCGGAGACACCTGTAGAGCATCTTTATAATCACCTAGTTACGTTGTGACATTTGATAGCACACAAGGTGTTCCTCCGGTATTCAGGAGTTGCATAATCTCATAGTTAGAGGGACATGTATAAGTCATGAAGAAAGCAATAGCAATAAAACTAAACGATCATTATGCCAAGCTAAAGGATGGGTCTTGTCCATCACTCTAATGATGTGATCCCGTTCATCAACTGACAACTCATGTCTATCGTTAGGAAACATAACCATATTTGATTAACGAGCTAGTTAAGTAGAGGCATACTAGGGACACTCTGTTTGTCTATGTATTCACACATGTACTAAGTTTCCGGTTAATACAATTCTAGCATGAATAATAAACATTTATCATGATATACGGAAATATAAACAACAACTTTATTATTGCCTCTAGGGCATATTTCCTTCCGAAGCATCAAGCAAACCGCAAGCACACAGATCGGGAATTCAGTGTGGGGGATCAAGTTTTACTGAAACTGCAACCTTACGTCTAGTCATCCGTGGTCAGTCGGCCATGCCTGAAACTCGCCTACAAATTCTTCGGCCCGTACAAGATCATCAGTCGTGTGGGATTGATGGCCTACAAGCTAGATTTGCCGTTGGAGAGCAAAATTCACCCTGTTTTTCATGTGTCACAGCTGAAGCTGTTCATGGAGGACTACACTCTAGTCTTCACTCAGTTACCGGCGCCGCCTGACCTCACCATCGGCGACTTGGTGCGCAAGCAATCCTGCAGCGCCGCCCAGTTAAGAAGGGCAACACGGCGATTCCACAAGTCCTGGTACATTGGCGCACCCTGTCACCGCGAGTGCGGCGTGGGAGAACTACCACGTCCTCCGGTAACGCTTCCCCGCTATCAAGCTTGATGAGGGGGCTTCGTCCCAAGCCGGGGGAAATGTCACGCCCTACTCCCTGGTGGATCACCATGTCGAGCAGGCGGACAGCAAGGCACAACAAGCAAGCTTTTAAATAGCGGATAGAGGATTGGTTGTGGATTAGGGTCCGCGTAGCGGAATGCGGATAGCGGGCGATATTGCGGGCGCTATGTCCACATAGCCAATTTTTAAAAAACACTCATAAATTTGAGATTCTTGTGTATATTTCTAGGCCATTGACAAAAAATATGACACTTAATTTGAGAAACCATCATTTATATAAGAATATAAACTATAATTGAACAATATTTTGTCGTGCAACCATGCAAGCAAGACACATTTACAAAAATAGATTACACAACAGAACAACAAGGACTTATATAGCGGGCGATATTACGGATAGCGGACGATATAGCGGTCTAACAAGTGATATTGCGCCCGCATCATGACAACACGCTATTTTATAACGCAACCTTAAACTAATAGCGGCAGGGTAACACTACCGCTATTGCGTCCGCAATAGCGGAGGGTAGCGGATGCTATTTAAAAGTTTGACAACAAGTGCAGCCGCGTGAGGAGGAAGATCAGGGCCCAGGGCAGAGAGCATGGAAAAGTCCTTGATAGGTTAGTTTCTATGTCAAGTGGGGCATGTTCCAAAGAGTGCTATAAGTGTGGGCGACAACAGAGACTGGGCCATGCCTTGTAATCGAATATTCAGAATTCTCCATCTATCTGCTTTCTCAAGTTCCTCCCCTTTCTTCTTCCTCAAGCTCATCCCCCCTCTGATTTCCTCTCCTCCCTCTGTCCGATCCGTGAGGGTCGTTACATGTTTTTTTTTAGATAATAAAATCATTGGAGCTTTTTTTTTTGAGAAACTATGAAATCATTGGAGCTAATTTTGTTTTTTCAGATGTTTATTTTTCTATCGGTGGGCCGAAGAAGAATGGCCCAGGATGTTCAATCAAGTGGCCCAAACGCTTTGGATATGCGGCATCAGAGGAACTTTCTCTCAAAAAAAAAATGGTAGCATAAGAGGAAACCATCCCTAGCCGATCTTGCGGATCCATCCCCTCGGCCGCAGGCGCCGCCGTCCCCTGCGGCAACCCCCTCCCCGCTCCCCCGCTGCCCACCACCACTATACCCCGTGCCATCCCCTGCGACAGCCTCCCTACGCAACCTGCCGTCTTCCGCCGGCCACCCACCACTCTCCTCCGCTGCCATCCCCCTGTGACAACCCCAACCCCTGGCCCTGCCGTCCGCCGCCGGCCACCACCTCTGCTACCTGGGTAATTATGCCTGGCTGCGTTCCGGGGGAAATAATCTCGCGGGAGACGGAGGCGGGAGAAGATTTGATTTCCTTGTGCAATCGGGGAAGAGAGGAGGTCGATTTCGGATTGCGCGGCGAGGGCAGCCCAAAAGGAGTGATTTTTATTCGGAGTCTGTCTGTTGAGAAGCTGTAATCCGGATCCTCCTCCCTCTCCTCTTAATAATCTTCTCCCTTTTGGAGGAGAGCGGGCCGAGTCGGAGGAGGAGGGGCCGCCTAGATCGATCTAATAAATTGGCGTCCCCGATTTGTTTTTCGCCGGCGATTAGTCTGCTTTGTTGCGCCGGCCTAGATAAACAGAGGAGGAGAAGGGGGGATTCGAATAAGGCCAGCTCAGGCGTCCTCCGTTGTCACAGATCCAATAAGGTAGATATCCTAAGGTCATTTGTTGATCCTATCAGCCATGAAGAACAAAAGCGGTCGTCCCAGGGTAAGTGCTGATTCTTTTGTGCCTGATATTTGTCCTTCCCTTCGATTCGTCCTCATGGGAAAATCCCATCATGGCTAGGCTGCTGATCTGTTGTTTTTTCCTGCTAAATGCAATGCAGAAATCAGCTCTCAATGAAGCCGCTGCTGGCAACAAGAATGGTCGTCGCAGGCAGAATGTAAGTGTGCCTGGTGTTTGTACACAACATAAGGTTCATCCTCAAAAGGCTGATTATTTGTTGTTCCAGCTAAATGCAACGCAAAAAGCAACTCGCAACAAAGACGCTGCTACCAACGCAAACGAAGACAGGCTTAGCAAGCTGCCCAATGACCTTCTGCTCAACATTCTGGAAAGGGTGGACACACTTGATGCTATAAGGACCTGCATCCTCTCCAGGCAAATGCTGAAGCTCCCCACCATGCTCTCGCGCTTCTACCTGAGTGTTTGTTCCATTCCCGGTCGCGAGGCTAAACCACCTCGCGCTTTCAGCCTCGAGGAAGTGCTCGGAACCAACCGTGCTGTGGCTCATGTAACAGATAACATCTTGAGCACGAGGAGCACAGAGGTTGCTATCAGCAAACTCAAAATCAGATTTGTCTTGTTGCCTGATGACTCTCTAACCATTGGAAGATCTGTCGCCCGCGCCATGGCAACTCAGAAGGTTGGTGCAGCTGAGTTTGAGATCGTAACGGAGAAGCGTTATGACCTCTGCTCTTCTATTGATCTCCGCAAGTTTGCGAAGCAGTTCAATGATTTATTTGGTGCTTGTCCACATGCATTTGCTGGCCTTACGAGCCTGTGGCTGCAAAATATGAGGTTTGGTGAACTGGACATTCCCAACATCCTCAGCACTTGCAAGCTCTTGGAGTATTTGCGTTTAACCCATTGCGACTCAGGGATCCATTCTGTGCTGCAAGTAGAACACACTCAACTTGTCGAGCTCGAGGTCGACCAGGGGAAATTTCAGAGAGTTGAGCTGATATGTGTACCAAAACTCCAGCGGTTGACCTATAATAATTGGTTCTCTTCTGAGGATCCGGTGTATTTTGGTTTTGTACCACATCTTTCAAAGCTGAGCCTTATTAAAACTGGCACCCGTTCGGACAAGACTCTCGAGTTAAGTCGACTCCTTGCTAATGTTCCTTCCGTAGGCGATCTGCATCTGGATTTTAGAAGTGAAAAGGTACTCATCAGTCATTTGAATCATATCTGTCCATTCTCACTCTATGACGTATTAATTCTGTTTATTGTTTTTTTTCCTATCCCAGATTTGGGTTCTACCAGAATGCCCGAAACTGCTCACGCCTGTGCTCAGCAAACTAGAGCATGTGAATCTGGAGCATCTTCCTGAAGGATGTGATTTAGCTTGGACAATGTTTATTCTTGAAGCTGCACCCTCCCTAAAAGAGCTATGCATCACAGTATGGGATCATTGGTGCATAATGGTGACAAACAAAGAGTTTCGGGAGAAATATGGCTACTGTGAGAAGGCAGACGTGGAGTGGAAGCCATGTGCCCCTGGTTTCAAGCACAAGAATCTGGCTAAGCTCACCATCCATGGCTTCCAACCCGATGACAGTTTTATACGCTACATCATTTGTGTCATGGAACATGCGGTTAATATAACAGAGATATCTCTGCGTGGCAAGAAGGTGTGTGGGCGGTGTGGTGATTTGGATCCATCAAGATATGCATGGACTTCCGGGGAGAGGAAACTGACAGCTGAGGAATTGGGTTTGGCTTCGCGCGCTGTTGTTCATTTCCAGCCCTGATTGTAAAAATGAGATGCTTGACATTACCATGATATGTACTCCCTCGGCTCACAAAAATAAGATGTTTTGAGTTCATGAACTCTATAATTCAGTAGTCATCGTGATTGTCCTTTTTTGCTTTCCTTTCTATTGAAGCTTATGAACTATTGTGAAGTATTCTGATGTTTGTTATTGATAACGGATGATCAAGCATGCTAAATTCTCCAAAATGGACTACACTAAAACTTGTGCTAGTAACATGAATATTTTAATATTTTCTGACAAAACCAGAGAACGCACTACGCAAGACAGACTGAAATTAGTTAGTCAAGGACTTTTTACGTCGGACAAATTTCTCAAAGGTCTTCACAGGTTATGCTAGATAACACTCGTTTCTTCTCCAAAATGGACTATACTAAAACTTGTGCCAGGTAACATAGCGAAGACATTATCTACCCGACTTAATATTTTCTGACAAAACCAGAGAACACACTACGCAAGACAGACT
This sequence comes from Aegilops longissima, assembly GCA_021605205.1. NCBI lineage: Eukaryota > Viridiplantae > Streptophyta > Magnoliopsida > Poales > Poaceae > Aegilops > Aegilops longissima. The sequence continues at coordinate 612,484,308 of CM038681.1, read as the reverse complement.
GAAATTAGTTAGCCAAGGACTTTTTACATCGGACACCAAAATTCCTCAAAGGTCTTCACAGGTTATGCTAGACAACACTCATTTCTTCTTGATGGCAGCCTCGTCAACCTTGGCAACGGTGGGGTCCTTCTTCTCCACGCCCTTGATGACACCAACAGCAACCGTCTGTCTCATGTCACACACAGCGAAACGGCCAAGAGGAGGGTAGCTGGCGAAGGTCTCCACAACCATGGGCTTGGTGGGAATCATCTTCACAATACCGGCATCCCCCTTCTGCAGAAACTTGGGCAGCGCCTCCAGCTCCTTACCAGATCGCCTGTCGATCTTGGTCACCAGCTCAGCAAACTTGACAGCAATGTGGGAGGTGTGGCAGTCCAGCACTGGGGCGTAGCCGTTGCCAATCTGACCAGGGTGGTTCATGATGATGACCTGGGAGGTGAAGTTGGCTGTCTCCTTGGCAGGGTCATCCTCGGAGTTGGATGCAACAAACCCACGCTTCAGATCCTTCACAGCGACGTTCTGGACGTTGAAGCCGACATTGTCACCAGGAAGCGCCTCCAGGAGAGACTCATGGTGCATCTCAACGGACTTGACCTCAGTTGTCAGACCAGTGGGACCAAAGGTAACAACCATACCAGGCTTGATGACACCTGTGGCAACACGGCCAACAGGCACAGTTCCAATGCCACCAATCTTGTAAACATCCTGAAGAGGTAGACGCAGGGGCTTGCCTGAGGGCCTCTTGGGCTCATTGATCTGGTCAAGAGCCTCAAGAAGGGTAGGGCCCTGGTACCAGTCAAGGTTGGTGGACCTCTCTATGAGGTTCTCACCCTCGAACCCAGAGATGGGTACGAAGGGGACCTTGTCAGGGTTGTAGCCGGCCTTCTTCAGGCAGGAAGAGACTTCCTTGACAATTTGTTCGTATCTGGCCTTTGAGTACTTGGGAGTGGTGGCGTCCATCTGCAACAGATAAGAGCAATTCCATCAAACTAACACACCCGTTGAGAGGCTCTAGTATGTAATGATGCAAACAAATAAGAGAAACAGCATAAATGTATAGACAAGTACTCTTTGAGATTGAAGGTGCATGGAATATGAGATAACCACCAAACAAACAATTACACTTATAAATTAAGATATATAACAAAGTTAGGAATAGATATGATGAAAAAATATTCAGTGAAAGATTAAGATATATCACACAAGATTGGCAACATGAAGATAAATTAAAACAAGGCAATTCAGTAGTACTAATGAACCTGGACAATTACAAAGCCATTCTGAACACATGGTCACTCGTAAGAATCAGCACTAAAAGTTTAATAGCTAGTATACCTTGTTGCAGCAGCAGATCATCTGCTTCACCCCAAGAACATACGCGAGAAGCGCATGTTCATGGGTCTGGCCATCCTTGGAGATACCAGCCTCAAAACCACCAGTGGTGGAGTCAATGATGAGCACAGCACAGTCAGCCTGGGATGTACCGGTAATCATGTTCTTGATGAAGTCACGGTGACCAGGGGCATCAATAATGGTGCAGTAGTACTTGGTGGTCTCAAACTTCCACAGGGCAATATCAATGGTGATACCCCTCTCACGCTCGGCCTTCAGCTTGTCAAGCACCCACGCATACTTGAATGACCTCTTGTCAATCTCAGTTGCTTCCTTCTCGAAGGCCTCTATGACACGCTTGTCAATACCTCCAAGCTTGTATATCAGATGGCCAGCAGTTGTTGACTTGCCAGAGTCGACATGGCCAATGACCACGATACTAATGTGAGTCTTCATCACGATCAAAGTAAACAAGTGTTACAACACATGATAAGCAGAACTGAGTAAGAAGTAAAACTAAATCCAACTAAAACAGAAACCGTAGAAAATCCTGCATAACAAAGCTGACCTTAGTTTCCTCAGGCTCTTCATGGATTAAATCAGGACCAAAATCCGGATTGATGGCCATTTGTCCAGCCTCGAGGGGATACCTGAGCTCCTTCTATGATGTCTATTTTTGAACTTCCTTTTGGTTTCAGAAACACGAAACTTCTTTACTGAGAACAGAAAAGAAAATTTTCTCATGTAAACGAAGTAATATACATGGTACAGTATGATATGCATTTAAGAAGTTGAATAAAAAAATATACCTTTAACTCTGCGCTTCTGGGCCATGTTGGCCCCATGTACTGCAAACATTATCTGATAGCATTCAAACATTATTAGAATCAATTTCAACCAACCAACCAAAATGGAATGTTGATAAACAACAAGTAAGAATTACTATAGCCCCGAGCAACTAAGATACCAGGACAATGCAAACAATCATATTCAGAATGAAGGGCACTAACACTAAGATAACAGAATATGCAACAGATTTTAACCCATCATGCACCAGATATTTCTGATTGACTTGAATTCTGATTGAGGCTGTCTACAGTAAGGCTAGTGCATGTGACAAACAGGCTGCCTACGGTCTACAATAAGATGGGAGTACTCAGATCTCCTGAAGACAAATTGATTTATCATAAACAAATCTAATGGCATTACATAATTGATCCAAAGAGTGAAAAACATGCATGTAATAACCAAATAAATAACATCAATTCCTTTATCTGACTCAAGTATAAGCACCAAACTCATGTAGATACAAACTTTTTAAAGCAAATACTACACAATCAACTTATCTAGCTGCACAAACAAGCCGCACAAACAAGGCTGCCTGCGGTCTACTAATAAGATGGAACTCAGAGTTCATCATCAACAAATTTAGAAAAAACATATAGCTGGGAAACCTTGTCCAAATCATCTGTGAGATATGTAACAGGATAGCGAAATCTGCTATATCACTAAGGACGATTTCAACCAATCGGCAACCCTAACCTAGGGTTCGTAAATCCCTAGATCGAAGATGAACCCGCTAGAACGGCACAAATCCCAGCAGTTCGGTTCCGTCTATCTACCCGTAGCGACGAAAATCGATTCGAAACCCTCAAGGAACTGGAGGGATTCAACCCCAAATCTCGCTACCTGCAACGTGCGGACAAATTCGATTCGAAAACCTCAAGTAACTGGAGAATGCAACCCCAAATCTCGCTACCTGCAACGTGCGGACAAAATCGATTCTAAACATCGAGGGACACGAGGAAACGAGCCCCGAATCCCTAGTCGAAACCTCGAGGAACAGACCCCGAATCTCTCTACCTGCAACGTCGGGAACCGGGAAATCCTACCATCATCACAGATCAGGGGAAGCGGGAGAGGGAAAGGGGGGTTCTCACGGGGCAGACTTGGGGTGAGATGCCCCCGAGGTAGCGGCTGCCCGGAGCCTGCACCGATCTCGGTCTCGGGGTGGGCTCCCGCGGTGATGCGCCGATCGAATTGCGGAGAGGAGGAGGAGGAGGAGGAGAAGGGGGGTGGGGAAAAGCAGAGATGGGCGGCGGTTATATACAGACGACGAGGGGCGGCGCAATGTAGGCCGGTGGGTTTGGAGAGAGATGGTCTGGTTGTTTGGGAGGCAAGTACGAAGATTCGGTTGAGATGAACTTGTGTTATGAGAGCAATCAAACGATGTTTAGTTTAATAACGCAATTGCTAGTTTTTCATGGGTAGCTTAACAATTTTCTTATTAGCTGATTCTCAACTAGGGGTACTAGAGCTTAAGCCAGTTTTAAGACGGCGGCGCTACGGCGAGCGTCGGCGGACCCCGACAACTCCTTATTAGACAGGAGCAACACGAACCTGGGGGTGCAGATTCGCCGGAGAAAATTTGATACCTGGAAATTTTGGTGCTCATAAAGGTTTAAAAGAAGGCCGGAGCGCGATGAAGGAGGCGGCTTGTGCAGGGCGCGGCGGCGAGGTTGTAGAAGAACCACATGTCAAAGGCCAAAGAGAACATACTACTCATAAACAAAAATTGATGGCAATACTTACTCTGTTTTTCCATGATGTTGTGTAGATGCAAGGCTGTTTGACGGATTTGCACAAAGATTTGGGCCTCTCCAACAAACTACAAATCAGCCACGCATGGCTGGTTCATGGTTTGTGGGGGAGGAACAAGCTTTGTGGTTTCCAAGCAACAAAGAACGAGCCATGGACATTGAGAGCTTTGGTGGGGAGGACGAAGAGCACCATATACAAAGCCAGAGGGACAAGGAGGAAAGTTAAATAGGCATAGGAACGGTCGGAGAGGCGACACATCCACCAACCGTCCTCCTTGTCGTGCGGGCTCACGGCTTTTTCTGAATAAATAAATAAGAGTATGTATTAAAGACACCATCCGCTTGACTTTAGCACAAAAAAAATCAACCGATTTTGGATCTTTCCAAAACAGCTTTGTGCATGCCGACGAGGCTATTGCTTGGGCGGGACACGCGAAGATCAGACGCGCTCGCGAGTCGCGACCCGACCGACGGACGCTCAGCATCTCCCATCCGTACCCTCAAAACGTCGGCATCCATCCCTTCTCCACTACTATTAAAAAAGCAAACTAGAATTTTTTTAAATCCACCAACAAGTTTACACAAACCAACCAGTACCCTCAGATCAATCCCACCTAAAGTAATCCAAGAGTCTACGTTACTTTGATGGTCTGCCATGCCATCTAACGGCTTGGATTCGATGTTCTGCCGTCGTCTGCCACGGTGTGCATCACTACACGTCCCCCACGATAGAATGATGCCCCTATTCCGTTCCTAAAATCACGCCAATGATTTTCCCATTACTGATCGCCTAAAAAATTGGAGCGGCCACAATCACGCCGCCGCCCTCGACGCGCCTCTATCTGCCGTCCTCGACGCGCTTCTCTCCACCTCCCAGCCGCTCCCGTCCTCGATGCGCCTCTCTCTGCCACCCAATCGCCCAGCCGCCGCCCTCGCCGCGCCTATCTCGCCGCCCAGCCGCCCATACACAACCATCTGGTTTGGAGCAGATCGGCACACCTAGGTTCGTTACTTTTTTGGATCAACTCAAATTGTCACCTGAAGCAGATGTTTATAGCGAGTCTCTCTTCTTCTAACCCATGACTCATTCATCTTGTCTACAGCCATGTCCGCATCTAATCTAGCATCTTTTATGGCCGGATCCCTTCAAGTTGTGCCTTGCGTCAGTGCGGACGGAGCATGTAGATTCGACTTTTCTTGTGATCTGCAGCCGCGGGCTGGGACGATGCCACCGTTATCAATCAGCTCTCAATTCTATCTCCCTCCTCTTGCCTCCCTGACGCCACTATATTGTATATTTTCTTAGACTAATTAATCACCGGCAGCAGCGGATAATCACGGAATCAGAGTAGTCTTATAATCTGCGCTTGAGTATGGCACGCAGGTACGTGCAGGCAGTCAATACTGGGGTGTCCTTTATACACAGAGTTGAGTAATACTCCTATATGGTAATATGAGTTTGTGGTTAGCTAGCTAATTAAGTGGCAACTAGGGAATAGAGGAACCGTGCCTTTTTGTGTGTGTTTTTGACAGTATCACACAGCGATGCTAATGAAGGTTGAAATGTATATTCTCATGGATGCATGTCCATATATTTAGTTATTTCAAAAAGATCATCTGCAACATTAAGGTAGCAGGGACAACAGAGCTACAGTACATATACACGGAGTTGAGTAGCATATGAGAATATGTGTGCTTCGCTAGCCTTTTTTTTTCGAATTAAGTGGTAACTGAGCAAAGATGAACCTTGCCTTTTGTGTTTTTTTTTACAGTATGACATTGTGATGCTAATGCATTTTGAAATGTAAATTCGAATGTGATTCTTTTTTCATATTGTTTAAAAATAAAGAGCCCAATGGTAGGGTCTCACTCTGTTTTGGATGCAAATATGATACACTTTTAGAGACCACATCTAGCCAAGGAGATGAAGGCATGTCCTATACTTGAGCCGCAAGCTGTATCAAGTCCCCTGCATTGGAAAAAAGACTGAATAGAGGTCTGCGCTGCGGGAATGCTGAGGTTTTGAATTACTATGGTTTTGAAAAACTTTGCTGCCAAACTAATTAAGCATGAGTTACTATGGTTTTAATCCCTGATGATAAAAATTTCAAAGCATCTTAGCATTTATTTTGGTGTATTATTGTATTTTTGAAAGGTGATGCTTTCTGTCCATTGTTGATTCACAGTCCCATGTTTCTCGGCTTCTACCACCAAATGAGTTAGATTTACACGAATGTCATGTGTCAATGAACCTATGAATGTTGATGATGATTCTGTCCATGACAACCTTTACATCATATTTTAAATACCTTTGCTTATGATTGTATAAACTACATATGAAGTTCTTGTTTTTTCTCTACATTGCTGATAGATATTCAGAAGCAAGAATACTACTATTATATTCTCCACTTCTATTTAGCATTGTGACATTTTTCTTATGGCGTGCAGTTTATGCTGATGATAGCATATGCTTAGATAACCTACAAAATCTGCAGTCCAGCATATGGTGTTGCTGCTATCCTTACATCCTTTCAGGTACATGACATAAACATCTCATACCATTGTTTTGCAATGCCAACTTGTTAAGTAATTACAAGATCATATTTTTTTGGAGGCAAATTTGTACTTGCATTTCCGTCATCCAATATGTTTTTTTAAGATATCTTCTAAATTTAGTCGTACACCTATATTAAAATATTCATCCTATCTTATTTTCAGTTTACAGTGAAATAAAGCAATTTTCCACATAATTACAATGATGCATCGTCGTGTTTCTACGCTACCATGACTGATCCGCCTTATCAGAACCTACCATGGGTGCCATGTTCTTCATCTGTTTCGAACTTATTTCTAGCTTGGCTCCATATATTCTTTGTTGTGTATGTACCACGTTGTAGTTCATCAAGCTTCATATAAATGTTGTAGACGGCATAGGTAGAAGGTTTTGTGTGCTATGTTGCTTCAAGTTCTGCAATGGCAAGACTAAATGTATCGATGTGTTATACTTTTTGGAATATTCTTGTGTATTTGCTCTATCAGAACTTCAGAAGTAAATGATGTCAAAGAAATAAGATAACCTCAACCAAAAATTAACACGTGCATACGTGACAATGAAGGTTATGGTCCTTATGGATATTTTTTTCCCTCCCTTATAACCGGTTGACTCAGTTCATAAAGAAAGAAGTTACCCATGGGGCAATATTTTTTGTGATTCTCTGCTGGCTTTGGGACAATTTTAATGGACTGCTTACAAACTGTATGTTACATTGGCTAGATCTATATTAACCTTTGCTAGCAAACATTACAGTGCACGTTTAATGACAACTCAAGTGCATGTAGAACACGAAGCAAACTTAAAAAAAAAAAAAAACCTATTCCTTGATCGTATGGTTACACGTGCGTTGCACGTGCACGGTTACTAGTAAATAAAAAAAACCATCTGCATCCATCGAACCGCGTCACTCCATCGGTCCACGGACCGATTTGGACATTCCGTTTTCCATCAAACAGGGGATTTTGCGACCGACCAGACCGCTGTTACATACATGACGGACGCCTCAAACCCACCCAAAATCATCTCTCTTGCCGCGTCCTTTCTTGCACGAAGTAGTTGTCGGACATTCATGCCGGTCAACGCCGCATTGATGCCAGTTTAGAGCGTGCATGCCCTTTCACTGGAATCGATATTGAAGCATCGCGCCAACTGAGAATGCCGCCTGCGCCGCTTTCCGGTTTTATGAGCGTTCTCTTCGCGTGCAAACGCCACCCGCACGTCCGCTTGTTGTCATTAAACAAACGTACTTGCTGAGAAACCAACTCGGACGCGACCAATGGGCTTCGCTCCTGGCCCACAACCATTGGTCCCGGTTCGTGGCAGGAACCGGGACAAAAGGATGGCCTTTAGTCCTAGTTCCAGTCACGAACCGGAAAAATGAGTTGCCTATATATACCCCATCGCCGGCGAGCAGAGCACTCCATAGTGCTCTGTTTTTTGCTGGCCGGCGAGGAAGGGCATTTGGGTGCTCTAGTTCACCTTTTATGCATGTGAGGTGTTCGATGAAATGCCCGAGCCACACTAGTTAAGCTTTCTCCTCTCGAAGCTCGACCTCTGAGCTTCATTTTTTTCGAGATTTGTCTAGGTTTAGCGGTCCGTCACGCCCCGTCCTCGTCTTCACCGCCGTCGATCGCCCGTGCCGATCTCGTCGCCGGCACCACCGTGGTGAGCCTCTTGTTCTTATCTTCTTTCTGAAAGAAAACAAATCTTACTTTAGATAGATACTTGTCTAATTTTCTTACTTTTGACACATAATTATATATAATGCACGCAGATGAACCGACAATGGATGTACGGTGACAGACACACCTCTGAGTACATTAAGGGCGTGCATAATTTTCTCGAAGTGGCTGAGGCAAACAAGCAGAATGGTTTTATGTGTTGTCCATGCCCTAATTATGGGAATACGTGGTCTTACTCTGACAAGAAAATCCTTCACACCCACCTGCTTTATAAGGGTTTCATACCGCACTATAATGTTTGGACGAAGCACGGAGAAATAGGGGTATGATGGAAGACAGCGAAGAAGAAGAGGACGATGACAACTATGTGCCTCCTGAATACGGTGATGCTGCAACGGGGGAAGCTGAAGATCAAGAGGAAAGCTGAAGATCCAGAGGAACCAGATGATGTGCCCGTTGATGATCTCCGCCGGGTCATTGTTGATGCAAGGGAAAAGTGCGAAAGTGAAAAGGGGAAGCTGAAGTTCGATCGCATGTTAGAGGATCACAAAAAGGGTTGTACCCCAATTGCGAAGATGGCAACACAAAGCTCGGTACCGTACTGGAATTGCTGTAGTGGAAGGCAGAGAATGCTGTGCCTGACAAAGGATTTGAGAAGCTACTGAAAATATTGAAGAAGAAGGTTCCAAAGGATAACGAATTGCCCGATAGTACGTACGCAACAAAGAAGGTCGTATGCCCTCTAGGATTGGAGGTGGAGAAGATACATGCATGCCCTAATGACTGCATCCTCTACCGCGGTGCGTACAAGGATTTGAACGCATGCCTGGTATGCGGTGCATTGCGGTATAAGATCAGACGAGATGACCCTGGTGATGTTGAGGCGAGCCCGCAGAAGAGGGTTCTGCAAAGGTGATGTGGTATGCTCCTATAATACCACGGTTGAAACTACTGTTCAGAAACAAAGAGCATGCCAAGTTGATGCGATGGCACAGTGAGGACCGTAAGAAAGACGGGAAGTTGAGAACACCCGCTGACGGGTCACGATGGAGAAAAATCGAGAGAAAGTTATGGGCTGAGTTTGCAAGTGACCCAAGGAACGTATGGTTTGCTTTAAGCGCGGATGGCATTAATCCTTTCGGGGAGCAGAGCAGCAATCACAGCACCTGGCCCGTGACTCTATTTATGCGTAACCTTCCTCCTTGGATGTGCATGAAGCGGAAGTTCATTATGATGTCAATTCTCGTCCAAGGCCCTAAGCAACCCGGCAACGACATTGATGTGTACCTAAGGCCATTAGTTGAAGAACTGTTACAGCTGTGGAATGGAACAGGTGTACGTGCGTGGGATGAGCATATGGGGGAAGAATTTGACCTAAAGGAGTTGCTGTTCGTGACCATCAATGATTGGCCCGCTCTCAGTAACCTTTCAGGACAGACAAACAAGGGATACCAGGCATGCATGCACTGTTTAGCTAACACCGAAAGTATATACCTGGCAGATGCAGGAAGAACATGTACCTGGGCCATCGTCGATTTCTCCCGACCAACCATCAATGTCGAAAGAAAGGCAAGCATTTCAAAGGCGAGGCAGATCACCGGAAGAAGCCCGCCATGCGTACCGGTGATAACGTACTTGCTATGGTCTCTAATTTACACGTAATATTTGGAAAGGGTCCCGGCGGACTAGCTGTTCCGAATGACGCTGAGGGACGCGCACCCACGTGGAAGAAGAAATCTATATTTTGGGACCTACCCTACTGGAAAGAGCTAGAGGTACGCTCTTCAATCGATGTGATGCACGTGACGAAAAACCTTTGCGTGAACCTGTTAGGATTCTTGGGCGTGTATGGAAAGACAAAAGATACACCTGAGACACGGGAGGACCTGCAACGTTTGCACGAAAAAAACGACATGCCTCTAAAGCAGTATGAAGGTCCTACCAGCTACGCTCTTACCAAAGAAGAGAAGGAAATCTTTTTTGAATGCCTGCTCAGTATGAAGGTCCCGACTGGCTTCTCGTTGAATATAAAGGAATAATAAATATTTCAGAGAAAAGTTCCGAACCTAAAGTCTCATGACGCCACGTGATTATGACGCAGCTGCTTCCGGTTGCATTGAGGGGCTTCTACCGGAAAATGTCCGATTAGCCATTGTGAAGCTATGTGCATTCCTTAATGCAATCTCTCAGAAGGTGATCGATCCAGAAATCATACCAAGGCTAAGGAGTGATGTGGCGCAATGTCTTGTCAGTTTCGAGCTGGTGTTCCCACCATCCTTCTTCAATATCATGACACACGTCCTAGTTCATCTAGTCAACGAGATTGTCATTCTGGGCCCCGTATTTCTACACAACATGTTCCCCTTTGAGATGTTCATGGGAGTCCTAAAGAAATATGTTTGTAACCATGCTAGGCCAGAAGGAAGCATCTCCATGGGCCATCAAACAGAGGATGTCATTGGGCTTTGTGTTGACTTCATTCCTGGCCTTAAGAAGATAGGTCTCCCTAAATCACGGTATGATGGGAGACTGACTGGAAAAGGCACGCTAGGAGGGGTAGCAATAATATGCAGGGACGGGCATTCTTGGTCTCAAGCACACTACACAGTTCTACAGAACTCTACCTTGGTGACCCCGTATGTCGATGAACACAAGAACAGTCTGCGCTCCAAACACCCGGAGCTATGTGACGATTGGATTACATGTGAACACATCAGGACTTTCAGCAGTTGGTTGGAAACACGTCTCATAGGTGACAACACTG